>CM047429.1:63048576-63448604 GCA_026168455.1 Theocolax elegans
GAGAAAGAGAATAAGAGAGTGCATGAGATAGATAAGGAGAGAATAAGATAGATAAAGAGTGACAGAGAGAAGAGTAAAGAGAGAATGAGAGATAAAGAGAGTGAGAGGAAGAATAAGATAGAGAGTAAGAGAGAGAGAGAGGGAGAGAGATAGAGAGAGAGGAGAGAGAGAGAGGGAGAGAGATAGAGAGAGAGAGAGAGAGGGAGAGAGAGAGAATTAGATAGATAAAGAGGGAGAATGAGAGATAAAGAGATAGAGAGAGAGAGAATTAGAGATAAGAGATAGACAGAGAGAGAATGGGATAGATAAAGAGAGAGAATGAAAGATAGAGAGAAAGAGAGGGAGAATAAGAGAGAGAGCATGAGATAGATAAAGAGAGAGAATGAGAGATAAAGAGAGTGAGAGAGCAAGAATAAGATAGAGAGTAAGTGAGATAGAGAGAGAGAATGATAGATGGAAGGAGAGATAGAGAGAGAATAATAGATGGAGAGAGAGAGAGAGAGAGAGAGAGGGAGAGAGAGAGAGGGAGAGAGAATGTAAGATAGAGAGAAAGAGAGAAAGAGAGAGAGAATAAGAGAGAGAGAATGAAATATAGAGAGAAAGAGAAATAGAATAAGAGAGAGAGAGAATGAAAGAGAAAGAGAAAGAGAAAGGGAATAAGAGAGAGATAATGAAAGATAGAGAGAATGAGAGAGAGAATAAAAGAGAGAGAATGAAAGATAGAGAGAAAGAGAGAGAGAATAAAAGAGAGAGAATGTAAGATCGAGAGAAAGGGAGAGAGAATAAGAGAGAGAGTATGAAATATAGAGAGAAAGAGAAAGAGAATAAGAGTGAGAATGAAAGAGAAAGAGAAAGAGAAAGAGAATAATGAAAGATAGAGAGAAAGAGAGAGAGAGAGAATAAAGAGAGAGAATGAAAGATAGAGAGAAAGAGAGAGAGAATAAAAGAGAGAGAATGAAAGATAGAGAGAAAGAGAGAGAGTATAAAAGTGAGAGAATGTAAGATAGAGAGAAAGAGATGGAGAGATAGAGAGAGAGAGAGAGAATGAAAGATAGAGAGTAAGAGAGAGAGAATAAGAGAGAGAGATAATATCTCTCTCTCTCTCTATCTGTCTCCCTATCTCTTCCTCTCACTGTCTCTCTCACGCCAAGATAATGTTTGTCGGACGGACGGACGGACGGACGGACGGACGGACGGACGGACGGACGGACGGACGGACATTATAATTTATCGGTTTTTTTTTTTTTATATCACTTAGTAATTATAATAATAATTTTTTTGTCAGTATTATGATGCATTAACTTATGTTACACATATTTATCATAAAATATATATGTTTTAAGTATTTTTCGCAAGAATAGGGGAGTTTTTACAAAATCGCTCAAAAAGATAACTTTAATATAATGTAGATACGCAACAAAAAGTTGATGCATTAACCGGAAAAATTTCTGCGTAACTATGTTTCGCGACGTTTCTCCTAAATAAATAATTGTATATACGTTATAACCGAATATCTCTCAATTACTCGCGACTTAATTCCATTAAGTTTAACTAAAAGATCGAGAAACACATATATACACATGAATATTTCATTCGCGCGAGACGATTTCGTTTGGACGCGAGATTGAAGAACGCCGCGTGATAGGCGAATGAATAACTGAGGGAATATTATTTCAATGAAATGCCGTATCGATCGGTGCGCACTTGGGTTACGTCGAATGTAACCATCAAATATCAATGAGAAGTTTTATAAATTCTTAAAGCGCATTGTTTTTCACTGCTTGTTCCTTGAAAACGTAAGATATTATCTCTTACGACGTGGCGTCGCTTCCCTCGTAAAACGATACTGGAGAGGGAGAGAGAGGTCGTTGCCTTCTAGACGGAATATCGGTAATTTCAGACAGCACGACGTACAAAGAGGAGATGCAAACCCAGCCAAACAACAAGGACCCTTGAATATCTGTTTATTGGATCCCAACGTAAGGTAAGCTATGTTTCATTATTTTTTATTATTTTTATTATTATTATTATTATCATTATCATTATTCTACCATCTTTTTTTACTGTTGGACTATTCGAAATATGCAAATATTGATTAACAATGTATATACGTTTCCTCTCGTCAAGACGCGTCTATTGTGCGCACGTCACATTTTTCTTTTTTCGTTATATGTGCGGGTCAAATTTTACGGGGTGTATCACTATTATGACTAATATATGTATGGATGTATCGAACGAACCTCCATGTGTATGTATATATATATAGGGGATGCGCGTACCTGTCAGACTCATTTTGCGAATGCTGCATCCGCCAAATTACGTAATAGAAATCCTACAACTGTTCGTGCATGACGTGTAAGACTCGTGTATCAATTTAATGATGTGGGTGAAATTATACCGAGGCAACCAAGACAAAATCCATGTATATATATATCCCTTCGAATCAAAAGTCATGAGAATTGATACAAATGAAATTCTTCGATTAGATTATTGAAATATCTTTTTACTTATTCGTCAGGATCTATATATATATATATATATATATATATATATATATATGTATGTACATGTACATTTGCAACATTAACGAAATAATAAAAGATGTATATTCAATAATGAATTAAGTATATCTAAAAATTTTAGATTCCAAGCTCGATAATCCAATAAACCGAAGGTTAAAATTAAATACGAAAGCGAGGGAAAACGAAATAATTTCTTTAATTTCTCGATCGTACACAAAGCATCGCCACACCTTGAGTTCGATGCACCCATAAAACGTAATATAGTCATAAACTGAATATTCGCGAACTCGTAGCTTATAAATCCAGGAGACGTATATAAACATAAGTTCTTGCAACCCATAAACCAAAATAATCGTTAACCTAAAAAATCGAATAAGCTTTGGAACTATGTGATACCAAATTTGAATGTCAAACGTTAAAATTAATCGTTTACTTTCTTTTTTTTTTATAGAATATACGAAGAAAGGATAATTATTTAAAACATTTTTTTGTTGTATTTGCCTTAAAGGTAGAGTATGGTCTAAAATTTAAAAAAAAATCAATTTTTTTTTTATTTTAAAAACAAGTTCTAAATGTTACATAGAATATGCGTAAATAACGTCTAATATTATAAAGCTTATGTGCTTACATAATTTCAGCATTAAAGAATCTTCAGTTAATGCAATAAGTCACGTATTTTTATCTTTAAAGCTAAATAATTCAAAAACTATTTTTTATACCTTTAAAACATTCCTTGCAGGACAATTTTTGTCGTAGCCACCTGAAATTTTGCACACAACTTGAGGTATGTATGAATTATAAAGTTACACAGCCTTTTTCGTTTAAAATTAAATGTGACATTTTTATTACTACTTTTTTAATGAAAAATCTGATATTTTTTAGGCAATTATATAAATAAATTAGGTTTATCGAGCCAGAAATTGCATTTTTATAGATAAACCTTATTCGCTGTGTAAAGTTGTAGCTCTTATATGTATAAGTTTGAAATTTTGTTACCGAAGTCCTTTGATAACTTTTACCCTGCAAGGAGTTTTTTGAATTTGCAACTGTTTTAGGCCTATTTTGTTAAATATTTTAATATTTTATGTGATTTGGGTGTTAGTAATCATCAATAAAGAATATTTTTTATAATATATTTGATAAAGATAACATTTCACATAATATTTTATAAAAATTACAAAAATATTTTTCTAACCATACTCTACCCTTAAAGTAATGTTTATTAATTTCTTCGAGTTTATACTCGTTTATTGACAAACTTGAGACAGGTCGAATCAGAATTTTATTATAATAAAGTTAAATATTGAACTACGAGATTGACATGATTACCTGAGACGTAACCTTAATTTTCTTTTTGGAGTGAAAAATCCTTGTATTCAAGAGAAATTTTTATTGAAATAATAGTAAGTATTTGGTTTAATATTAAGAAGGGAAGATCTCGAGAGGTAATTTCTTAGGTGGAAAATGTTGGTTATGGAATCCATAATACGGATTCATTGTAACTACCCTAGTAGAAATCTGACCATAAATATAACGTTTTTTAAGCTAAGAAATGGCCAAGTGTCATAAAATACTTAATAAATGCCCAATTAATGGCTAAATTTGAGTTTTATTTAACTTTCGAATGGTAAATTTCTACTAGGGTATTTTTATAAGGTTATAATGAAACATAAATAGCAGATTATATGCGTAGTGAAAAAATGATTACTCGGCACAATGTTAATTAATTTGGAGATACAAAGTCCTATATAGTTACAACAATTGTTAAAAACACCCTCACAATGACAATTCTGAAGTTTGGGTGAAAGCGTGGGTTAATCTTTATTGTGGGGCCCATAACCAACTTTTTCTACCTAATAAAGTGCCTGTTGGCGCTAATCGACTGGGGGATCTCCTTATCAGGAAATGAAGTTATGTTTTTTTTAATTATAATAATAAACAATACATATATTATAAATAAACCTCAAATTATATTGTATTGACTGCAATTAACCTTAACCTTTGGCCGTTACACTGGGGTATATATGACCTCAATTAGCGTCAAGTTAAATTTAAATATCAAAAGAAATTAAAAAAAAAAATTTTTCATTTATTTAATATCATTTTTTTAAAAATCGATCTATCCTGACTTCTAAAATAATTATTAATAATTAATAAAAAAAAAATTTTAGATTAATAAAGTCAAGAGCTGCTTTTCAATACAATTTTCTTACGGTGATGTACAAAATGCCTCAGTGTGACAGCTAAATGTTAAAATTTTAATTATTTGATGATACTTGTATTTTCATTGTTAATTTACAAAATTATAAGGTTTTTTCTTCAATTCTTGAGGGCCAGGTAGGTTTTTTAGTTTAATTAAATAAAAAAACATTTTTATGTTATATGCAAAGTTTGTTAGCAAAATTCGGCGACCTCTTCAGGCTTATTAATCTGAGAGTAATCTCGTCGTACTCCAATTTTGCCAATAAAACGTTGTATATAACGTAAAAATGCTTTTTTTTTATTTATTTAAACTAAGAAACCTAGCTAGCCCTCAAAAAATTGAAAAATAATCTTTTTATTTTCTAAATTTAATTATTTGATTATTTTACGTAAAATTATTTTATATTAAAAATTACTACTTATTTTTAAGAAAATAAAAAATTATTGGCTCGATATCAGAAAACTGACAAACATATTATATTTATTCTTTTTTAATACAAAATTTTGGTTGTTTAAGAATACACATGTTTAACTTGCAAATTATTTAAGATTCTTAATTTAACACTTTGAAAGCGATTATTGCGTTGGAATTGGAAAGGATAGATCCCTGTAATTTGGTTACTGCACCCCTTATGAGTAATAAATCGACGACTCAGCAATTTAAAAACTATTTGACATATAACAACCATAAAATGTTTTATTCCGCGAGATACAAGTCGTAAGGAGTTGGCAAACATGTTTTCGAAATCAGAGTTATACATCACTTGGCAAAAGTTGGAGGAATTCGCAGGGTAAACGTGACACGCGTTAAGCCAAGAAGCAAGGGATAGCGCATATGACTTTGACAAAAAAAAACAAGAAAGAAAGAAAAAAAAAGCTCACTAGAAGAAGATTCTTTGGCTGTTCTTGGTTTTGCGTAAAGCTTCCATGTTGGCTCGCGACATTCGATAAAACGCCCCGAGACTGCACTTTTCCAGAAAACCAGTTTAACGGCCTCGACTATAAAAGTAAAAGCATTCTGAATCGTAAGGAACTTCCCCTTGCCCACTCCACCCCTCTTTCCCGGTCTCGAGACCGACCTTACTTATTTGACTATAAGGAAAATACCTTGAGAGCCTTTTCTCTCTCCCTCTCTCTTTTTATTCCCATTCAAAGCATGTACAAGCATTAATTTTTATAATAATTGAAGTAGATTTTTTATTAGTAGTTTTTAGTACTCATTGATAATAAAACATAGCCGAGTTGCAGTGTGCGACGAAAAAAAGAAGAAAGAGGTGGAGGGGGAGGTGAGAGTCGCAAAAACGGGTAAAGCTGTAAAGTACCAAAGGAAGATCGTTGGGTGCTAGTGTAAGGCGTGAGAAAAGATAGCGGATGTAAATAAACGCGAGAGTGAGAGCAACCGAGAGGCTTGTTAATGGCTGTAATACGTCAACTGCGTACGCGGGAATGAAATAGAAGTGCAATTCTAGAGAAATAAAACCTGATACCTCACGGTTTTAATACTCATAATTTCATTTTAAACAAAGGATTATTATTATTATTATTATTATTATTACTATTATATAGTCTACGTCACTCGGTTTTCTTGTATACATTGTAAATTCAGAGTTTTTCTTTAAATACAAACGATTGGACTTTATTCGAATATTTTACTTACAATCTCTTTGGAATATTTATATAAAACGTATAACTAGACTGTTATTTTAACATTTATATCGGTAAATATTTACTTATTATTTTTTATTCATTAAGTTAAAATGAATAATGTAACGAGGCACGGCTGGCTCGAATGTATTTTAGGAATATTATTCATTAAAATGATTGACCAATTAATTGTTAATTTTATTTAATATTACTACGGATCTGCGAGTACTCGAAAATTTTACCGAAATACTCGCTCAGATTTCGAACTACTCGCATATATCGAGTTACTCGTCGTAACTTTTCAGCTACTCATCTGTACCTCGTGTTGTATAAATCGTTCATGTACATGAAGCCGTTTTAACATTTTTTTATTGACAAAATAATATTTTTTTTTTTCGAAGACAAATCTGTACGTAATAAAAATGTTGATCGACGATAAAAAAAATTTCGGTTATTTTAGAGCGACATGGACATTCGATTATTATGAGTAGCTTGAATATTACAGAAATACTCTTAGAAATGCATTAGAATAACACAGTTTCACATTAATTATTTACATGTTCATTAAAATCATTAATTTGAAAAAAAACGGTTCGAAATGTTTATTATTTAAAAAAGTAACCACTGTCAAATCAATGACGCGTAGCTCCTTCGAAATTAATGTATCGTTCCTATATGTAACATAAGTATGAAATTTAATTAATCCTAACAAAATTATCCAACTTTGTAGAACAATAGGTACTTCTATATAATATAGATTTTGCAAATACCTCAAAACATGTTTCTAAAAAGTTTTAACAAAGTTATATAGATGTTATTATTTCAAAGTGTGCTTCATCACCATTATTTTTTACAGCTCGTTTGACGATTAGTATTGAAGATAATTATAACAAATTAAAAAAAATATCAGTTTTTTTTTAATAATTTGAAAATTGAAAATGAATAGACAGTTTGAAATCTGCGAATGGAGGATAAAGATTTTTTTATTCTCTACCAAATATATATGGTCTCATTAAAAAATATGATCTGCGGCATTCAACATTTTTATGAGTAAATTTTTGAAAAATCAAAATTTGCTTGTCAAAAGAAAAAGCGAATTTATGGATCCAGTACGAGACATAGACATGTGGATATGTTTTAAAACACAAAGCAATCAGAAAATCAAAGGACGCGATAGCGCCCGACGCAAGTATGGGCGCGTAAGCCATATATACAGCTAACTCAGTCCTCATATTTTTCATTTCATAACCGTTTATTATATACTATTTATTTTCATGAAATCTATGAAACATTACTTTGCATATTTATTTATCTTCTGTTTACATCTAATTTTGTCCGAATTCATTCACGCATAATTAAGAAAAGTCGCGATAAAGAAATTGGATGTCGATTTCCGTTACTCGATTTTTGTCTTCTCTGTTTTTATATTTATAGTCAACTCGAAACAAAAAGAGATAGCAATCGTATGGAAAATCCATAAGATAGAAAGAGATACAATGCTTTCCAGTCCGTGAGAGAACGCGTGCAGAAGTAAAAACGTATAAAAGTAGTTGACACGTGGCCGTGAGAGCGAGCTAGTTTCAGGTGAACACCTTCGTCACAGCTGAATCGTCCGGCTGATTTTGTGTGAAAAATTATGAATTACAATTATTTATTTACTTAATTATTTCTAATACCTCGCATTATTCCGTTTCGGTATTTTTTATTGTACTGCAATGCAGATACTATTGCAAGATAAGGACTTCATAGTCGCTCTTACCGTATACCAGCATGTTAACCTTTGACTTCTCGTCGAAAGAGAGAGTGAGAGAGAGAGAGAGAGAGAGAGAGAGAGAGAGAGAGAGAGAGAGAGAGACAAACATTGATCAAATTCTAACCATGAAAACAATGTTTTCATTTTCATGCAAGTGAACTCGCGTACATAATTACTAACGTTAAAAAATGGCAAGTAGTCAAGTAGACCCAATGCAATCGTTTGCATCTATAGCTCAGTATGAAAAAGTACTAACTAGGGAACATGCTATCGTAGTGGATTCAGTCGAAGGTTTTTCAGTGCAAGAATATGCAGTTGCTCTTACAAATGTTGTTAATCCAAAGAATATCCTGTATGTTTCTCGCATAAATCAAGGAACAGTGTGTTTTTATTTAAGTGACAGAGAACTGGCAGAAAAACTCGTTAATGATAAAAGTGCGATAACCGTAGGTAAAAATGTTTTATCAATTAGACCCTTGGTATCAAAGGCAAGAAGAGTCCTAATCTCTAACGTTCAACCCTGCATACCCACGGTAGTTATTCTTCAAGAATTGAAAAAACTAGACATAACACCGGTATCTAACATAACTACGATCAAGTCAAGCACTCAACACCCATCTCTAAGTCATTTACTAAGCTTTAGAAAGCAAATGTTTATAAAACCTGAGGACATTTCGAAAATACCTGGAAATATAAAAATTACGTTAGACGAGGTGAATTTTTGGATCTACTTCTCGACAGAAAAACCAACATGTTTTATGTGCAAAGAAAGGGGCATCTTGCGAGATTCTGCAAAAACATAGATAATCCTACCCAGCCACTCTATGAAAATAAAAATTCAACTACAAACAACAATACATCTCAACCTATGAAATTGTCAACAAATCAAGAAATAGAAAAATCGTTGGAATTCCCTCCTATTTAGAAAAATTCAGGTATCAAACGACCTCCATCTCCAAGCACGATATCATCAGTATCGGCTTCGGAACCAGTTCATAGTCAAGAAAAAAAGATAAGTAGTAAAAAAGTACCCCGTAAAAGAACGAAAACAAATAACGAATTAAAACAAAAATTGACTTTGCAAAAAATTTGGAAATATCTAAAGAAATGATAAACTTAAATAATGAAAAATACTCGATAAATTATGATAGCTTAATCTCGTTATTAGAAAATATTAAAGATAATTAAAGATAAATTGTACACAGATAACATTGACGCGCTTGTCAATTTGCTTACGGATATATATGTTTATATTCAAGATAGAGGTACGAAAACCAGAATCACACGTATTAGAAATATACTTAAATTCTCCGATATAAACAAAGCAGTCTTCGTAAGCGAAGACTCTAGGTTGTCGGAATTTGAAAACTAATAAATTCAATATGTATAATAACAACTCGCAACCAAATAGTTCTAAATTAAATATTGTATATTGGAACGCGAGGAGTATATTACAAAGAAAACATGAACTACCGAGTTTACTTGATAATGTACATGTCTTTATTTGCGTAGAATCGTGGCTAAAGTTAAGCGATAAATTTAACATAAGCGGATTTAATACTGTCAGGTTTGACAGAATTAAGAAGCAAAGAGGTGGAATAATGTTTTTAATAAGAAAAAATCTATCATATAAATGCCTTAATCAAGTTATTAACCAATCGGAGGAAATATAAATTGCAGGAATTTATATAGAAAACATTATTCCAGCTATCGACATTATCACCTGCTACAAAATTCCAAACTGCGACATAGAACAAAAAAAATGGTACGAAATATTTGAACACTCCGTAAATAATAAAAATACAATTATATTGGGTGATTTTAATGCACAAAATGTTAAGTGGAATTGCACGAAAACGAACACATACGGCAAGAAATTAGATTAAAGCCTTGATTTATACAACCTATTTGTCCATAACACAAATACGCATACACACATTGATATAGGCAGTGGTAAGAAATCTAACATAGATCTTGTTTTTTCTTATTAGAATATTTGGCTATAGCCGATATAATCGCAACTAAAGTGCATGACGAACTGTATGGTTCAGACCATTTTCCAATATATGTAGAAATAGATGCAAGCCCGCAATTATACCAACCAAAAAACTTTAAGATAAGAACATTTAAAACGAAATGGACAGTATTTGAAAAACAGTTAGGTAAAAATTTAGTACATTTTTATACATATGACTTCGACGAAATGCAACCAACAGAAACGTACTAATTTTTTACAAAAATTATAACGGAACCGGTAAAAAAAAGCTACACCAAACAATAAAAAGAGAATAAAAATAATAAAACAGTATAATAACCCGGTTTATGGTTGGACGATGAATGCAATAAAATCAAGCGCTTGAGAAGAGCCTTTTTTAAAAAGTGGTTATTTACTGGAAATATGTATGATCTAATAAATTACAATAAAACATGTGCATTAGCAAAAAAGACTTTTAAAAAAAGAAAAAAGAACATCTACGAAAATTTGCGGAATCTATTAATTTTCGAACCAATAGAACTTATGTCTGGAATAAATGCAGAGCTTCAAAAAAAGGTTTTTTAAAAATTAAATTTCCAAACGTGTCTACAGACTTAGAACTTCGAGAAAAAAGCATAGAGTGTATAAACAAGATAGCACCACCGTGGGTACCGTTGAATCCCAATTGGCTACCTAATTGCGACAGTAACCCTTTTTTTGATGAATTTTTCACCTTTGCGGAGTTTAACAAGGCCTTAAATTCTTCTAATACTGACTCCTCGCCGGGCATAGACGGTATTGATTATACAATTTTAAAAAAACTGCCGATAAAATACAAATTGATTTCATTAGATATATACAATGAATTATTTCAAAACGGCGAATACCCAGAAACATGGATTCAAACTCAAATTAGCATGATTAATAAACCAGACAGTTCCTCCGTAAGGCCAATAGCATTAACGTCCTGTTTATGCAAATTATTCGAAATGCTCAATAAAAATAGATTTCAATGGTGGATTGAGCATAAAAAACTACTTCCTATATTTAACTTTAGAAATGGATCAAACCTTGTTAAAGAATGAAAATGTACATTTCTAGACGTCTCTAACGCTTTTTCAATCGTACTGTCGGAATGTTTACTTAACAAACTAGCAGAAATCAACTGTTCCAAAAATTTAATAAAATTTGTCAAATTCTTAACTTATAAAAGAATAATACATACAACGGTTGAAGATCACGAAACTAAAAATTTATATAAAGGCGTTCCACAAGGAGGCGTGCTTAGCTCTCTCTTATACATTATTTATGTATCGAACATAACAAATAGTATTGATAAAGAAGCTACTATCATACAATTTGCGGACGACATTGCGATTTATGTAAAAAAACGCATCATTGATGAACTGTAAAAGGATACTTGAACAATTAATAAAAATTTTAAACAAAAATTTAAACTCAATAGGATTAGAATTAGCCCCGAATAAAACAAAACTTATTCATTTTAACAGAAAAAAGATTGAACCAGGGAATATAGATATTAAAATTAATAATTGTATAATTAAATCCTGCGAGTCGGCTCGTTTCTTAGGACTTACTTTTATATTACAAGTTATCATTTGCTCAACATATAGATTTCATCTTATCAAAAAGTTACTCTGCGCTCAATATTTTAAAATATTTATGTGGCACTTGGTGGGGTGCAGACCCATATACTCTAATTATATTATATAAAAGTTATATAAGATCACTATTAGAATATGCCAGTTTCGTATATTTTCCTACAAATAAAAAGTTATTAAAAAAAGATAGAACAAATCCAACTTGTGGCAATAAGAACAGCGCTCGGGTTAAGAAGAAGTACGCCAACGAACATTCTCAGCAGAATCTAAGCTACCCTTTATCAAAGATCGTGCTCGTTATTTGTGTAATAAATATTTATTAAAATGTGCATCATACAAACAGAATTTAATATTCAAAGAAATTATATATTGTACACTCAATCGTAAAAGCAAAAGAATTATAGCCGAATGCATAGAAAGTCTACCAGAACTATCCGAGTATATAGATGTACAAGATCAATTAGCAGTATACAATTATGATTATAACATTCACTTAATTTCTATCCCTTATAATAAAGATATAGGAAACTTATTAAAAAAATCGGAAGACCCCAATAATCTCTTAGATTCTTTATTAAAAAAAACAGCTACAACATATACACGGATGGTAGCAAAATTTCTAACAAAAAAAATGTAGGTGCTGCGTGTTTGTCAAGCGAATTAAATATCAAATCATGTACATTAATAAACAGCATGGCCTCTATCTTCACGGCAGAGTGTATAGCTATTGATAATGCCATGGATATCGCGCTTCGTTACGGAGATAAAGATGTTCTCATACTGACTGATTCCTTGAGCGTTCTTCAATGTCTTAATTCAAAAATTGATTCCGCTACACTAAACCCTTACATCTTATCAATAAAACAAAAATATAATACATTTTTCAAAAGAAATAAAAACACCGCAATAAAATTTATATGGATACCATCGCATACAGGAATCAGACAGAATGAAAGAGCAAATGAGCTGGCAAAAGAGGTCACAAATAATAGGTATAATGATTGTGACAAAGTTCCTTTCTCTGATATCAACGAAAATTTACGAAAAAATACTTATCGTAATACGTTTAATACTATCAAAAAAAAGCAAAAAAGAAAGGAGCTTTGTATTTTAAGCTGTATTTCAACGAAAAAACAAAACCATGGTTTGCGACAAGAAACCTAATCAGAGAAATTACGGTAATGATAAACAGAGCTAGATCAAATCACTATCAGTTAGCGGAATCGCTTGCGAAAATAAATGTAGTAAACTCCGCAATTTGTCCATGCGGCAAATATGAGGAAAATATCAATCATGTCTTGTGGCAATGTTCTTTATATGATAACCAAAGAAAAAAATTAATAGTAAATCTTAAAAAACTGCGTTTATATTTGCCCCTCAATATTGAAATGCTAATAAAAAAACCTCATATAAAAGCGTGTAAAAATGTACATTTATTCCTGAAACAATGCAAATTAAAAATTTAATTTGCATTGTATTATTAATAAGAAAACAGAAAAGAAAAAAAAAAGGAAAGAGAAAAGAAATGAAAAAAAAGAAACAAATGTAAAAGCGTATTATATATCACCGTTAGATTATAAGCTACTATGTACATATCATTGTAATGCAAAAATAAACCTATTTAGAAAGTACTCTTTGTAAGGTCTAAGATGGTAATAAATGATAAAAAAAAAATTAAAATATAAATTTAATTATAATTTAAAAGGTGTCTGAAAGACCAACAATTCCTTACCAAGGCAAAAGCAATGTAGTTTATACACTTAAGAATGTACAAGGATACTTATAAACTTTACTTGGCGCTGCTTGAATGCATATTATAAAAATTATTATACACAAAATAAAAATTAAAAAAGTTTAATCTCATTTATACTTATATCTATTCCAGTCAATGCAGGTCGTACAACAATATGATTTGTTCACTCCGTCCATTTTTGCAAAATAGCCGATTAAATTGCACATATGATATGCAACATAAAAAAATATTGTTTATCGGCAAAATTTATTTATATTTTATGTTTATTAATTTTATGTATTTTAATGTCAAAAATGAAAAAAAAATTAATAAATGACTGAAATACAAAGCAAAATTTTAACTTATTTATTACAAATTTTATACAGCAGACTAACCTCAGAACATCAATTTCTTTTTAAATTTCAAGACTGTGTGGTAAGTACTATTGTGCTGAGGTTGTTCTTGCGCGTGAGAAGTGAGAACATCAAGTAAGGTATATAAAACCATCCCACAACAGTGTCATTATATTCATTCTATCATAGGCTATTCTGGCTTGTCCATAATCTCCAGTAACTACCATATGAATTTTTTTCATTAGAGAAATATATAAGTAAGTACTTAAACTTATGCTTGTGTTTTTATAATGAATCCCTCATGATATCTCAATGTTTTCCACATTGTCCAAAATAATTGAAAAAAAAATATATTATAATTAAGTGGATGCTTTATCGTTCTCTATCCTAATTAAAATTACTAAATAATCTATAATATATAACACATGTAGGATGATATTCTTTCCAACGTTAACTGAAATGATATAGTTATATATACTGATTTAAATAATTTAAAAGAATGTTGATACGTTATTGTTCTTTTTACTTATATATTTATTGAATCCCTTTTTTAATATTTAAATAAAATCAATGTGTCAGTTGTGTGGTAAGTGTAAAAACCATTTAATAATTTTGTAACTTTCACATGCCCATAATGATTCTTATTCTAGTGCCGTGTGACTTGAATGTTTGATAGTGACACTGACTAACATATATAATTAAAAAGAAACAGAATGTTACATTTAAGTGGATGCTCTATCATTCTTTATTTTAATTAAAGTTACTGAATAATCATTTTATTTTCTATAAGGCCAATATATCTGTTCGATACTTTGGCAAGTACATAATATTTAATAATTATATGAACTAATGGGTATAGGATTTTTTTATTTCAAGGTTAGGTGAAACAAATATCACGTATAATTTTTTCCGATTTTTATTTCCGTATTTACAGAAAATTTTTGGATTTTAAAGGAGATCCCTGTAATTTAGCTATCATATCTTAAAATAAAAAATATTAACGAAAAAACAAAAATTATGTGACTTAAATAGTTCAAGGCACTAACTAAAGTGTATTATAGATGAATGTACGTAATAACTCGGCCAAATTTTTAACGATTTTACTGAAATTTATGGGGTTATTCTTTTTATAATATGGAAAGTATATGATTCTATTCCTGTCTATATCACTAAAAAGACTTTTAATTGTTAAAACGTATTATGTGAATTATTTCGAAAAGTGTCGGTAAACACTAATTATGGACGAAATGTTCGTCTCAAAATTACAAAAATTTTACGTATTAGGTTCTTTGCGATTAGAACAGTTTTCTTTTAAAAATAAACATACAAAAACGAAATGCAATGAGCATAATGAAAAGGCGACTAAAGCACGTTTTTTCATAATAAATTCAACTGTATGGGTTAGATACATGAAACATTTTAATTTATAAAATATTCGTTTTAAAATTACAACAAAAAATTCCTTTACCAGGAAGCTATATGATAGTAAAATTTTTCGATTTGTTAAAAACATGTTAGAAAATGTGGGTTGGACAAGTAGTTTCCTTTCATTTTTCCGAATCCGTAAAAAATGATTTTTCGATCTATAGATATAAAAAGTTTCTGCAAAGACATTGGTCCAACGTTGGGTACCAGCATTGGTCCAACGTTGGATACCAATATCGGTCCAACGTTGGGTACCAGCATTGGTCCAACGTTGGGCACCAGCATTGGTCGAACGTTGGGTACCAGCATTGGTCCAAAGTTGGGTACCAACATTGGCCCAACGTTGGGTACCAACATTGGCCCGTCGTTGAGGACCAACATTGGCCCGACGTTGAGTACCAACATTGGTCCAACGTTGGGTACTAATATTGGTCCAACGTTGGGTACTAATATTGATTTAACGTTGGATACCAACATTGGTTCAACGTTGAGTACCAACATTAGTCCAACGTTGAGTTCCAACATTGGTCCAACGTTGAGTACCAACATTGGTCCAACGTTGGGTACCAACATTGGTCCAACGTTGGGTACCAATATTGATTTAACGTTGGATACCAACATCGGTCCAACGTTGAGTACCAACATTGGTCCAACGTTGAGTACCAACATTGGTCCAACGTTGGGTACTAATATTGGTCCAACGTTGGGTACCAATATTGATTTAACGTTGGACCAATGTTGGTATCCAACGTTGGGTACCAACATTGGTCCAACGTTGAGTACCAATTTTGGTACTCAGCGTTGGGTACCAACATTCCAAACCAACTATGGCACAGTGATGGGCGATTCTACTCCATTCTCTAAAATTTATTCGATTCTTTTTTTAAAGTAAGGTAAAAGTTCCTATTAATAAATACTTCGAGAAAAGTGTACCTTGTACTAAACAGAGAGGAATTAATACGATTTAAAAGAAAAGTATATGTATATTAATGATTAGAAAAATTTTATTAAATAATTTAGTCGATTAACTAAGTTTACGAATTGAAGTAAATTTGAATGAAGCACTGGGGAAATTACGAAAAAATATTAAACTGTACACTCGGCAAAATTGAATATTTCGATTAACATTTTGACGGAAAAAGTCGGCATTGTCGCACGAAGTTTTCTAACTCTAATACATTAATAGGAGGATTATATATGATCGTTTAAGCATTAGAGGATAGTTTTTATATCGTATTTTTCGATTACAGACTGTTTTTGCAATTTTAATATTGTTTTAATTAAATTATTAGCTATTTCATACTACGTACATATGATTTTGTTCCTGTCCCTATTATTAAACGGTATAAACACTGTTTTAAATCAATATTTACCGATTTATTTATAGATGTTTATTGGTAAAATAGTTAAAAATTCATTATTAATCGATTTAAGTGATATATGCATGTTGTATAAAGGCTAAATAATGTATTTCTTTTGGTTAGAAAGTCAACCTACAAACGCACTTGAAGGTTACTTTTGAGGTTTTTTCGGAAAAATTGATATTATTTCAGTATGTGTGTTAGTGAAGCGTATATCTATCGAATCACTAATATGTGTATGCTCGTCATTATTCATTAGTAACCGATTAAAATTCAAAAGTATGTGACAAAGAGCTATTGAATCTTTATAATATAGTTGCATCAAGACTCACGGAAGACTCTTACAGGTTCATTTTACATCAAAGTAACTCGCATTTGTATTATGATTAAAATTATTAAACATCGTTTTATTTATATAATTTTATGATTTCTTACATTAAATAAAGATAAATCCTTGTAGTATCAATCGAAATACTAAGCTAAATTGTTAAAAAATAGTTAAATTTTGAGTTTTTAAAAGTGTTTAATAAATAGGGACAGGATTATTAAACAGTCGGAACATGTATTTTCAAGGCGTTTAATAATACGTGCACATAAGGCTCTCCGTTTTTTAATAATATAATTAATTAAAACCGATTAAATTAAAATGTTAAACCAGGTAATTGTTCAGAAAGAATACGCGCATCGAATGGTATACAAATTTCCAACATTTATGCTTATTTCAATTTTTTATTGAGATCGGAACAAAAGACATGTTAAAAATCGTTTATTAACAGGGACTTTTACCTTATCGATTATTTATTCGATTCTTGAAGAATCGATACTCCAGAAACAAAGAATCGATACTCCAGGAACGAAGAATCGATACGACTATGCGAAAGCACTTATATGAATTACGAAAATATTCTGCATTAAGTGGTTTACAAAACTTAAAACACGACAAGTGGTTTACAATACTTAGAACACGAAAAACGGGAAAGAAGCACTGGGCAGAGCAGGATGATGTAAAAACTATGCGGTACCCGACCGTATTCTAATTTACGACGTTGAAAAATGTATAAGAATCAAAGACTGAGTACTGATAATATGATAATATAAAAATAGTAATAGTAAATTAGTGTCTATAAGTAAACAGAAATCTGTATAATCATAGAGGCTATAAGTATGTACAGCATAGCTATTACATTACAGCATAGATTAACGAAAAACTAATTTTGAAAACTTAATCACCAAGTATTTTCAATTTCAAATTTTCAACCCAATTTTTTGTATAAGATTATATAAATGTGTATCTAATACAACGGCAAGTATTTTGTAGATGCATTTGCAAAGTGTACCCAAAATTTGGTGCATTTTAAAATTTTGATCGGACCACTTCACGTGGAATACCCCATATATATATATAAATGTGTATCTAATACAACGGCAAGTATTTTGTAGATGTCAATAGAAATTTTTTATATATTTATTAGAGTTTCACTTTCAGTAATTTTATTATTCATTATTAAATATTCCACAAAGAATTTGTGCCTCTAGACAGTACTTTATATAAAACACCTTCCACGAAGGTATCAACATTCGCAAGTATGGTTTCCAATCACACTTTTAAAAATGTTATCTGATAAAAAAATCTTTAATTCTTACTCCCATCCTATTTCTACTTATATTTAGCTTAAACTTCATAGAGTTTCTGCAAAAGAAAATACTGAAATCAAATCGACATAAGCAACAATTATAACCAAACTTAAAATATTTTATAAGTCTTTTATATAAACATGCATATGCTATTCGCTATTTAATTCAAATCAGACGTATTATTCAAAAGTAAGATGGCAATCCAACGTGTGGCGCAAGTATTATTTTATTTAAAGAACATAAAAAAGAGAGAAATTACTTTTTTATTAGTTATGCAGAAATTAATTTTGCACAAATGAATTATTATTATTCTATAAAATTTTTTATCTACTGATGTAAAGCACGGAAAGGATAGACATTGTTTATTTAAAGAGAATAAAAAAAAAGAAGTTTCCTTTTTATCAGTTTTGTGGAAATTAAGAAAAACTTTTAATGGAGTTTAAGCAAAATATATAAAAGTTTAATTAAAAAAAATACAATGTATTACATGGTAAAAAATACTTGTCGATTATTCCGCTTTGATTTCAGTACTTTCTATTGCAGAAACTTTTTATGGAGTTTAAGCAAAATATATAAATTTTAATTAAAATACAATGTATGGTATCGTATAAAATACTTGTCGATTATTCCGCTTTGATTTCAGTACTTTCTATTGCAGAAACTTTTTACGGAGTTTAAACAAAAAAAATATATAAATATTTAATTAAAAATAATTGTTGCTTATGTCGATTTGATTTCAGTATTTTCTATTGCAGAAACTTTAGGGAGTTTAAGCAAAAAAATATATAAATATTTAATTAAAAATACTTGTTGCTTATGTCGATTTGATTTCAGTATTTTCTTTTGCAGAAACTCTATGAACTTTAAGCAAAATATAAGTAGAAATAGGATGGGAGTAAGAATTAAAGATTTTTTTATCAGATAACATTTTTAAAAGTGTGATTGGAAACCATACTTGCGAATGTTGATACCTTCGTGGAAGGTGTTTTATATAAAGTACTGTCTAGAAGCACAAATTCTATGTGGTTAGAGCCGCGGTGGCTCATGGGTAGAGCTCCTGACTCTCACACCGAGGGTCGTATATATATATGGGGTATTCCACGTGAAGTGGTCCGATCAAAATTTTAAAATGCACCAAATTTTGGGTACACTTTGCAAATGTTTTTCAGAATACAGAAAAAAATTTTTAGGTACTGGAATCTATTTGCTCAAAAGTTATTCTAACCTCAAAAAGTGAATTTTTCCATATTTTTTTCAACACCAGCTGGGTTTACCGCTATATAACTCAAAATCTATCAACTTTTACTATAGAACATTATATGTAACATTCGTTGCTAATTATATCTAGAATTTATTCTTCTGGGTTAGAATTTCTAATCTCAAGGTCAATGTTACATAAACTACATATCAATATTCAACTTGAAAAAAGTGCAAGTGCGCCACCTTTGATTTTTTCATCCAAAAATCTAAAAGAAAGCTTGGAGCAATACCTTTCAAATGGTCTGTAGCATTTTTATGGCCTTCAATTCTGTAAAAAGTTATGACAATTTAAAGAAAGACAAAAAATTCACAAAAATTAACATGGTAATTCCCATTTAAATTTTTAAAAAAATTTCGTGTTTCTTTAAATTGTCATAACTTTTTACAGAATTGGAGGCCATAAAAATGCTACAGACCATTTGAAAGGTATTGCTCCAAGCTTTCTTTTAGACTTTTGGATGAAAAAATCAAAGGTGGCGCACTTGCACTTTTTTCAAGTTGAATATTGACATGTAGTTTATCTAACATTTACCTTGAGATTAGAAATTCTAACCCAGAAGAATAAATTCTACATATAATTAGCAACGAATGTTACATATAATGTTCTATAGTAAAAGTTGATAGATTTTGAGTTATATAGCGGTAAACCCAGCAAGTGTTGAAAAAAATATGGAAAAATTCACTTTTTGAGGTTAGAATAACTTTTGAGCAAATAGATTCCAGTACCTAAAAATTTTTTTCTGTATTCTGAAAAACATTTGCAAAGTGTACCCAAAATTTGGTGCATTTTAAAATTTTGATCGGACCACTTCACGTGGAATACCCCATATATATATATATATAAATGTGTATCTAATACAACGGCAAGTATTTTGTAGATGTCAATAGAAATTTTTTACATATTTATTAGAGTTTCACTTTCAGTAATTTTATTATTCATTATTAAATATTCCACATAGAATTTTTTTTTTTGTTATTTTCGTCGCTCTATTTATGCTGCCAGGGCTAATGTTCGTTCCTTATAGTTCAGATGCCCGTACCTCTGATGCACTGACAAGTGCACGAAACGCACGCGCACCTGAACTGGCGTCACATTATAGTGACACGCCAAGTCACTGAGTCGCGGTGTTCGAAAAATGCACATGAAAAAATTTTTCAGAGGTACACGTCTGGGATCGAACCCACGACCCTCGGTGTGAGAGTCAGGAGCTCTACCCATGAGCCACCGCGGCTCTAACCACATAGATTTGTGCTTCTAGACAGTACTTTATATAAAACACCTTCCACGAAGGTGTCAACATTCGCAAGTATGGTTTCCAATCACACTTTTAAAAATGTTATCTGATAAAAAAAATCTTTAATTCTAATACTATAATTCTTTAAATTTTACTATAAAGTATAGTAATTTTTCTCAGTGTAATCTTATACAATTCCTTATACAAAAAAGTGATGGCCGAACGTTATTAATTTATATATTTATAAACATAAAATATATAATGTAAAATGTATTTAAAAAAATTATAGTTTTAAATTAAGTCCTAGTAATAATTAATAAATAATTATTATTTTAATTAAATAATATTTATAATAATTTTTTTTTCTTAATTAATAAATATTTTAACTTTAGATAGGTTACCTGGTTACCTCTAGTGCAATAAAAATGAAACTATATGTATTTACTTACTTATGTATGTATTTTTTTACCAACAATAATATATAAATTGATGAAAAATATTTTTTTAAAAACCTAAAGTGATGAATGTTATTTGATTTTATATTCGTTGCAAAATAATTCAATTTTACATTTGTTCAACAAAGTTTATTATTTATGAAAAAATCTAATACTGGATAATATGGAAGTCATTGTGCGAATTCGCAAGTCAATAAATAGAAGACATTTTCAAAAAAATTTACATAGAAAATTATTTATATTTATATTCCATGCAAATCTTTGTAAAAGTTCAGTTGAAATATATGTTTTAATTTTGTGTTTTTATATTTAGGTTTTAAATGAAATTGCACGTTTTGCTATATAAATGTTATAATTAACATTTTTTACTCGCTCGATAAATAAATATCAAGTATACTATAACCCCTTTTTACGAATCAATCTAAAGAAAGATTATGAATAATGAATTATTAAATAAAATATTTCAGAAGACAATTGCATCGATAATTAACATTTAATTAATTAATAATTTTTTCACATTTCTCGAAACTACATATTAAAAGTAAACGAAATCGAAAATTGGAACTAGACCTTTAGAATTCAATTAGTTCCTTCCCATATACATTTACATTAAAAAAGAAAAGTATCTACACCGTTATTAATTTATCTCTCAGTTTTTAATTATCCAGTTACCTTGGCCAACGGTATAAATCATCAAAATTGAGGAATAAAAATCGCCTAGTCATTCTTGAAAAAAAAATACGCAAAGTACCGCATCTCATTAAATTGCCCAAGGATATATGTCACGTCCGATTGTAAAAGTTAAAAAGCATGACTCATTATTAATACCCCCTTACGAGACACCGCCTTCGAAATTATTAAATCCATAAATAAAATGAATAGTAAAGTCTCGTAAAACACGTAATCCCATTCGAATCTGTCCACCGAGTAAAAAAAAAAGCAAAAATGCGTATACGAATGGAGGAAGTACACGTTGTCAACCCTCGGCTATAAAAAAAAGCTTCCCTTTGCCAGCGATTCCGGAGCAATAACACGAAAACGCGTAATAAACCGAGCGTCGAATCATCGTAGTCGGCGTATTCATTTGGGAAATCTCAACGATATTTGACATTTTTTTTGTTTCAACGTTCGATTTTATTCAAATTTACCCGCGAAAAAAAAGAACAGGGTGCCACGAGGTTATTCGCTTTAATCAAGTAGTCCCGGTAGTGCCGTTGTTACAACTTACTCGTCGACGCGAAGGAAAATTTTAAACTACCGTCACCCTTATCTCTCGCGGAATTTCATTTCGTGTGTACACCATCGAATAAAACGTGCACTTGCTGGGCAATATATATTTGTCAAGCCTCGGGGCGAACACACTTTCAATCGTCGTGTTGTATACACCTTTGTATAGTGCAATTATCGCGCCGACCGACGTGAGTTTTACGCGCAGCCAAAAAACAAAACGGCGACCCCGTTATGAGCATGCCCGACTAAGTCGTACATTGTTCCGTAGAGCTGGATAGATTTTTCTCTCTATTTTTTCCCTCTCATTTTTTTTCGTTTGCCTCCCACCCCTCATCCTCCCCGAAAAAAATGAACGCGTGCCGATACTAATATTTAAAGAGATTTCGTCGTTACGCTTTTTATTGCTCGAGCTTTATTTTTCTTTTTCTAGTTTTCTGCTTGTACCGTCGGTTGATGTAATAGGCGCGACGACAATTACCAACGATCGAATTTTTAATGTTTGAGCTTTTTTTCTCCCTCCGGATGGTTTTTTTTACGGGTGAATCAGTAAAAGAGAAAACGCGTGTAAATTATGTTAGTTTCTTTGACAAAGATAAACATTCATTCGAAAAATTATTTTTAATTACTTAGTTAATTAGTGCGCTAAACGCGAGCGACTACACATTTCATTAAAAATATAATAAAGCTCTAGTGTAAAATCTACTCTTATACTAAAAATTTAGTAAAGCTCGTAGCCGCTTTTATTATCATTTTTCAAACACGTCACTCGATTTGTAAAACTATCCTGCGTAACGGTTAAATTACAAAAAAAACGTTAAAAATACGTTTTACACACACCACATTAATAATATAGATAAAAATGATATATATATATATATATAATGCATAGCTATAAAATAAAAAAAACGCCTATAGAAAATTTACTAACCGAATGAGAGTTAACTAACTGTGAAAATGTATAAAATATATTCGATGACGTATATATATTTATATATGACATCTCGCGTATACCTCCGAGCCGATATTAATTTATTTAATGAAAAAGAGAGGAAAGGAAAAAATTCGCATTGTAAGTAACAATGACAGTTTTCGAAAGTTTATCGTACACCAAAATACGATCTCATTACGTTAATGTCCACTAAAAGCTCGATAAATTTTTGGCATTCTTTCATGCCGTATTAAAACAAAGGACATTTAATACCGATATGGTTATACGCACACACGCACACACGCGCACACGCACATACCCACGGTGTGCACAATCAATTTTCGACAAATAGAACTTTTAGTATTTTTAAACACGACAATTATTTGCAGCGTCAGCGTTATATACACAAACACAGAAACACACGTGGATATATAGCATTTCAATCAAAAAAGCTTCGAGGAAAAACGTCAACAATGCATTGTTTGCATAGCTTTAATAAACATACAAGCACGAAAAAGCTCTTTATTTTATGAGTAAAATTTAATTATAAATATTGCATTATAAATAAAGCTAATGTAATTTTAACTACCTTCGATAAATTTAAGTAAACACGGGGAGAGGAGGGAACGGGAGTGGAGAGAAAGAGAGAGAGAGAGAGAAAGAGAGAGGAGGGGGTTAGACCACTTTATACGAAAGATATAATTGAAATTTGAAAAACAAAGTGAATTATATACAGATAAATGCATCATAAGCCAGCAATCATAATGTACAAACTTTGGGTAAACTAATAAAATTTAATTGAAAACTTAAGGTTTTTAAAAGAAAACTTTGGACTTTGTACTTTTTGATAACTTTCCACTTATTATTAAGTTAATTTCACTTGATTCGCAGAAGAGCTCCGTAAATGTCAAATTACGCTTTCTAAAATATATCGCCGTAAACTTGGTGCAAACGTTTGTATATACATATTTATTCTCGAACGACTAATAAACCGGCGTTTCATACGACATTCATTTTATTCGTGTAGACTATCAAGAATAACGAAAATAATTCAAACGAATCCTGGGTAATTGATAAATTATTTACCCGAGCGATATTATTTACAAGATAATATTTCCAGTGCAATCAAGAGAAACAATTGTTACTACTGATTCGATAAAGGGTAAATGAATTAGTAACTAAATGATGAATGCAACAACGTAGCTGCAATTAAAACTAGGTTTCCGAGTCTTAATTATGATCTCGAAGTTTCCCTCAAGCCCTCCCCCACCCCACCCCGAGGAAATGTATATTAACGACGTAATATTAGTAACGTGTAAACTTTCGACTTTCAAGTGGCCGGGAAATTTATTGTAACGCAAGAACGACCAGAAAAATAACGTAAATAATATTTCAAAATATAAAATTGTACAACGCGTGCAATATTTCACATTCAACAACTTTATCCATCACTCATCGTTTTCGTTGCGCGAGGAAAAAAAAAGCGAAGAGAGAGAGAGAGAGAGTATATACCTTATCGATCCGAAATTCGAAATTCTCAATGCAATATTTTAAAACCTATATATATATATCGGTGTTTTCATTTTATGAATCGTCAATTTTAAATTTATCGAGGGTGCACGAAAAGGTATACCTCATTAATTAACGTAATCCGCGCGGGGAGCTCGTATACACTAGGTTTTTCGTTTCGAGAAAGAGGAAAGTTGCATTTACGAATCGTAGGTATATACGCCAATGTACCGACACAACAGCGACCACTGAGCTTTCACTGTATACATACATAGACGTGCGTTTGCTTCGGTCACTTTCTCGGCTCGTTTAGTCTCATTTCGGTACGGTTGCCGGCGCTTCTGTTACTGGGACGAGGAGGGTTAATGTGTAATGAAGTAATTGCGCAACGTTCCAGTGATTAAAAAAGATATCGTTGCACGAACGATCTTTTAGATAAACCTCCGTCTTCTTAATCTTCGTTTAAACTCGGAATTTTTGATCCATCGAACCTCTAATTTTATAGGTTTAACGATGATTTAACGAAAAATTCTGTTTATTATTTATGAGAACAAAAATATATGGTGTATTAATAATTACTATTCATTATACACATTAATTTTTGCTAGGACACATTCCGGTTTATGCATGTAAGTACTGTACACAAAGAGTTTATACACACAAAATTAAACTAACATTGTTCAGGAATTATTTATAATTGTTGTTATTTTATAAAAATTATGATAATCCTAACTATAAAATATAGTAATTTTTGGTATACTATTTTTTCAGTGTATTTTTTAGTACGATTAGTTTAATCAATATAAAATTACATTCTAATTATATTGGATACAATTTTATCGAATATACAGTCGACTCGTGAAAATTTTAGAGGTCCTTTTATTTTCGATTCTCTTATTCTATTGGGAAATGTGCGTGTATTGCGACTTTACTTTTCTTTATTCTTCAAATAAATTCAACGTATAAAATGATATTTGACGATCTGAAAATCGAACAAAATGTATATCGAGAGAGGGAAAAGAACAACGAACGAAGATAGTTTGAAAACAGTAATATTCCGAAAACATTGATAAATAAATGTTTCATCAATAAATTAATCTAATATTGATAAAACGTTCCATATAGTGGAAATTGAAGATTTTAAGGTTGAATGAAATCATTGTATTTGGCCATTTATCAATTTTTTAGCCAAAACAAAAAAGAAAAACACAAATGCACGATTTTTTACTAAATTTCGACATAACTTTTTAACGTACTGCATTACCAAATAGTTTTAAATTGATAGTTTTAATAATTTTTTATAAGTACCACGATAGAAATGGTATTTCGTTAAATAAGTATTAAATAGACTGTTTGTATAGAATGGGCAAAAAAGTGCCTATTTTGTATGTTATTTTCTCTTATTCTATGATAGTTTATTAATATTAAATTCTATTTTTCACCCATTACTGATCTTGTAAATTTCTGCAATGAAATTTTTTAGAGTGTCTTTGTTGTATTGAGCTAGAACTTAATAGAATTACTTATTATTTTATTACCTAGTGCTTCTGTATTTGGGTTTTGCATTAAATTACATATTTTTTTAAATAAATGCAATAATTGTCTCTTTTGCTCAGTTGGTAACCCACCGGGTATGCCACATCCTTAAGGCGATGTGATACCCAAATTACAGGAACCTACATCTAAAATCCCAAAAATTTAAAAAACTAATAGAATTAAAAATCTGAAAAAATTTACTGGTAATGTTGAAAGCAAATAGAATACCGTTACAGAGCGATTTTTTAAAAATAATTAATTTAAAATGAATTATATCGAAATAACCATTTTTTGGTCGGTAATATATAGCTAAAAACAAAGCTGCACGGCTGCTTAAAAATCTTGTTGATTTATTGATAAAAAATTTTGAAAAATTTCGTAGACTATCTTTAATGTAAATACAACACCGTTACAGAGCGTTTTTTTCGATAAAGTATACTGTTAGCTTGAGAAAAAATAAATAGTGATTTTGTTTTAATGGGTTTACATCTCCTTAAGGGTAAGCTGTGAGCTATCAAATGTGTATTCAAAATGAACAAATCGTAAATACTGGATATATATAGCAGAAATTAATTGTAAATAAGACGAAAACATTAAAGAGTCATTCGAAAATATATGAATTTTGAAGTTTACTGTTCAGGAAAAATTGAAAAGTTTATTTAAAATGATGTATGCAATGACTCATTCGGTTAGGCCTTCGGGCTCGTAATTTGGAGGTAATATATTTTAACCAAGTGCTTTCTAAACAAAGATATCGTATGACCTCCGTCGCTTATTAGCACCGATTTGGGAGCATAAAAAGAGCTATGTTAAATGAAATAAAAAAAAGAAAACAAAACAAAAATTATTTAAATGTTTTGATATTATGGTAATTCTATTAAATCGGTGAAAAAGAGCTTTACCACATATTGTACTTACTATATATCTATTTTTAATTCCTAGTTCATCAATTCAAATAATAATATCGAGAATACATCGCCGTGCCTTACGAAGACTAGCAAAGATGAATGCATTATTAAATGTAAACACGATACTCTTCATAAAGCACGACGATATTACTTTGAGTTATCTTTTTTAGAAATACCCTTTCAGAAAAAAAATACATTGAAAACCCGTTTTTTTAAAAAATTAGAAAATTATTGTCTTTTGACCGCAGATAAATATATAGATTAAATTTTTCTCTCGCACTGACCAGAACTAAGAAAAAAAAAACGATAGAAACAAAAAAGAAATGTAAACAAAATTAATAATCTTACGACGTATACAGACTTTTGAAAGGAGAGGTCGATATATAAAAATATATATAGAGGAGGTAATTTTTATCGGTACACCCGATGCACAAGCCCTTAGCGTTAAGTCCTGATGTATCTTCTGGAGGTCGAACTAAGAGTTCACCGTACAACGCCGCGAAGCTACGTAGCTGGGAGTGGCGTAGTAGAGCGAGGAGGAGGAGGTGGAGGTGTAAGAAAAGGAGAAGACCGCACGAGAAATGCAGTAACCGTCGCTCTTGATTTTCTGCTTCGAGCGCTTCCGAGTTCATTTCTTGTTTTATCAGGTCACTACGAATCAATGCTATCGGGGATGCTACCGATGCATTTTCTGCCCTTTTCATTCCTCTCGAAAGGGAGCACCTGGCAACGACGACAGAAGAGGGCTACCCTCAACCTTCGCTAATTTATATAACCCACTGGGATTTCTCGAAAATAATCCGCGAAATTACGCAATAACTGGTTTATAGTTTCTATGTGTACGTCCCCCGTAAATATGAGAATATTTAATACAGATGGGATTCTAGTTAGTGGATACAAATAAACGTATAGAGTAGGTAAGTAGTGGTTACAACTCAGATTACATAAATCAACGTGGAATTATATTTTAATTAAGTCAATCCAAAATACTTTAAAAGTTTGTTAATTCTTATTATCGTTATAAGAAAGGTAGATGTTGATTTTAACTCGCTATCAATACATCTCAATTCAAAATATAACTTTTAAATTTTTGATGGCTAGTTTTCTTGCGTATTATATTATTCGTTTATTTAGAAGCTTGTAAAACTAGAATTATATATTAAATAATATTGATAGCTTAAAAGTGGGACAAAATGTGTTTTAACATATAAATCTAAAAAATGGAGGATTAAAGCGTTTCATGTAACACTTCAAAGTGTCTAAAAAAAATACCTATTTAGTAGTTTAACGAAAAAAAACTATAATATTTAATAATTATTACTTGTTACTTATTTTTTCAAAAATAAGGAACAAATAGGAGTATCTTTGTTTGCAATCGGAAATTGATGTTACATTGTTTTATAGGTGACGAATTTTAAATATCCTTTATATAAGTTAATTAAAATTCATTACACTTCCTCCTATACTATTCCTAAAACGCTTAATTAATATAACGAGATTAATTAATTATTAAATTTAATTAAGAATTTATAATTAAACAGAGTAACAAACGGCGTTTACTTCTAAATGTGTACATATATATATTGTATTTGAAAATGACAACTAAGCTTATATATACTCGTGTAATACATTTTCTATATCATTAATTATAATAATTAGAGACGCTAATTAAAGTTGGCGCGTCTAGATTCGAGTAGGCTTTAAATTACTTGTGCACAATGTGCCTTTTGTAGAAGTAACGAAAAAAAAAGAAGCAAGTAGTTAGGAGAGATAAGAAACATTTTCAAAAGGAAAATTATCTTTGCTTAAGTGAAAGCCACATAAAAGGAAGTTTTCGAAATTAGAAGTTCTTTTCGTCGATGTAACTATCTAAAAAGCGCTTTTGAAGGTGGAACGGCTGTTTTATATAATGTGTTTTGTACGCACATAACTACGTCGGTATATAGAAGGAAAAAAGCGTTTATAAAAAAAAAAAAAAATTAAGCCTCTATCCGAGAGTGAAGCTTTCCCGTTGTCAGAAGTAGTTAACGTAAATTATACAGTCGGAGTGGTAACGAACGAAAAAAAGAAGAAGAAGAAGAAGAAGAAATTTGTTGAATGCGAACGTCACTTTGTATCTCTATTTCGGGACATCTTTTCTTATCAACGACGGGCAGGAAGTCGGGGAAATTCAATTATTAAAAGGACATAAATTGAATAGTTGCGAGAAAGGAGTAAAATTAGAAAACGTTAAATCACACGTTCCGGAATTTTGAAAAAAATAGATCAGTAAAAGTATAATGCTCCAGACTTGCCGTTATTTTTCTCTTTTCTATTTTTCTCGCCTTTCCTTCCGCCTTCTCCCCCTCCCCCTCCCCCCATCCCCCTGCTGTTCCTTTCTTTCAGACTCCTCGAGTCATTTTACCGCTTGATAGAGCACCATCGGATACTCAGTCGCGTTTCACGGAAACTAAATCTTTCATACACCCATGTGTGTATACGTCTTCACAGTGAGTTCGCAATGGTTCCACCACATTCGATTTGGATTCTCTTTACCTCTCTCTTTTTCCCTCTCTCTCTCTCTCTCTCACTCTCACTCGCTCGGTCTTCCCCGCCAGTTTGTTCTTTTTTTTCCTTCAACTCGCTTCAGTATTTTCACCTCTTGCTTTTACCTTCTCTTTCTACTCCGCTTACCACTTCCGCGTTTCATCCACACGTTTTTGTCCTCTTTTTTTACTCCCTCCTTCCCTCTCGCTCTTGCTCTCTTTCGACGTCCAGACAATTCTTTTATTCGCTTGATTTTGCTTGCGTTTTTACTGAGCTCGAGAGGACATGAGGAGGAGGAGGAGGAGGAGGCGGAGGATGAGGAGGTAGCCGAGGCGACGAAGAAGAAAACTGAGCTTTTCAGAGAAAAGGCGTGCTTGCAATGGAGTCGCACCGTAACCCCAAAGCTAGGATGTCTGCCGGCTATCAGGAACGCGAGTAATGGCGTTAGAGTTACCCGTTGTGCCCCGGAGAGCAACACATCAGCCCTAGGTAATGCACCAACGTTTTAAGAGCCTTCCTAAAATGGCTTTTATTCAATATACCTTGTAATTGGACGAATGCTATTTTCATTCTAATGCATAAATCCATTATATTAATTTTAACGCGCACATGCGCATGCGCTTCGTCCTATATACCTATATTATCTTCCGTATAAACTTATATATATATATACGCACTTTCTAAACCATTTTTCTACGTCTAGTGGGATTTTCCCTTTGTGACGAACCTACTCCAAAATTTAACTTTCCGAAGTGAGAAAATGCGCTTTTGAATTTTTTATCCGACACGGTACACCCAAATTTCGTATTTGTGTGCTTCTTCGTGTTTTTTTTTTTCTTTTATTTCGAAGAATCACGCGCTAACCAATTTATATCCGCACGACGTGCGTTAACACAATTTGCGTGTATAGAGATATTACTTTACGAAGATTTAAAAATCTAAATAAAACGGAATTTTTCAGTGTGTACACACTTAAGAGAATTGTAAGACTCGATCGATTGCAATTTATCTTTAGAATTTAAAAGGTAATCGATCGAGTGCACTCGATGCTAATTTTAAAACCTTTCAAAGTGTCTCGAAGCAATTGAAAATTTTAAATAAATTCGAGGAGCAATTTAGCGACTTCAATGTTTTAATACTTATTATTTATAAATCTAATAATTTTATTTTAACACGCGTTAACAACGTATTTTCATCGATTTTTCTATATAAAAATCACTCGATACCGGTCGATTACGTAAATGAATAAGAAAAAAAAAACCAAATGATCGCTTAATTCGTAACGAAAGGGCTCGAATTACATACTTGGGTTTTCCGTGCAATTGAGCAGATGGTTATCAAACTATCATGCGGTAGGGGGTGGAAAAATGATATAGTACATGTTTGATGAATGGATATAGGCATACATAATGAATACCGCATACATTTGAGAGTTTACAAATGGAGCAGTGATTGATAACTGGATAGAAAAGGGGAGGTAGAAGAGCCGAGAGAGCACGATGAGCTTCTGGCTTTAATGGCATTGATTTGCGTTAAGTTGTTATGCGAAACAGACCGGTGTACATATATATGATAACTCATGAAAAAGAAAAAACGAGAATCAGAAAAAAAAACAATAGTGATAGATCTAAATATACGCGATTGGTAATTAACTTTGTATACCGCGCGATTCGAAGGATTTTACAATTAACTTTGACGAGAATGATAACGACTCTCTTAAATTATATATACCCGTAACTCGATAAAAATTATATCCCAAAAAAAAAAACCTAGAAAAATGAAATTTAAAGTCAATTTGGAGCAAGTCAATCAAGTTATAAAGTCGCGTTTTCTAGTTTCGTATATATGTCTATACGTGTGCACGAGATACGAAAGTATAAAATTAAAGACCGGAACCGACAAACGGAAATTGATTATTAAAAATGATATTACCATCGGTATTCCGATTAAAATAGTCGTATAAAAAGTTATATATATGTATGTTAATCGTTTCAACCCTTTCATCGTACCGGGTAATAATTAAAAGTTGATAAAAGGTATGTTAATTGGAGAAGCAAAAAGGGGTGTATAACGAAATAAACGTTTTAATGACATGGGTTGGGTGAAAATATAAGGTAAATATACTGCATACATTGCCGATACATAGCGAAAATGTCGAGCGGTACGTGCGGTTATTCTTAAAGATCTGTAGGTCGATCGAAATACGTCTACAGAAGCTGTACGCCTGCAAAATTCACGTGTAACGTTACAATGGAGGAAGACAGTCGAGATGTTTATCGTGAAATCGTGATACACACGGTCTAGAAATTGATTTCACCTGCGTAACGTTGTCTTTTAATGCTCCGGAAATAAGCGCGCGCTAAGCTATCTCTCTCTCTCTCTCTCTCTCTGCAACTTTTTCATCGGAATATCGTGAAAGCTTCGGCGGGTATACAGGTAATTGAAAGGCTACCTACGAGTTTATTGAACGTTTTTTTTCACGTTAAAATATATATTAACGTAAAATATCTCCCTCCCGATATTATACGTACTGAATATTTTACTTATTTTGGATAAATATGTTTTTAAAAACACATTTATACATTTGTCATGCACATAAGCAATCGATCAAACGAGATATTAACTGTTAAAGTTGTGTAAAGTAAGTTATATACCGGATGCGTTTTGTGTTAATTTGTCAAAGTGGGCGTATGTACGCGACACCTTGAATTAAACGTACGAGAGCAATTATTATTTTAGTTAATTTAATTAACGAATAATTTTGCGCGTTTGACGGTATAATCGTGTATCTATATATATGTGTATACACACGCAAATTTTATTTTACACGCTGTCTTATAATTATTTTACACACATATTTTTTTCTGTTGAAAAATTTTCAATAAAAAATCCTTTGATTTATCGAAAACGTGTTTACCAAAAAAAAAAATTTTTATAATAAAATGCGGTAAAAAAAACATTATATCCGAAAGTCAGGGATGCGAGAACGCGTGTTTAACAAAAAAAAAGCGTTGCATAAATATTTCAAAAGTTAAAAGCACTAACTAGTCTGCCGAACGCAGGACATCGAAAAAAAAAAGGGAGACCGAGATAGAGATAGAGAGAAGGAGCGATAAATCGAGTACGAGATTGGGTAATCGAGAATTCACTTAAAATGTGCACAAATTTTTAAAAATACAGAACGTTACAAGAGATACGCGTGATTCCACTGGCATGTAAGCGAGAAAAAAACAATTCTAATACGCGACATATAATATACATATATATATACATCGGATATAGCGAGCGTGTTAAACTATTCCCTCATATTCCTCGATCATCAAAACGCATTGATGCGCGGAGGAAAAAAAAATGGAATTTTATACACGTCATATACGGGAGGCAGTGATGGGAGACTCGGGTTTATTCATTCACATCGAGCTTGTACGCGCAGGCGCATTTCCGTTAAAGTGTCATTCGCGGCTGAATAATTATGTTAGAGTAGCGAACTGCTCGACCGCACGAGCCGGCTTGAATTTCGATGCCCCCGTGTACCGGTAGTTATAATTGATCGTCGAAATGCCCGTTCTACCGGGTGGGGTTAGGAGGGGAGGGGAAGAGGAGGAGGAGGAGCTCAAAATTTTGAAGGCTTCCCGAATTCGCGCCGCAAGTACGAAGTGAGTTACGCGCGCTCGTGGGATGCGTCAACTGGCTCATTTCCTATATACGCTCCGATGAAATTGATTTATCGAGTAACTGTGTGTATGTGCGTGTGTGTGCGTGTGTGTTTTTTTTCAAAGGATTTTACAAATACTTTCGGCTCGCTATGAATTTCTTAACTATTTTTTTAATTTTTTCTTTCTCTCGGTATACGTAAAACTGTACACGCTATACATTTGTAATTAGAGCTTTCAAGCTCACTACTGTTGTATTAACGATTTACTAATGTTCTACGAGGGTTCAAGGGATTCCCGTTATTTAAATTTTCACGGTTGCGTACGTCCCTATGGGAATTTTTTTTTATTGCACAAGTATATGGTAATAAAACAATAACGCGTTCACTGTATTGCGTGTAATTGAGATAGTTAAATTTCAGCGTGTTTATAATAAATATCATTTTATTTTATGATGCTTTTTTTTAGTATCTCTTTAGGCGATTCTACGTTCCACCGAACAAAAAAATATTTATTAACTCGGCTCGCCGAACAATTTACACGTTTTGCTTTAAATACCAGTCAATTTTAAATGCAAGATTTATGTTTACCTTTGATCGGGCTCTAAAATTCACGAATAAAATTCACATTTATTGTTGTTTACTATTATTTTACACATTCCGATTTTCTTTGCGCAAATATTATTATTACCCGATCGTTAATAATTTGCGCGATCAATTTTCAATACACAACTAGAATTCTAAAAAAAAACGAATTATAACAAGTAAAATGTATATATATATATATAAAAGAAAACACCGCGGTAAAAAAATTTACGACTTGTACGATAAAATCAACACTTTACGAGTGCTTAATTAAATGACGCACGTTTTAATTAAAGACAAAAAGAAAATGAGAAAAAGAAGAAGAAGAAGAAGAAGAAGACGAAGAAGAAGTTAAGGTGTAGTTTGTGAGGCTTGTAAATCCGCGTGTAAAAGATCTATTAAATGCGCTTACCGCTCTCTCCATTATAGTTGATGTTTTGCCCATCTTCGCGTTGCCACATAACGTAGGGTTCGGGATATCCAGTTGCCTTACAAGTCAACGTCACGTTCGAGGCCTCGCGCACGACCATGTCGGTGCTTGTTTCCTTGGCAACGAAAGACGGCGGCACTGTCATCAGAAACCATGATTAAGATGAAACGACATGAGCCAGAGAAAATTGCCCGATGAATTTATATATATATATATGTATGTATGTATATACACGGTATGCAATCGATTCGAATCGAGGGTATACCAACTAAACTTTTTTCTTTTTGCTTTCTTATAAGGGTTATACATTATAAGTCCGATGCAACATGCAGAAGGATTTTAAAATAATGTTTCCTTCTTTCGCTCTTGTTACCGATCTGCCGCAATCCTTTTGAATAATTTACTTTTAATCTCATTTTTTTAATTCTCCTCGAAAATTTTGGTAATCAAATTTAGTCACATCGACGTGCTTAACCGAATATTGCTTCGACAATTGAAAATCGATAACAAAAAATTATATTAATTTTTAATATCCGTAAATACGTTAATCTGCACACAAAAATAGTCGTCGTTAACAGTAAAAAATTTCAAAAATTTTACTTCTCGATCGAAGTAATGTAAATCGAACGAATTAAGTTTTATGCAATTTTTCCACGTAATTTATATTCACTTTAAGATTTTTCAAAACTCGTCAAAAGATAGTACATCGTTTCATCTTTCCTATTTTGTATAATCCTCTGCGTAGGATGATTAAGAAAAATTATGAAAATTACGTATGTACCGTATTAAAAGGTAACTTACTAGAATCTTTTTTTTTTCTGTTTTTAAAATTGTTGCACGCAGCAATTAAAGAGTTTCCAACTTTAAAGTTCGGTGAATTATGAAAAAGTTTAAACGTTATAATATTCGTTAATATATAAAGTACTCGGTAAATGGTCTTAATAACAATTTATATGGAAATTTCTTGGTGTATCACTTTAATTTTGAATTAAAATATCCACTTTAAAACATAATACGACGAAGATTTCCACTCACCGTCTCTACGTGTCGTATAATGTTAAATAATCCTAATTTGATAAATAAAACCCAATAAATTCTTGAACTCTGTTTTACCGAGCTGGAAAGTTAAAGTTTCGCGTATACATATATACACACAGACACATTTATTTACGTTATATAGTTTCGTTGTACTGAAAAATCAGATTGTTTATATTTCGATCGATCGTTCATTTAACCGGTGTTTGCCGTTCAACTTACTGACGACTTGAAGATATCCTTGTCGACTTCTCATAGGGTCTGTGTTGACCTGGCACATATACCAGCCCCGATCGATTTCTTGAACGTTTTTTATATGAAGATACCAAGTCCTGTGATCAGTGTACGAAAGTGATATCCGTGGATTCTGCGTGATTACGTTGTGATGTATCGAGAGGATTGTCTGCGTGTCTACGCGAACCCACGCAACCTAATAACAAATAAAAACATATATATATATTTTTTTATATACATTTATCCCCCTGTGTATATATCGTATTACATTTGTATTAAGTGCAATTCGAATACGTACAAAATACGACACAGAAAAAAAATGGATTCTTGGTTTCAGAGGAATTGTTCTTAAATGTATGACATGAACGAAAACTATGGTTGTTGTAAAATGATTCTTCTATGATCAAGAGGAATATGTTCGATCTTAATGTATTGGTCTTTTTGAGTTAAAATTTCTAATTTTTTCAAAAGCATAGATTTCATTTAATCGTAGAAAAATATCCGCTTGATTATAAAATATAATAATAATAATATAAAAATATAATAATATAAAAATAATTTTAGAGCAACCAGATTTTCCGTTCGAGTATCACATTTAAAAACAAGAATCCATTTTTTTTACTGAATGTCTATATCCAATATTCATATTTTAATCGTTCGTTCATCAACGTACAGACGGTAGATATCGAAAGATATTTTACAATTATTGTTATTGAAATACGTATCGTGATCGTGTACAGGTCGTCAAAGTGAGCGAGTTCCTAAAAATCCGAACGAAAAAAAAAAAGAAAAAAAAAAGGCTAGCGATATATCCCAGAGTGCACGTTAACCGTATTATACTGATTAAAATGGAGAAATCCAGCAACACCTTATTTGAACAAGATCAAACGGGGAGAAAGAAAGTCATTACGAAAACACTCCCTTACTTCACGGTAGATTAGAACTCAAAGACAATCTTGGCACGAGAAGCTTTTATGAAAATTTCAGTGACATCTCTCCCACGAAAGAAAAAGAAGACGTGGAGTAAGAAGAAGAAGAAGGAGAAGAAGAAGAAGAAGAAGACGAAGAAGAGGAAGAAGAAGAAGCGGTAGAAGGGAATAAAAAAATGGAAGGTTGGAGTCGCGAGGGAAAGAGTCCCAAAGTGCTCTTATCTCAGCGCGCGGAGATATTTCAAGTGCAATCCGCACCGAATCGACTTTGCCCCACGCCGGATGAAAATCGAATTCGAAAGTCCCGGGGCTGGAGGTCGCACGTTCCCAATATGCGATTCTCGGCAGTCCCTTTCTATACGTGTATATATATATATATACATATACATATACATACACACATACATACACACATATCCACATTTATATATACATAGGTTTGTAGACAGGTATACAGTGTAACTCTATATGTGTGTATGTATATGTATATATATATATATATAAAACGAGATGCACGCGCAGCTTTCTTGAGTATGCGGAACACGCCAAATAAGTCGCGCAAATGCAAGCGGTGTAATTCCCATTTGCACCGGGAGCATGTCCCGCGTTATTCCGGCCTCGCCCCGGGAATTCCGCGGAGTGTCGGCCGAGGAGGACTTGGTCCCGTACCTCATTCTCGCTCTATTTTTTTTTTCATCGCGCATTTCTCTCTCTCTCTCTCTCTATCTCTCTCTCTCTTTCTCTCTTGCTCCTTGCTTTTTACTTTATTACGGGCTCGTTTCGTCGTTATTTTCTCAAGCGCGACTGGTAAATACTTGGGACATGAGCGGATGTCACCGTCGTCATTAGCAACTTCACTTCGTTTTCCTCTTACTCTATCTGCGTATATCCGTATACCTTTATATATATACATATACATATATACATATACATACATACATTTTTATAAAAAAGCTCGTTACAACTCCTGCTTTTAGGATTTTCTACGTGAGTTACGTCATATTATTTTCCGCGCCTACACTCTTATCTAACTTTACCGTCTTTCTTATTCGTCTATCGCGCTTCTACACTGAAAAAAATATATTTTTCATTTAAGCGGAATTCTTATATCAATTATACTTTAATAATATAAAATCCAGTTGGTTTAATGCGATTCGTTTATAATCCAGAGCGAATTTGATTAATTTTAGAATATTGATCTTTCGAGTTGTGTGCTATCCCATTTTTTTATAAAAAACATATTCCGCTTGATTATAGAATAATCATATTAACCTTTTCAGACCCAATGTACATTAAAATATACCAATAGATGAAAAATTAAAAATTTTAAAAATTATAACGTAATTCATTAAAAATAATAAAAAATAAATAAATAATTAATAGTAAAAAAGAAATAATTAAATATAGTAAAATAAATATTTCGTTAGTATTTTTAGATTAATAAAACGATATATTAAACCAATTCTATATTTAAAAACAATCGTGGTCATAATATTAGAAATAAATATATATAAATATTCTAAATTATATTGAGGTCGGAAATGGTTAAATCAAGCAACTTTTCTTCTTGAGGCATATTTAAGAAAAATGCCGCTTATATAGATAAAAAATCTATTTTATTCAGTGCAGCTGTTTCGAAACATCATCGCTGTAAAACGTGGATTCGGAAGGCCCTGGGGCATTTTTATTCGGCTCCGCAACGTTTCGCGACCACGTGAAATTACGACATCGCACTATGGTAATTCGAGATCGTTTTTTATTTTTCACGCTAATTGGGAGAGCCACTAGTTCGTGACACTTTTCGAACTTTCTTTTCCCTTTTTACTCGCACGTTAAATCAACAGGTGGTGATTAAAGCGTCCTCTAATGATACACATTAGAAGTATTCGCGTTCGCGAGTGTGCTGCACTAAAAAACAAAGTTTAGTTTTTTAATAATATTGTAAAAACAAAAAGCGAAAAGCACAAAGTTTCTATGCATATATTAAAATCGTATGAAACATTCGATGTAAAATATAAATCTTTAAATGCAATAATTATAAAATCACCTGGATCTTATACACATCGACGATATATAAGTGAGCGATTAAAAAAAAAAATTAACATTTGGGTAAATAATTAACGAACTCTTTGTCCTAAATGTATAGATCGAACAGTCCATTGACAAAATTACGTAACTCTAAATAACTCTAACTCGAAGGTGGACGTGTATACCTTCGGGGATGAACACATTTTTAATCTAATAAAAAGTAGCCGAGTGTATATATCTATCGATATACGCGGTAAATATACATCGACACACACACACATACACCAACAATTGGAAATTCATGACTACAGGACTATATATGCACACACATACACATATCTCTCGTTCTCGCATACCAAAATATAATCAACGTGCAGTACGTACGGTAGTGGAGTAATATCATGTAAATACCTTGTAATTGCGTAGATTGTCGACAACACAGGCGAGCAGCGCATCACGTCCAACGCTGACCGTGACGTTTTGTATCGGCTCCGCGAGTATGGGCAGCTGCGAATCTTGAAAAGAAAAAAAAAGAGAGTGAGAAAAATTAAAAATAAATAATCGAGCGTACGGTTAATGACACATACACATAATCGCGTGGTGCGGTGAGCGATAAATAAAAAGAGAAAAAAAGGAGAGAGAGAGAGAGAGAGAGAGAGAGAACCCAACGGCGGTAGGGTGCGAGGGAATTTAATAAAAGTTTTACGAGGAGCATAAAGTACCCTCCGGGCGATTATTGATTTTACAAAGGAAAATATACAGTCGACAGATCGTAAAGCGCACCTGAGGCCCGCGACCTCTTTTCATCCCTGCCGAGAGGAGTAAGTGAGGAGGGGCCGGGGGTGAGTCAAAGAGATATAGGCATAATCGAGCTCTCGCGTAGTTACCTAACAAATGTGCGATTAAGGCTTGTCGAGTGTAACCCCCGTGTATATATACATATATAGAAGCATCTTGCTCCCTCTCTCTCTCTCTCTCTCTCTCTCCGTACGTGACTTACGCGCCCTACCAGATATACAAACAGCTGCGCGCATATGTATGCACAGGTCCAGCTGTACATATATACGTATATATATATCTATGTGGATGGGTGTACGTATGTGTATATGGATGAGGTATAGGGGCGAGGCGACTCGGACTGCGGAAACCTCCTGCAGATACGATGGATTACCACCTGCACTACCGAGGCATAACGACTGTCTTTAATGGATACGAATTTGGTGCCGGTGGATATAACCGAATAGGCATTAAGCTCTCTCCCTCTCTCACCACTGCGCGGCACCGTGTTCTCTCCTCTTCCGTAGCATGTTCTAACCTAATCAAGTCCGCGAGTTACGCCGATACTCCCATCTCTATCTCTGTCTCCCTGTCTCTCTCTCTCTCTCTCTCTCTCTCTCTCTCTCTCTCTGTCGCTCTCTTTGTCTCTATTTCGGCACGATTTTCTCGGTGTAGATATACGGTGACCGAGGCAAACAAATATACATTCCTCAATGTTGCGCTAATTGTTCAAGTGATTTTGAAACGGGATAATCGTGCATCTTGATCACCGTGTAATGTACGATCATTGTTGATATTCGGTCGATCGTCGTTATTTTTTTTTATATATATACATCATAGACGGTGCAGTAGTTACACAAGTTTTAATTAATTCGAACGTCGAGTGTGCGATCGATTAATTTGTCCTTATTTAGAAATGTATATATATATATATACATACCCGACTTTGTTGATACGTTGTCTGACTAAACGCGGTGCTGATCTACTTACATATGCATGCACCCCTGTTTGTCTTACTGCACCGCTATCGTTATGTAAATGCGTTTAAGGACGAGAGTATGACGATAATTTTATGAATATTTGATTATACGTCTTCCGGAGAGCTCCTTTTCTTTTATCAAAAATACGATTGTCTCGTCTATTTGTTTAAGGAAATAATATATGACGTTATATCGATTATCGAATCGTAACAATCGCATTTTATACCATTTCGAGTTGCTGAATTCATTATATCGAGTATAATGGTTACGACGTTGTGACGTATTTTTAAAGAGAAATATATATATATATATATGTATGTATATCGTAAGTAAAGTTAACTTTCTATATCACGGAAAGATTATTTCGAAGCTTGGGAATATATGTATACGTGTATATATAACGCAATAACTTTATATTAATAATTCTATAATATTAATTATACAACGTATACATTTCGATTTTTAATACGTTCCCTCGGCAAATATAATTTCCCTTATTAAACGGCACACTTAGATACATCCAATATAATTTTAAAGTCCAAAGATGTATATATACGAAAACATGAGGGAAATTATGATGTATATCATCAAGATTGAGTAGCCTCGGACCGCAGAATGTCAACAGAAACGAGAATCAAAAGTTCTCAAGTACATATGCGTAAAGTATAAAAATAAAAATTTACGAGCAAGTAATCGAAAAAAATTTAATTTTTCGCATATACCTATATATATATAGTATATTTCGTATACAAGAAATCACTTGAAAAAAGTAAAAGAAATTTTTTAAATTAATATAGAATTTTGTCGGTCTTGCTGAGCTAACGTCTAACGACTCTAAGAACTCCAAGTTGCTCGCTCGAAAAGGCACGACAATTCGCCACGTATCAATCCCGAGGACAACATTATGAAGGCCACAAGCCGCCAGACATAAACCAAAAGAAGAAGCAAATAAAATACTAAGTTATAAAATTGAAAATATTTTAATAAGAAAGAAAGAAATTTTAAGTCTATGTGTTTCGTCTTATATTTTTAATAAAAGAAATTTTTTTGGATTTTTATCTCATATTGGTACGATATTATAGTCAGTCAAAAAATTCAAATTATTCGAAATATACTATATTATACATATATACACCCCCCAGAAAAAAATTAAGAAAAATTTAAAAAAAATATAAACAATAGTAATAATAAAAAAAACTCAAAATATCACAAAAGAATTTGAAGAAATTTGCGCACTTGGTATTACATATTCCTATTTTATAAAAAAAAAAAATTATTTGTGTATATTATACAAAGATGTATAGGTATATATACAATAAAATTTTTAATTCATTTCATGAATATCACTCAACTATTCTATTGCTATATGTACAGTAAAGTTTGATGTTCTATCTTTGTCAAAATTTTGTAGAAGTGATCGATTTATAATGGTTTTTACCTCGAGGCGCCCGCAATATAAGGAGCCAAACGCGGATTTGGCGCCTACTGCATCAAAAAATAATTAGAAACTCAGGAGCGATCGTGAACGCAACTCGGCGCGATAGAAGAGGCATAGGCCTATCCCTAAACAATATTAACGGTCGTCTCTTTTTCGCGAATCTACGGTATATACAATATTATATTGGTTAGCGCGAGGTAGGCCAAAGAACGACTTAACCCAAAGTAAATTACGTCCAACGTTTCTTGCCCTTTACTCGGGATAACAGCCGTCCACTCGGGCTGAACCCCCGAGGCACTGTTTTCTCTAGCGCGTATATATCCGCTTCACCCTCGTTCGCGCTTTCGCCCGCCCTTTTTCTCCCTCTCATGCCGCCTTTTTTCTCACCGCTCCCTCCGACCGGAGGTTTCAAAGGCGATTGATTCTCGTTAAACTCGTGAATTTCTTTGTGAGGCGACTGCATCGTGTTTGCACAACGGAGCGCGCCTCCTGTGGATGACAAGGAACGGATGTGTGTGTGTGTGTATGTGTGTGTATGTGTGTGTACACACACGATAGCTATCATTCAATTTCTTGGCGAAACACACCGAAGCTTTCTCGACGCGAGGTTTATTTCACCGTTTTTCCAACGGCATCTTGTTGTTCTTTTAAAATCTTATACACCTTCGAATAGAGAAATCCATGCGTATATATATATATATATGTATATATATAGTTATCTTACTTATAAATTAGCCAAAAAAATTTTAAATAAAAGTTAATAATAATATAATTTGTTTAAAAAATTAGGTAATATTTCAATTGTTATAGAAAATTATTAATTGTTGATATTGAATAGCTTTTTTTCAATTTTAACCCAGGCTTGTTCCCTTAAATAATAGCAATATACTGAAATTACTTAAAGGATGTAGAAGAATTCGTACAAAATGTTAACAGATTCTTCTTTAAATTTATGGGATTATCTCCATTTAACATATATAACAAAAAGTTGATAGTTTTTGAGTTTAAAATTGTTAAAAATACTACAAATGCTAATATTTCGAATAATTTTAATTTTTGGACTGTCTGTAACATTGCACCAACATGAGATATATATCCAAAAATTATTCTTTTACTTTCTTCAAGTAATTTTTTGTAGGTTGCAACTATTCAAAACAATATTTATTTCTTGTCCGGATCACGTGATGTGGAACCCTCCATATATATTTACTCTTCGGAAATGATTTTCTTGATCTTTACTCCACATGAATCATTCGCCCCTCATTATATTTTTCAGATATTATATTTTTAATAGAATTAATTTTTTCCGGTTATTTTACGATCGCTCCGACGTACTATATTTTTATTATCCACGTTTAGCGGAGTACATTTTAGAAACGTGTAGTGCTTAAGGTATACGTGTGTGTATTCGGTGGAAAATTTTAAAATGAACTTTCATAAGTTTTTCGAGCTGACAATTTAATCGGGGAGAATAAAAGCTCTTACAACAAGAGACGATATTATTTCGCAAAACACTGACCTCATCCTTTTATAACACAACCTCCTCCGTACTCCCACAATATTTTGATTTAAAAATGTCTTTTATAACGACGCGGTCAGAGTTGTTTTATTTAACTCTTCGAATGAAAGTACTCCTTATATATATACCTTTTTCTCCAACTGCGTATACATTGTTTAAACAGTAAAAATTTTTGTTTATAAACAATTGTCTTTTAAACATTTATACACACTGTTTACCTTCGAACAAACCTATACGCTTTTGTCATATACATCGGATTGCGAACAATAAAACAACGTACGTCGCGTTGTACTCTAAAACCGTTTAAAAAAAAATATTCAATTTTTACGCGAATCGTTTAAACAAATTTTCACCGCAAAATAGTTGCTTTTACCTAATTAAAAAAAAAAACGAACGTCCATATAACCCTCGTTAAGTGGAGATAAAAATAAAAATAATGTTGTAACTGTATTTGTTAGCATCGACATTATTATCTAGGTGCCGAGTGGAAACCGCGTAATTATATGCGCAGCACAAACCTCGTTAATTATATCCACTGGCGCAAACTGCAGAGTACAACATCAAGCCGTCGCCTTGGCTTAATGTGTTCACGCGCTTAAGACTTTGTTGGAATTTGCAATCGAGTGATTAAGATTATTTAATTCTTTTATACGATTAACCGTTGAAAAATTGTATTATTTTAATGCCGATCAAATCGTTATATCGACGAGGCTAAATATATACACACACGCACACACGCACACACACTGCATATGTATAGGTATATATTGTAATTCAAAAAAATAACTACATATATATAGGTATACTATCGTGTTAACCTTTATACACTGGGATAATCGATTTTATTTTATAACTTTAAAACTACGTACCTGCCCTTAATTCTGCATAAACTAATATTTTTAAGTACATAAGGTGCACGTATGTGTGTGTGTGTGTGTGTGTATTACACGTGTACACGACGTTATATTATTGATTTTATGATTTTACTTATTTACTGTTTTATCGGGGCTCAAGTTTATACATATATAAATTTAATGTTATATATTACATCTAAATTTATACACATACGATTAACCGTGTTTAAGAGTGCTCGAGACAATATTTTCATTGGTATATAATTTCAGTGTTGTATTTTTATTGTCCTATTAAAATAACGTTGAAGAACGAAAAAAAAAAATAAATAAAAATAATAACTTTCCGCGCAAACTCGTTACGCGAAACACTGTGAATGAAAACTCGCTATGAATAGGAATACTCGTTATACGTCAGAAGTTCGAAAATTCAAAACAGTGTATAGTTTATGTAAGTCTCGCATGTTAATTTTCAAACATAGTTATAACACATTTGCCGCGGAAAGTTGAATGAATAATCCAATTTGGGTTTTAATACGTTTCCGTTGTTATCGCGCACAACGAATAAGAGATAAATAAACGATCAACTGATTTAGATTTTTTCGGTTTCGATATATGTTCTTAGTTATTTTTTGTTTCGCAAATTAAACGAACGTTTCGTTCTGGATTTTGTATATAGGTATATTATCTAATGTTTAGGTAAAACGTTTTGTATCGTCGTTCCATCATTTTTCCCCGATTAAACAATATTTAACGCGCGTTACAACAAAGGAAAAAGGTGGTGAATCGATTAGCTGAATGCAACAAAGGAAAATCGTCGAGTTTCCGTTGGGCATTCGGTGTATACAAGAAAAAAAAAGCGACAAAATATAACATTAACATTTTACAACGTCGGAAAAGCCCTTTGGGACCTTTATGCAGAGGCGTAATGTGCGTGAAGGCAATGTATACACGTATAAGGTATATATAAAAGAGAGAGAGAGAGAGAGAGAGAGAGAGAGAGAGAGAGAAAGAGAGCGCAATGGCTCCTCTCAGGATCCCTTTTTCCGAGTCGGTCTTTGGATCCCCGGTATTCACGTAAAATGAAAGGAAAAGAGATCGAGGGAGACAAAAGAAAAACGCCGACATCTCGCATTCGATCGTTTTCCACTACAATTTCGTTGGAGCTAGCCCGCTCGTCTTCTTACTGAAATAGCTCGACGACGACGACGACGACGACGAGGACGTCGATTGTTCAGGACGCGCGCTGTTTCAATGTTCGGCGCGACAACTTGGTCAAAAGTTCCTCTCAATGGCGTTTCTCGAGCCCGTACAAAGGACAGCGCCAAGTGGAAACGGGCTATGGGCGAGACTCCGAGATTGAGCAAAGAACGAGGAAAAAGAAGAGGCAGTCTCTACACGTATATATATATAAGGAGAGAGAGAGAGAGAGAGAGAGAATGAGACGGGTTACCGTTCCTGCAGAAGGATATATCCGAGGGAACGCTCTCTTGAACGAGATACACGTGTTCGAGATAGACGTACCAAATTTTCATTTCGTCCGGAGGTTATATTAAACACGACGATGGTTGGGGAAGTAAAAAGGTACGTCGAACGATATATATATACTAAATGGTACTTTCTTCTCGATCGAGCACTTTTAAACCTGACGTATTAATCTCGCAAATGTTCGTCCGGTCGATACATAGATTTATTTTATATCGATCATGTACTAGGTTTCCAAAAAGAAAAGAAAATCATTTCTATTGTCATTATGACGATTTCGCGTTATACATGTGTGGACACTTATATCCGTCAATGCGACTTGTTGAAATTATAATTGCTTTATCGCGTCAAGTTTATGTCGGCATTACCGCGTGAACGAGAGATAAATCTTAGAGCATATACTACATGGAGGAAGCACTGCGTGTTAAAATGTGTAGACGCTGTAGAGAGAGAGAGCGATAGTTTGGGTACCCTCTGTCTCTCTCTAATCGTTGAGAAAGAGTGGGGAGACCCCGCCACCCGCGCGAGCGGCGGCGAGCGCAGCTAACTTAACATGACAATATTACCGAAAACTCGTTAACCGTTTATTAAAATCTTATTGAATGATCAAATCAAATAGTGCAATGACCAAAACACTTTGTTTAAACTCAACTATAACAATAAATAAAATCTAAACCCTCAATGGGGAGATGATCATGAACCATTTCGAGTAAATTTAGAATAACTTAGTGTATGGGCGTGAGGGTTAAGGCGCGTGACTAATAGCTTTTTCTTTTTTCACAACCGGGGTTCGATTCCAAATGAAGTATTTTTTTTTTTTTTTATATTTGTAATTTAGAGCTTAGTAATGAAATTAATTTTCATTTTTCTTCTTAAAAAAGTAAAGTAATCAAATTAAATTTTGTATGAATTAATTATTTGATACATTTATTCATGCTAATAAAATAAAAATAAAAGTATAATATTCATTTATTAGTACGATTCACTGAACAATGAAACAATACAACAATATTTTATAAACAGCCGTTTTTTAAGTGTGAATAATAAATTTTCCGATATTTTTATAAACATTATTATAATAAATTGGGAATAAATAATATTGATAATATACAAAGATGCATGAAAATCGTAATACAGAACGCAATATTTAATACGTACAGAGCAACATATAACATGCTTAAATTATAATAAATAGAAAGTTTTATTTTTAATTGTAAGAACCAAAACAAGTTGTTTATTCATTGCGAAATAAAATCATTTTCGTATAAATTCTTCTAATTTTCTTATTTAATCGACTTTTCTCTGATTCGTAGTGATTAACTCTTACTCTTAAATAGGTAAAGATTACTTGTTTCAGTATAAATAATCTATGTTTAGAGGGGTCTTCAGAATGCTGGATTTGCAAGAGAGAATCTGGTATATTAGTTAATATACTTTGAAATAATGTATTAAACATGCCCTTTTTTGAAGTGTACAATAGCCTGAAATTTTTTTCAACGATTTTGCAAACATTTATGATATCAACCGAAGGTGAAAGCAAACCTCCTCGATTTTTTTTTTCTGTTAGACTAGAATGATTCACTTCCGATGTTAATAGTAAAGGGCACTGAAAACATCTACTCTTTTTTAAAATTGTTCTCGTAACAAATCCAGCAATATGAATGACAGTATTATCTATATACTTTTTATTTTTCCCTTTTCCGTAATAATCGTCGTCTTCGGAAAGAACATTATCTGTTTGCAAAAGTGTGTTACAATTCGGTGAATTCTCAGTTTTTGTTTCTTTTTTTTTCAACGATACTTGCAAAAGACTAGTCTTATCTAATGACGTGCAATTTGCATGGTTAGATTCTTTGACATCAGCGTGAACTAACAGTTTTTTCAAAATATTGATAAAGTGGTAACAGGTAGGATTGTTACTGTATCCTCCTTTACTCCGTACAGCACTAAAAAAAATCTCGAGATGATCCTGGGACAGTTTGTACGTTAACAAATAACCATTCAATGGCTTAATAAATGTATCGTAGACTCTTAAAACATTGTGTAAGGAGATTATCATGCCAACAAATCCAGTTTTTCTTGCACAGTTGACGACTGGAGTGCCGTCTGAAGTGCGTAAACCTTTAATGTAATCAGTTATATCCTCAACTTTTTTTGTTATCTCATTGATATTATTTCCATCTATGCCATTTTTAGATTTATTTTTATTATAATGCTCCCTTGAGTTTAAGATGTCGAAACCAGCATTTATAATCGAACAAAATTTAGCTGTTCCTTCGACATTTTCAAATTCAGGGCTCTGAAGCTTATCACGCATGTATCGTAAAGCAATACTAGAGCTTTCACTGAGAGTTTGAGCAGCTAAACGTACATTCATTTTATTTTGTTCGAAATCAATATGTTGTCGTCTTATTTTTGTACCTAAATGTAGCCCCTGAAAATCTTGCACATCGACTAAATTTTTCAAAAAATTCCATGAAATAATGTTGTTGTCAGCATCATAAATATTTTCGTGAGCAAGAGCATTTCTAATTAATTTTAGGACATGACAGCCATCGGGTACAATAAATATTCGCTCTTTCGATACGGGATGTAAAAAGTACGCATCCATGGGATTCTCTGCAGAAATTGTTGCTCCTAAATATTTACACATTGTAAAATTGGATTGTAATCCGTCAAAAGTTACAGATGTAATTTTAATACCAGTTTCACTTAGCCGTGTTAATACTTCTTTCGTTAATTCGGCCTGTTTTTGACCACTCAGAGCTTTAACGAAATAGTGAGAAACTGGAATTTTCCAGCCTCCATTAACACAAACCAACATGAAAACTAATGCGTTCTCTGCTTCCGGCATTTCATCCTTCTCAGTATCTTTTCCAATGTCGATATATCCATACTCCTGTCCATTTATCACTTCTACTTTCTTCTTTATCTTCATCTCATCCATAACCAAATTACACAAAACCTCGGCTTTGTTATCAATACTTTTATGAATTTGAACTTTTCGTTTAACTGCGTCAATGCACGCTTGACTTATACCATACGAACAATTAATGTTTTTATACCATTTACTGATATTCATAGGATGTGGTAAGCATTTCATAAAAGCATTCCTAACGTAATTGTAGGCTTTTGGCGAGTAAAAATGGAGAGTGGTAGCAAATGATTTCAAGGCAGGTGGAAATTGAGCTTTCGAGGATGGTTTGCGTAGGAGTCTTCGGAAAATTTGATAAGCGTGAGAAGGTAAGGATTCCTAGAATACAAAACAATTGACAGTACACGTTAAAAATGAAAATTTTTACTATAGTTATTATTGTGATTTATTTTTTAAACTTTTGAAAATCCATTTTACGGTTTTATTATTTCTTAAAATAAAATAGTGCGTAACGAAAAATAAATATCCACTACAATGCACTTGTAAGAGGGTTAAACAAATTTTCAAAGAATTCTTTTTTATTAATATATTTTAATGAATCTTACAAACATTATATACAATGATTATGTATAAAAATATGTTATTAATAAATCGCCAAGTACAAAATTAAAACTAAAATTTTTTACGGTAACGTAGCAAACTCTCGTCAGGAGAATTTGAAATATCAAGTAATTTTTAACAAAAAGATCCAACAATTAGAAATCAAATTTTTTCAATTAATTGTATAAGAATTTTATGTATGTATGTAAATGATTGAACATGATATTTAATACTTTCGTGACTACAATTCATCTTATTGGCTATATACTTTGTATGTACATTCTTTCTCAAACTTCCCTCACTCACACCTACACACTTATTCGTATACATTAGATCGTAAGAAATCTTTTCATATTCTATATATAATACAATATTTTTACATATTTTCATTGAAAACTGAGACTTAGAAATAAAGTAAAAAAAGAAGGTTTACATAGTACATAACCAATTACTCCAAACTCAAGAAGCCAAGAATTACTTAACTATTCCATTACTTACTTTTAGTGAATCGACAACATTCTCATTAATATATTTACGGTGCTTTAGGTGTGACAGCAAAGAATTTCCTGTTTTTACTCCTTTTTTCCAGCGGTACAGTTTCATCTGTAAACTTTTATTTTTTCGTCGAAGAGTTATTATCTGTGCCTTTGAGTTACGCAAAATTTCTTTCAAATCTTTTGGTACATCTAAACTTTCAATATCTAAATTGATCAAAGACTTCACACGAGACGTTGATGTCATCTTTTCAGTTTGATTATTGCTAAAAATTACATAAAAATAACACATCATTCAATGAGATATTATACGTATCATCAAACTTTTTATTTTGAAAATTTAACCTTTACCTTTGAGACACATTAGCTTTGGTTGATAATTCTTCTGCTGGAAATTCTGATACACACATGGACGGACTCGTGTCAGTTTCTCCATCTGATTCTGATTGAGAATCCTTTGATCGACTGAAAATACAGTTATAATAATTATTAACATACAACATGCCTGAGCAGCTAAGGTATTAAATATTAATACACGTACTCATTAGGTGCTTCATTGATACAAATATCAACCAGTTTACTATCTGCTGCTTCCGCCAATTGTGAATTATTGTAATTTAATCTTGTATCTTCTTCAACAAACTGTTTTTCCCTGTAAATGATAATCTACTTAATAATATTTCTTTTACAACTATAACTTATTATTTTTATATATAAGTACTTACAACTGCTTCTGTTCCAAGCTTGAAAATATTGATGGATAAGATCCTGGTTTTAATCTAAGATTTTTACACAGGCCAGCAAAATGAAAACAATCAGTCTTGAAGTGTGAACTGCACACATATGAATATTTTGGCAACGACAAATCCACAAACTCCGCTTTCAATTGCTGTTCCCATTTTTCTCTCAAAGATTTATCTGCTGGAAAACTACATTCAAAAATGCAAACAAAATTAAATAATTTCAAAACTTTTATATTATAACAATACTGAAATGATAAATTCAACAAATAATAATATAAATCTAGAAATATTACAGTTATAGCTAAAGTATTCAAAGTCAGATTCTTACACTAATCAGTATACCTATGTATATTGGATAAGTTTGTGAGAATATATTCTGTATAATAGTATTTTTGAGTAAAATAATTTTTTGTATAGAATAGTATTAATTATGATTTTTATTAGATTTCATAATTTTATAAGTTTAAGTTTAATTTTAAGTAGTTAATAAGTATGCCAGACCTATGTACAGATAAATTTATTTTATCTTTATAGGTATACTTCATTGTATAATGTATGTAATACATCCTGGTTGTCAAATAAATAAAATAAATAAATAAAACACTGATTAGAAGTAATATTGTTTACATCTAACTAATTACTTACATGTGAAAAGTTTTCTTTAAACTTTCCAAATCGTCGCTCCGCAGTTTACAGGTTGGCACACAACACACTTTCGGCATTTTTTTACTTAAAATATCACGAGAATAAACAAACAAAATTTATCACAACGTTTGTATACGCTTGCTTTTTCAGAGGTTAGGAGATGCCTTTTCTGCTAGAGAGCGGTGGGAGTTGCGTTAGCTAATCACGTGCCCGTGCGAGAGAGACAGGTAGTACCTAAACTATCTCTTTCTCTCTCTCTCGCTCGGCTACACTGTCGCCGTAAGCGTGCTTCCTCCATGTAGTATATGCTCTAAGAGATAAATCAATCAACTTTCTATTATAAAATATCAGCGTTATACACATTTGTAATGATTGATATTAACTCGACAGTATAATTGTATTGTCAACGATCGTATAATATAATAATCCATTTACCGCGAAAATATCGATTTTACGGGTATGCAGATATAGGTACATAATCACAAGGGTACGAAAAAGTGGAGATGAAAATCGTGCGAATATGTAACAAACCAAAAGATACTAACAGTTATATATTCCGCGTAAAAAAATTTATGTTTATTTAAACTTTATACACAGTTTCGTTTGGGGAAAGTTAATGTAAGGATTTAGTTGAGAGGCCGGTATTATTATATAGATATACATATTGCCGAACGATAAAATTTTGAATCAAATAACTCGCGACACGGTCTAACACGTCGCACTCTGGTTGGTGGTTTTTCCCACCACCAGAGGGAGACGACTATCTCTCTACACTCGTTGGAGAGATCGTCGTCTCTTTTCTATATATATAGCCGCATAACATCTTGCTGGTGTCGCAGTTCATCTTGCGACAGGCGTCTAAGGTAGAATCTCCAGTTTCTTACTGAGAAGTCCAAGCTGGAGATCGAGGACGAAACGCCTTTAATTATTTTAAGAAAGGCCGTGCTCTGGGAAATTCCACGAACCATAGTGGACACAGAGTATAATGTGCCTGCTTTATTCTAAAGTAAAGGATTTAGTTCGTGAGAGGCCTGTATTATTATATACATATACATATTGCCGAACGATAAAATTTTGAATCGAAAGTTAATGTATTTATATTTTTTAATAACTAATATATTAAATTTAAATAACAAAGAATTTTTAATTAATTTATGGCTTGCCTTACGAAGGCCCTATAATGCATGACCGTAAATAAAACACAATCATTTTGAGGGTGGCCATATATGTGCCTTATGTGAATAAAAAATTATTTCTGACATACTAGGACCACGCTACAGCCCCGTTACCAACCAAAGATGGTCTTCGTTATGCCGTACGACCTTATCATATTTTTAGAGCACCATAGGCGGCCCCGATAATCGCCATTAGTTTATTTCTTATAGGGACCAACTGAGCCATTTTTATTGTTTATGTCATATAATATTAAATTTTGGTTATGAGGAACAATATAAACATGCTTCCAAATTTATAACCTGAAGATCAGAGGTTCGAATCTCGGAATAAAAATTTTTTTTTTATTAATCCAAAATTGTACAAGTTCAAAAATACTATTTTTTATTAATCTTACCTAAGACATTATTTTAAGTTTGTATTATATAAATGCTTAATTAACATTTTTCCAAGTTACATAAAACTTTGTATAAAGTTTAGATGAATACAAATGTTTTACGCGGGATGTATACATATAATACGAATATTCTCATTTAATCTCATTAAATTTTTATCACCGCGCACGAGTAACCGAAAATCTGGAATCACGCTCGCTATGAAACAAGGTGAATTGAATCGTTAAAAATGACGTTATCGCGAGAATTGTTTAACGCAAAACGATATCTAACTAGAGAAGCGTATACATTCGTAATCGAAGTAGCGATGAAGAAAAAAAGAAGAAGAAGAGGAAGAAGATGGGTAAAATGAAATTGCCAAGGAGGTCAAACGTTATTCGGTGCAACGTATCGTAAAACCAGAGTTCTTTCGCGAATATGCAGCGATTCGTAGGTATATAGGTATATATCTATAGGAGAGGAGTGAAAAGTTCCGAGAAGCCAAGAGGAATCTCGTTTGAGTTTTTAGTGCCGATCAGGAGTCACCACTTGGTAAGAGTTGCAAATCGGGCGCGTCGAGAACCCATGGAAATCCAAAGTGCGATGGTATAGTGGATGCGCGAAGGCCTTATCAAAATCCCGAGATTTCCACCCCTACGGTGAGTTTTCACCTCCTCTTCTCTTTTTTTTTTCTTTCACTCGGCGAGGCATCAGTGTCGCCAGGGCAAACGTAGCTCCCGAGCCTTCCTTTCGTATCTATAATGTATTTTGAGACGGCTAAGCGCTCCTCAGACTTTGTCAGAAAAGGGGGAAGAAACCCAACGAGCAAGAGAGGGACAGAAATCATGCTCTAAGAGGGATGAATTTCTCATGATTTGCTCTCTGTACATAATCTTTACATTTCGGATTTTCCTTTACTTTTCTGTTTTTTTTCCTCATTACTCGGTCGAGATTTGTTACCAACGAATTTTATTAAATGAAACGATTTTTTCACGGTATTAATCACAAACCTTAAGAGAAACTATTGTAATTATTATACATATGAATTTAATCTGGTCTATTCAATATTTTTCAATATTGCGCGAACTTAGCATACGCTAGTGGCGTTAGAAAATTATATTGAATTAAATAAAATTATAAATTAAATTAAATTAATTTTTAAATATATTATAATTGTTACTGATATTCGAATGATGGCTTGTCGAACTTTGGTTGATTCATCGAATCCGGTTAAGAAAAGAGAAAGAGGTATTAAAATTACGAGTAATCACGTTATTTAGTGAAGCACAACTTTAACAATAAATTTAAATGTAATATAGTTTCGTAACGATCTGTAAACAAAAACTCGATGTTCTGTGGGGAAGAAAATGGGGACATTTATATATGCTGATTATTAGCACATTGTTTACTAAACATTCCTAACTTTTTTATTTACGCTTAATAAGTTCGTATTAATATTAATAATATTTATTTGAGCATCTATATAATAGACTGTAAAACATAACCATATACTCAGAAGATGTTGGATTTACTTGTAGCCATTTATTTCTTAATTAATGTTGATTAATCATTTATTTTAAAAAATCTATATGTATTATGTCATAAATTCTTGACCATCGATAATAATTGTAATATTTATACACACCTTACTTATGTAAAGTTCAATTTTTTCGAAAAGCTCGATCTATAATCTTTTCTAAAATATTTAGCTCCATAATTAAATTGTAATTCTTGAGTTTTTAAAGTAACATATATATCCCTGTAACTTGACTGTCACATCTTCTTATCTTATAAATTAATTAAATTACAGTTAAATGTACAACTTCCATAAACTTCAATAAGTTATACTTATATAGAAAAAAAACGTATATATATTAGAAATTTATATAGTTTTACGATTGAAAATGTAATTTAATATCTTAAAGATTCTCTTGAAGCGTATTTAATTACAACATTATACGACTTTTACAAATGAGAAAACTAAGAATTGTTTCTATTCTTTCTCCTTTCGCCGTGATAAATGATTACGCGAGAGTAAACTTTTCACTCGCCGAAATCGTGAAAATCCAACCAATAATTTCCAAGTAGAAAATCGAAAATTAAAAAAAAAATCATTGGTATAAAATATTTTTACCCGACATTACTTTTTTTTTATCTCTAAGGAAATTTAATTATCATGGGAGAAAAATATATTTCACGATAACGATTCATCCTCTTTTTTTATTATAAGGCGAATCAAGTTTGCTAATTGGAAAGGATAAAATTATGAATGAGATATATAGGTGAAAAAAGTAATAAAAATATTGACTACATTTCCAGTATTGTAAAAATAAGTATATAGATAGAAAAATAATTACAAAAAAAAAGAGTTTAAAATTGAAAATCCGATATTTGCGGAAGAATGATAATATTACAACTGATATCGAGTGCAGTTTATAAGTAGGATCACTATAATTGATAAAATAAATGAAGATAAAATTGATGACTTTATTTCGCATACAAAAGGTAATTGCATTAAAATGTCAAAACTCGTGGAACTGTTCCATTTGATCCACATTATTATCCAGTATATAATATAATCCTAGAAATACGTGGATTCAAAAACTAAAAATAGTTTATAAATATACATGTTGTAAAAGAAAATGAAACCCAAGATGAGATGCCTGACGTAAATTGCATTAAATAAATGTAAAATGCGATGTATAAACAATTTAAAAGGGTTTATCATTATTACGATTATGCGTAGTTACAAGGCAAAGTGCTCTCTCCCTCTTCGAGTAAAACGAGAGGGAAGACTGACTATTTCGTAACGAATTTCACTCGAGAATACCGCGCACTTTCGTCTACGTATACACGTACTAAAATATATTGCATTTGACTTAATGCGAAATACTGGGCTCCTAACAAATATGCTCCATAATTGAAATAGTCGAAATGGAGTACATAAATAAGATTGTCGCATGCGATTCTTTAATTAAATTTTAAATGGAATCCGAAAGATTTAACATCCAAAGACTTCGTTCTCGTCGTCATTATATATTTACAGCCACATATCTCGTATAATATTTTAAAAAAAAAAACGAAGCTCACGTTATACGCGTACTCGAGGTTGAAAGTATCGAGTATCATGTATGAAAAAGTTGATTTCAACTATTTTCGAGAAGAGAAAGCGAAATGGAAAACTGTAAACCAAACGTATACGTGTATGTATATATATACATATGTCTAAATGATTAGTTTGTTTATATATTTTTATAAGGTTTTACTTAGCAATAGATTTCAATTTATACGATTTCATCAATTTTTATATAGTATCGAATATATTTTTTTCACTCGGTCTACATCGAAACAATTTTTATTTTCGTGCGTTTCTACATTTCCAGTGTTTCTCGTAGTTGCGTAAATATTTATTATAGAACCGAAATTTCTTACACACGATAGTTGGACCGAAGTATGTTTATATCGACTTTTATACTCGATTAAGGTTTTCAAAGTTATCTGAATGTTTTAGTATTGTGTGGGGGCCGCCTCTCCTCTTGGTACTAAAGTGAATTTGCAAATCTAGAGCTCGATAATAGAAATGCATAATGTATATACCCGCGGTACACTCTTTTAAAGGAGATATTCCACAAATTATTTATATCGTGTTTATTCTCGTTCATACTTTACGCGCGCATAAGAAAATTCGTAAAATAAACGCACAAGATGAAAATCTTTCCGTTTTTTTTTTATTAATTAACATTTATTTATCGTATAATTAATTGCTTTTTTGTTTATTAATTACTTTATTATACCAGAAAAATAAAAGAAGAATATCGTCTCGTTTATGAAATAACGTTATCGAGTATATACGTATGGAACAAACCACAGATATTAATTTGGCAAGTGTTCAAGTGCACCCGAATGACCGTAAAACCGAGAGAGACATTTAGAAAATCGCATATAATCCAATTAGTTGAATAAAAAAAAAAAGCCAAAAAAAGAAAAAAGAAAGAAAAGTTGGTAAGATCGGGCAACGGTTAATTATATTAAAATACATCATTTCTTTTAAAGAGACTGCAGTGTGTGACCAAGGCCCGCAGCGCGCTAAATATTTTCTAGAGCCTCCCCGGTCGGTAATACGCTTCCATTTTTTTTCTTTTTACCTTTTTCGCGTGCCCGCAGCACTGTAATACATAAGCCGCGAGACGGCGGAAGAGCCAAAAAGACTAATAGCCCGGCGCGACTCGGCGAACCTGGAAAGTTTTGCATGAAATTAACGGTAGAAAAATTACCGCTATTACCAGAGAGCTCCTTTTACCCTCGCCACCCCTCCCCCCCCCCCCTCCGCCCCTGCCCTTCACCTCGCTTATTCTCTACAGGTAAGAGATGAGCTGCACGGCATGTACCTACCGATTAAATGACTAGGGTGTTATATATATATACCGTTCGAAGGAGAACACGAATAAGAATGTGATACTCGTAAGAGAGGAGGGAAAGCAGACGTAGCGGTAATGAGAAAACTCTTAGAGAGCTACCCTCTCCCCTCCTCCTCTCCTCCACTAAGTGTCCCGGAAAATTGTTAGTCGATAAATGTGGGTATTACGATGGGTAACGAATCGAATTATATGCTCTAAGGGAGTCAGACTCTCGTGCTAATTGATTTTTCGTTGCGACCATGTTTTTTCAATTAATTAATTAATCATCAGCCCAAATTCAATTAGACTCTTCGTACGTTACTTTAATATGTGTATATATACACGTAGAATTTAGAAGTATCGATCATCTAAGAAGTCTGCTTTACTAATCTCTACGAGTGGAGTAAAATTGCATTTTATTCCTTCGATCACTTTATTTCCCGTAGACTCACTTTATCCCCCGCAAACTGATTCTCGTAGACCCATTTTATTCATCGTAGACACTCTTTTTTATTCTGGACAATTAATTTAGCCAATTTCCACAAATACAAATTAAAATTTTTTATATTAAATTAAATAAAACAAAAAATTTTACAATATTGAAAAAATTTAAAAATTTAAAATAAATTGTTGTCGCATAAAGTGACTTTTTAAATGGTCAGGGTGAAATATTATATATGCACTTCGGGAGTACAAGGCGATTATTCACTTGGATGAATGAGCAATTTTCAGCTCAAGAATAAATGCTCATTTTACTCTCTAAGTGAACAAATAACTATTATTGAATTTACATAAATGTTTTGGAATAGAAATGAATTTTTCTATTTCAATTTATTAAAATTGAAATTACTGAATTTTGTTTTGAATGTTTAATAAAATTAATCCATTTTCTTTTTTAAGTTAACGGATTAGAAATATATATTCGCATTATTAGTAATTTTATAATTTATAAAATTCTACATCAGTGGTTGCATGCGATTGACCGAAGTTTAAAACAATACACCACTTACAAAATAGTTAAAAAAGAAACGAAGAAAATAAATAAAAATTATAAAAATAACTTTTTCAACGATTGTTACCGTAAATCACATTTGATAAGTGACGGTGCAACGTTACAACCCACCGAAGCAATTATAAAAACAAAATTATTAAAATAAACGAAATAAATAAAAATGTTGTGAGTTTGGCAAGCGTAAAAAAAAAAGAGAGAGACATGAAGAGAAGAGAAGAGAAGAGAAGAGAGTGTGTACAGAGATGAGCGCGTGTCGCAGTGTTAAAATACCGCGGAAACACAACATAAAATCGATGATCCCCTCGTCAAACATATCAAATTCGTCGGAAGGTTCGATTCACCCCCTCCCGTAATCCAGGGATAAACATGGCTGGGCGACAAGTGGCATTCGCCTCAAAGAACTCGATTTCGGAGATCGATAATAAACCCGTACCCTCCTCCCCTTTTTGACAGGATTCCCCGAGTCATCCACGCGCAAATAACGAAAGCTGCAATCTCGTGCAAACAGGGCAAAGTGCTCCGAGACACGATTACACTGGCAGTCACTTAGAGCTTACTGTCTCACTCTCACCCACCCTCCCTCTCTTAGTTCCCTCGTAGATATTATTTTATTTCGCTCTCGGTGATCCACTCTCTCTCCCTCTCTCTTTCTCTCTCTCTAACACACTCATTCATATTCATGCACGCGTCTGTCCGAGGCTCGAGGTTAACTTTGGTTGTTCGCTTGGAAATCAGGAGCAACCCGCAAATTGCTCAGGTTCATCCGATATATTTTATACTGCACAAATGTGCGAATTTACATTTGAATTTGTTATATACGCTCTAAATTCTTCAAGATGGATTTGCGCCTCTGTATAACTTGTTCACTATTTTCACGGGCCATTACCCTAAGAGAAGAAGATGCCTGCTTCATCGAGCATGCTAGACGATCGTTTCGACTTTATGGATTTTGGATGCGTTCGGTATTGAGCACGTTCTTCATCCGATTATAACACTGACGAAACGTATATATATGTATAGACGCCCCTGTACAATATACTGTCTTTCTAACCTCGTAAATTGTTACATTGTTTGAAAACCGTAGACGTTGATTTATTCGACGTTTTTATAGAATATCAATATAACAATATAATATAAATTTTAATGTTAAATAACAAACAGTACAACTTAAATGTATCAAGAGTTTGTACAATATTTGTATCTGTGATATTATACTTTAAAATTACATCTTGCTTGTCAATTAGTCCTTTATTTTCAGCACTTGTTATACCGAAACTTAATCCGATACAGCTGTTTTGATAAGTTTGTTAAAAAATATATAATACTATTATAATTAAATTAACATACGCTGACATAAATGGTTAATTTGTGATAAGACAATATAATGTAGCGGATATTATACAGTGAAGGAATTTTTATGTGTGCGTATGGAAATCTCTCCCACTAAGTTCAAAGCGTACTCCTTGTCGAGACTGACACTCACAGTGAGCTACAAAAATATTATTGTCCCTTTAATCGTCTTTAAATTCGTCAGAAAATTACCTGGAGCAGTTATTAATATCTGGGCATTTTCCGACGACGTGTTCTGACCGCTCGCGGGGTCAGTTTTTGATTGAAGCCCTTTCTGAATGGAACATTCAATAGCGACGTGAACCACACGTGATCGAAAAATTTAAGATTTTATATCGCATTGTTTTCTTCAAGTTCATTTAGTTACCTTTTTTCAGACTATTGTAAATTTAATATTAACTGCAGTCGAAGAAACGAAGGTATTTTAAATGCTCAAATTTAGAATTTCTTCACGTTTATACTTTTAACATACTATAGATTTACATTTCTTTCTTTTATTTAGATAAGCTTAAATAATAGTGCATTCCATTATAAACATTATAATTAAAATACGAACTGTCTACTACATAATAGGATTCATAGATTTTTTTTATAAATTAAAAGAATAATATTAAATCTTATTTTTAAGTGATTAAACTCTACTTTTCAACGTTGTTTATAATTAACGTTCGAAATATTATAGTACGTGTTTCAAACGAAATACAGTATATTTTTACGTATAAATAAAACGATAATACTCGTATAATTCGTCGCTATAGATATACGGATGATACAAATTCTTGTCACAATTTACATTTTCCTTTTTCTTTTTCAATCGGAAACATCGCGGATATATATTTCTCTCTATATACTCACTTGAGATTGATTTTCCGATAATCATGAAGATTTTGTATTACATATAGGGTTCTTGAATTTTTTTTTATTCTCCATCTCTATCTCTATCTCTATCTCTATCTCTATCTCTATCCCTCTCTCTCTGTCTATATATATATACATCCAGTCGACTTGAGGAAATTCTGCTTCTGGCATCATGTTCTACTTTGATACTCCATCAAATAACTTGCTAAACTACATCATTCTGTACCTTCTGAATTGATTGTAAACTGTATCTTGAATATTGACTTTCAAAAGAGTAAACTAATATTCATTACTCTGATATCTAAGGTATCTACCGAACCTTTGAACCAGCTGCGTACAAACTTTACTTTGGCATCTACCGTCCAATTTTTATTCCACTTCTTCTTTTTTTTTTCTTATCCTCGAGATGCATCTGTATATATCGTTTGACGACTAAAGTGGCCGAATAAAAAATAAATGAGGTAAAGCGCTCGATCGAAAAGACAAAATTGTGTAAAACGTATATTGCGTAAACCGCAAGAGTCGACAATTGTATAGGATATCTTGAATTTAAAGTATATGTATATATATATATACCTATATCCGACGAAAGGATTCGTTGACTTTAGAAATTGGAAGGCGCCAACTCCATCTTAAGTATCCAAAGTAGGTACCAACTACACCAATCAGTAAATTCCCTCTGATCCTCGGGTTTCGGTTAATAAGTCTTATCGAGGCTTTATACCGAATTCAAATGCGAACCCCACTTTCCAAAATTGATCTTCATCAGACGAGATGCCGTCTGTTCATCCGTCTATATATTTATATACATATATACATATACATATATACATATATATATATAGAATTTTATTGTTTCCGCGATCAATTATTTATTGCAATTCGATCGCAACTTATTATAGACGGTCTATTTGTTGCGTCATCAACTGCGTCATTCGTTAATAATACAATTCATTATACGGATCTCGAATTCTCACCGAGTTTAACACGAACGTATCTTCCGAATTGCGCCGTATATCTCGATATAATATATATATTGTCCTAATACAGTTGTTGTTGTTCTTGTACGTGTATATATATATATATACTTGTATTAGTAATTACCGTTCGAATTAGATTGTTTAAACGATGATGGTACCATAGCTACGAAAAATTGTTCACTCATATATGTATACATATATATATTAGAAAAAAATTTCACTGCTTACGTAGTTTTATCAAGGTTATAAAATATCCGCATCTTAGCGTCTTCCACCGGTTTCGCGTACGCGTGTTTAATTTAATTTTGCGCTTGTTAATTTATGGCTCTACGTATAGCCACGTACATACATTTTTTAACATAAATTTCGTCTAATTACATTTATTTATATTTTATTTCACGTTACACACATACACGTATATATATATATATGTAAAAATTTCGCGTACGTTTAAAAAGAATTTTGCCCCTTTCACGTGTGTATATACCTATATATACATCTCGTAAGTATATGTAAAAGTACTTTAAGATAAATATATGCTTAATGAACCTCTTCTTGATACGAGATGAAAATTAAAATGCCTTAACGCGGATATACGCACGAAATACGCTGGTGCCATAATGTAAAAAACATTAAATTATCTATTGATTACATATATATAACAGAAAAAAAGTAGGAAATAACGTGTACGAAATAAAATTTTACAATTCCAAAGTTAATATTCTCCGCGAGATTGTTTACTGTTTTTAATAAAACTCCCTGTGTTTTAATAAACTCATTTTTTTTCGGTATGTGAGAAAACGTATTATTTACGTATATATACATGTATATATACGCACTAATTTAAACTAGAACGAGTGTAAAATATAAACGCGCGCAACAACGAAATATTAAATAATCTATAAATTATATGTATATGTATATATGAGGACTTTGATAAAATGTTATTTAATTAATAAACTTGGAGTTTAATTAGTAAACTTTAAAGTTCCCATCTCGCTATGTGTATATATGTGTATATGTATATATGTATATATTAAGTTTTGGAATATATAAAATTAATCAATTAGCTTACGGTTCTTTATCACAATTCTGATTGCCGTGGAAACTGTAATGTTTCTCTAGGTGTATGGATGTAATTAAAATCGAAATTGGTTTCTGACTGCACTCCTGTGTATTGTCGTACAACATTATCGCCTTGCTTATCTAAATATATCCGACGCTGACTAAACATTATAGGCCAGGCGAATGCGACGATTTGCGTGATTAGTTTGTCAATGACTCGCAATTATTACATTATTCATAGTTTACGTTATTACGTTTATTTAGTCACGTACATATATATATATATATACATGTACATTTTATCCTGTGTGTTTACTCGATACATATCAATTCGTTACGCGGTTTCCGACACGATCCGCACGTGTCTGTCAACGATTCTATACACGTCTATATATATAGCTTATATATACATGTATATTTACGGTTGAACAATATTTGTTTGTTTTTAAAACGTATAAACGATTGAATTACTGCTCGTGGTACTTACCATGCTCGTCTCCCGACGACACGTCGTGTGGCACATGATGATTAGAATTTTTTCCGTAGAACTGAAAATTCCTGGCTTGGCGACCTAAAATCATAAACAAGAGAACGTCCTTTTTACATTTGTACCTTATATATTTCGTATCCGTAGAAGTAGAGAGAAGATATTGTCTCCTTAGATTCTTTAGAGTGAAAAGTTATAAATAAAAATTTTGTAAATAAAATATTTTATACAGTCTGAAGAGGGTGGCATCGAAATTTCACATAAGGAAAGTGTGCGTTCTAGTTTAAGAATTAAAATTTATTTCAATTTATTTAAAAAAAAATAAATTAAATTTTATTACACTAAATAGTCAAAAATTCCTCGGAGCTCAGGACAAAATTGAGTCACTGTATTTTTTTGACTGAATTTTGCGGAATTTTCCACTCGTAAAAGATAATTATGTCGGTGATTATGAATTCACTTTGTTAAATTGTTATTTTAATTCGATTAGGATGACATTATGATTTAACATCGAGTCACGCAGATTTGTCTCCCGACAAACGGTAATTTTTCACTCGAAGAAATACGTAGAGTGAGCTTTCATAAAATTTCAATCTCTCCGCGCGCAACTCTTTTCGGTTAATATTAACGAGGGCGCAACCAACAATGAAAATAACACGGTAATGACTCTTTATAAAAAAAGGAACATTGCTTCGTTTTTTAGGAAACTGTCGAAAAAAAAAAAAGAAATGAAAACTGGATATAGTCAGTCGGTTCTCGTTAATTTGTACGACTGATCAAAGGACACGAGCGTTTTGCTATGCCAGCTTTGTTTCGTTGCAAAAAGCTTCTCTTGGAATTCGAATAGCAAGGCTGTACACGTGTGGGTGTGTGAATATATATGTATATATATATATATATACACTAATGTGGCGAAGGGGAGAGTCGAACTCGTAGGGATAATTGCTCGCGTAGATGACAGAGGGGAAAATTACCCGCATTACTACGAGACAGGAGATTAAGAGATGAGAAGCGCTCTCGGGCTCCCGCGTTATCTACCAAAATCGATAAGCGAGAGACTGTACACCTGTGTGTACACACGCGACCTCCTCCTCCACCTCCTCCCCCCTTCCAAGTTCAAATTTCAAGTTTCGAGAGATAATTGAAATGCTTACGAATAAATTATATAACTGCATCTAAATACTACTCGGATAAAAGTTTAATGAATTATAGTACATAACCTCTATATCTACTTGTAAATTTGGGAATATATATGGGAGATTCCATTTCAAGTGATCCGGATAAAAAATAAATATTCTTTTGAATAGTTGCAATATACAGCAACTCACTTGAACAAAGTAAAAGAAATTTTTTTGGATTTTTATCTTATGTTTGTGCAATGTTGCAGACAGTCAGAATTTAAAATTAATCGAATAATTCGCATTTTCAGCATTTTTAACAATGTTTAACTCTTAAACTATCAACTTTTTGTTATGCATGTTAAATGTTACCTGAATCTGTTAAAATTTTGTAGACATGTAGAATGTTAATTTTGTAGAATGTTAAATGAATCGGTTAAAATTTTATAGACATGATAAACACGTATTGTATTGTACTTTAGCATTACAGTAAACCTTAAAAAGCAAAAAAGGAATGTACGGTCAAATGTTTTTCAGTGAACCAATTTTCTTCTTGCAGATACTAATATTATCTTTCTTTTATTATGATACTTTTAATAAAACAATGACATAATGTAATACATGCGTATTTCCATATAACATGTTTTTCACGGGATGTGATAATCAGTTTTTAAATAATAATTGAGTAAAGTAGTAGGGCTTTCTTAACAAAGACATCGTATGACCTTCGTCGTTGATTAGCACCGATTTGGGAGCATAAAAAGACCGACCTTAAAATAATAAAAAAAATTGAGTAAACAATTTTGGTCAGTAATTATTAGTTAAAAAAAGGCATAAACTATTAACCCAAACATTGTAATCAAATTACAGATTTAAAAAACTGGAAAAACTTGGGTGTATTATTTAAAACATCCCTAAGGGCCTGACGTTCGTACGGAATCCCTTTAAGGTTTATTTTAACAGATTCTTCTTTAAATTCATAAGATTTTTCCCATTTAACATATACAACAAAAAGTTGATAGTTTTAGAAATAAAAATTGTTAAAATGGTGGAAATGCTAATTTTTCGAATAATCTCAACTTTTGGACTGTCTGCAACATTGCACCAACATCAGATAGAAATCCGAAAAAGCTTCTTTGACTTTCTTTAAGTAATTTGCTGTAAATTGCAAATATTTAAAAGAATATTTATTTTTTATCCGGATCACTTGAGGATATATATCACCCATATATATTTAACTATTTTTTTGTAGATAAGTGCACGTTACGTGCGTCTATTGCGATTTCTTTTCGATTATTTATCATCTTCGATTATTATTCTCTTTGAAATTGCTGAAACATTTGTGATAAATTTCGAGTTTCGAAATCGAGATTCGATCTCTTCGATTCTCATTTTTAATATAGGACAGATGAATTTATCATTCGGTGATGTGTATTATTAAGGAATTTGCGATTGTCTTTACGCATCAAATCGTTTTCTTTTTGTTCGTTTTGGCAATCGATATTTAGGGGAAAAATATATTCGTACATTAGTACAACCAGAAAGATAATACGTTTTTACTCTCGTTATTTCACTGTCGAATGGATTATTCACTCGAGTAATTAAATCCAATGTCAATTATTGACTCGGCGAATTAAGCTCCTAATGCTCAAGAATAATAAATGAGCTCGAGACGAGAATACGCGGGAAACGAATTTCGTACACGAGTTTGCGTCGAAAGAAGAATATTTTTCATTATAATAAGTGAACTTCACTTCTGTTTCCTTGGAGCCATCTGGAACAATTTTACTTGAGTTATGAAACGAAAACATCATCTCTGATACTCAAATTCTAAATTTTTACCTTTTACCTAATGTTTTTTTTTCGTCATCGTAAAATTCGCGATGTATATGCCTTAGGTATTTTATTATAGATTTTTATAAACAAAAAATTAATTTCATAATTATATGTTCACATGTATAATGTATATTCGGAGCAAAATATTATACTAGAAATTATTATATTTTATTGTAGAATCATGAGGATGTACTTAAATAATCGGAATTTTTGTTACTATAAACAGTGTTAAAAAATAAAGATATTCTAATTATTGTTATATGCAATTATAATATTATTAATAACAATAATAATAATAATAATATATTTTTACATAACTTTTATTAGACTTTTGAACGGTGAAAAATAATATAATTTCTCCTATGCAATGGTATTAACTTTTACAAGTTGTTAAAGAATTATTCAATTAATACATTTATATAATTTAGAATTAAAAAAAACTCGTAAGGACCATTTAATCCCGAAAAAAATATCCTCTCTGGGCAAAAATACCAAGGGGTACGAAACCAGAAGAAAAAGTAAAACGCATTGGTATATATAACTGGGTTCTTGTGAAAAAGAAGAAAATTGGGAAACGAGTCAAAGTAACCATGCGGGTATAACGCGAGCATCTTCCATAGTGGAAGTGGTAGTGGCGGCTCACAGTCGCCTCCGTCAAAAATAATACATTACGAAAGTGCGCATTAAAACGTCAGTTCTTTCCATTTGGCTTCGTTCCTTCAATGTACACGCATCATCGCGTTCCCTCGAGATACACATTTGATAACTGAATTACACTGGCTAGCTCATGTTAAACATATTCTACACCCTCGCGTAGAAGCTTTTCCTACATTTTCTTCTTCCACGATGAAAATTGATTTAGTTTTCCTGGACGTTATGAATTTCAGATTTTCTCTTCCGCATGTATGTATGGTTGACTTTTTCTCGCTTTTTTTTTGCATACACACACACGCGGGTGGGAAAAAGATCATAATTTCGACAGTTCTAAGGTGACGTAACGATCAAAATTTTAGGTGATTAATCATCGTACGGAGGTTAAAAACGTTTCGCTCTCTTTTTTTTTACCTTGTTGTTGCGTCGGATCCTTTTTGTACAATTAACGAGCGGGTTGTTACACGTCGAGAAGAAGTCGGCGAGGGTACGTTTTATGGGTTTGCCAGGTTAGTTGCTAAAGTTTTGATAAACCGCTGAAAAACTAGGATGGAAATAGCGTAAAATATTCAATGACTGTTTTTTATGGTTTCATAAGTAGTTCAACGTTGATAAATCGTTTATTAAATTCTTAAGGACAGCCTCGCTTTCTTTTTTTTTTTTTTAAAGGTCCGATGCTCCCCATGTGTTTAGCATTTGATGAATATTTTTCTAGATTTTTAGGTGCGAAACTTTTTTAGTGACGCGTTTCCTGGAGAAAGTTACAAAATGTATAGGACGTATCTCTCAAATCTGTAACTTTATTTTTTTTTTAACGTAATAAATCTGATATATTTATGCGTGATTTTGGGGGATGGATATTTTATAAAATAGGAAAAAATAAATAATTGCTATTAAAAATTTTGTCGAATCTGACAATTAAAAAGATATAAATATATATTTTTAGTTAATTATTCAACATCGCGTTGTTTATTCTTGATTCATTCGCTATACGTCTTTTGCATTTCTGATAAATTCGTTTCGTATAAAAAATTACAACAAATAAATGACAATTAGTACTTTCATTAGATAATATTCTGTAAAATATTGATTTTTCTTTTATAAAAACGATAACCTAAAAGTTTTAACAATATTTTGTTGTTCAAATGGTAACAATTAAAAAATAGAATTCAGATAAACCAAATCGATTAGATTTGAATGTTTTATTTTCAAAGTGATCGATGTTACGAGCTTTGGAACTATATTTGAGATGGACTTATAATATTTGATTGGAAATTTAAATATTGATTAGTTATTTTATTATTACAACAAAATAACGCTCTATTTGCGTCAATTTCAATTAAGGAGACTGATAAAAAAAATTTATCGTATATCGTTTCATCATGTATTGAAATACGTGCAATAAATGAAATAGGTGACGTTAGTCGCGTAACATTAAATAATCCGTAAAGAAGTTTACCAACAGATGTAGAAGGAATAACCGTGGGAAGGCAATGAAGTATTCTATTGACTTTTAATACAACGAGACTGGACTTGAAATTGGAATGTTTTATTCGAAGACCCCTCATAAATATTTGTTGACCAGAGGCAGAGGTTCCATCTCCGTTTGCATTATAAGAACGAAATAAATAAAACTTGGCAAATCGTAATTTGAAAACCGATGCCGGAGGATTCTCAATCTTTTCGTCTGCGGACTGGATATCTCAATACACACTCATTCTCTCTCTCTCTCTCTCTCTCTCGCTCGGTTTCCATCCTTTATCATCGGATCGATTTATCTTTTACTTCTAAATGTATCGCGGAAAGAAAACTTCTTCGATCTATTTATCAAGGAAAATCGAATAGTCTCAACTACACGCGATCCGGCGCACCGAACATTTACTCTACCAACTGTCGAAGAGAGCCGAAAAATAAAAAATAGAAGTAACTTAGAAGAAACGAGACGAAACAATGTGTCGGTCGTAGAGGAAAACAAAACAAAAAAAAATATCGAGAGCTTTCGGAAACGGAGTTGACGAATTTCGCGACATATTTTTTCGCTCCGGGAGCGAAACCATCAAAATCCCATTGGAATCCCGTTCGTCATGAATATATCTTCGACAGAGTTCGCTTTTTTTTTTTCTCGACGGTCGCGCAATCGACTTTGTCAAGAGTGCTACAACAAATGTTTTTCCTGACGGGCGGCACCTCCTCGGTCAAATACAGACACGAAGTAAAAGGAAGAATCAACAATGTCGTCGAAATAAAGTAGGAGGGGGGTGGAGAAAGAATTCGAGGACATTTTTTTTCGCTCCATAGAGCACTCAATTATGCGGGAAATCCGCGTGATAACTCACTCGATAAAACGAGGGGATAAAAGCCGCCGACGATTCATACAATTTGTGTTTAGTTTATGGCCGCTAAACTGTCATAGATGGGATTTTCTCGGAGGCGCAAATCTTTTTCGGTTTAATGTTATTTATCACCTCGTTATTCCTTACCGCTTAGGCGTCTTCAAACACCGCCAGTTTTACCCATTGTTAACCGGGGGGAGGGGGGGGGGAGAAAGAGGGGCCAACTGTGCATTGACCTACATCTTTTAACGCGAGTGGAGAGAGAGCGAGAGAGAGAGAGCGAGGGGGAGAAGGGTGTAAGCGTTAATCCAATTAATCATCCGCGTGACGACGTTCCGTTCGAAAGATTTGATATCGATAATGGACCTTTGTAACGATTTACATCCTTCAGAACTCGAAGAGTGAAAAATTACCTTTTTTTTCTTCGTATCGGTCTGTTGCTATAGATGATTCGATACGTTCAACATTTTTCACTCGGGTGCGTTGCACCGATTTTCCTCTTTCTTAAGAACGAATCTATACACTTGTGTTACAACGTTGTTCAATCGTACGCTGCAATGTTTTGATTTATTTTTCAACGCGTTTCGATATGAATTATCATAAATATATATAAATATAAATTTTTCGATCCAAAATTTTTCCCGAAATACTCGACCGTAGCGTATTACCTTTTTAATACTCGAGTAATAAATAATAATATTTCGCATTACTCGGGGAGAATACACAAAGTGGGAAAAAAAAACAAACTATACATGTCGTATCGTTTAATATTTTACTTGGCGCAAATGATTTATTTTTACATTTTTAGAATAAAAAAGAAGGAGGGGGAGGATGTGAAAATAATTTCACATGTACAAAGCGATGTATAAGTATATATATATATGTACGAATAAAACTATTTTACATGCATAAAAAGTGTATATTACCTCGGATGCATTCAGATAAAATGCAAATCTCGTAAACGGTTTTTAATAATTTACCATTTCGCGTATAACTTATATTTACATCGAAAAAAATTTTCACGTACTGCCAGCTATTTCAATAATGCCGAAACAGCATTGACATTACAGTCTCATACGTATACATTTGCTAAATAGTGTTCGAGCTAAACTGCGCCATGCTTGATACTACTTTTAAAAAAAACGAGGTATATACGATTATTATACACGTAGAAACAATTCTGTTGACGGGATCGGCTGTATATATACGAACCAACTTTTTCATCCAATCACCGGTCAACGGTGTATTTGTAAAGCGCTTAATAATTATTCTTCTCTCTCCCTCTCGCTCTCTCTCTCTTTAGTTATTATCCAAGTTGTAACGAGTATTGTCATAATAAAGATATAACAACGAACATTTTTAATTGTCCGCGTAGCAAATGGTTACGTCACGAATGAACCGTAAAATACGTGAAAAGAATCGTTTCGCTCGAGAGCACACTGGCATAGCGACTCAAAGGTTTAATGTTAATTGCACTTTTTCTTTCGTTAAAATAAAAAGGCGAACGGATGCGTCGTTCGAAGGAAATTTGCGAAGAAAAAGAAGCAGGAGGAGGAGGAGATGGAGGAGGAAGAAAAAGAAGAAAAATAAAGAGAGAGAGAGAGAGGCTTTTCACGTCGTTTTTAAACAATAGAGCCTCCTCGGAAATAACTACAATATCTGTAAACTCCCATGCAAATTTTCGCTCACCCCGCGACCCCTAAAACGGCGCAGGAAACTTCATTCGCTTTGATGCAAAAATCCGTGAAAGCAAGGAGAAGATATAAAAAAAAAAGAAAGAAGAAAGAAGAAGGAGAAGAAGAAGAAGAGAGAACGGAGGAAAGAAAGAGGGAAGAACGACTCCGGCGGGCCGGCAGAAAAATAAAATATAAAATACTTTAATCATAAAATTCTGAATAACGTCTTTCTTCCACACTCCGGGAGCTTTTTCTAAGATTAGCGTGTTTTGTAGGGCTCCACCGCGCAGTTTCGAATTCAAGTAAAAGTTTGAGTACTTAAGCTCCGCGAGAAGAGAGAGAGCGCTCCTCTGCGTATATACATACACACACACACACACACACACACACCACGTATACCCAGGCACACACACACAGAGAGAGAAATGGGGAGAGCATGAATGTCGGGCAAGCTTTTACATACACCCGGAGGAGCGTTTCTCCCCGGAAGTTGGCTCGTTCCGGTCTGTCGCCGTTTTTCCGATAGGCTCTTTAACTAATTCAAGGGCCGCGCGGCGGCCAAACGAGGGTGGAGGAGACTAACGGCCGAACCGGATAAAATTCCACGAGGATTAAAACACGAAAAAGTGGTACGCGAGAGAATGGCTTGTTCTTTCAAGAATTTTCCTTTCGATTTAAATTAGGAGGAACTTTCTTTTTGTTATACATCCACTTTATAACGAACGTATAGGTATAACATACACACGCATACACACACACACACACACACACGTACCTAGTACAATAAATTAAAACTCCCGATAATTCGATATTAAATGTATAATGTCACGGAGATATTTAAACTTCTCTTTCACTCCTCCTCGAGTCGTATATACGATTCCTCATATATACTGTTTCACCTCGAAATTCACGAGGAGATTAAACCCCCAGGTAGTTTAATACACTCAAACTTGTTGAATAATTTATTTTTCAAAGTTTCAAAATACATCCGCTCAAGTATGTAATTAAAGGAGAGAGTGAGAGAGAGAGAGGGAGAGAGAGAGGAGAGCGACGGAAAATGAAAGAGGCGCAAAACCGTAGGAGCTTAGGTCAAGATTACCCCCAAGAAGAAACTTATACTGCCCCGGTAGAAGTGCTAATTTCATTTTATACTCGTAGCGTAGCCCGCGCACCGTTACCGTGTCAACATGCTTTTTTTATCGGAAACCCCCGCTAAAATTTTAATTAAAGTAATGCGCCCCGCGCACAAACTCGAAGGGGGGAAAAAAATATGTGTGTACGAAATATTCGTAGACTCGTGGTACGCGTATACGTGTATAACACGCTCGTTAAAATATTTTTTTCGGCCGGTATAATTGCGCGTGTATCAACCCGTACCGAATTTGGCTCATTAACTCATGAGTATATATATATATATATATATATATATATATATCGATCGGTTAAATAGATTTTACAGAACATTGCGAATCGCTCTTTCGACGCGTGTACACGCACGTTCGAATGAGAGTGCGTGTTGTATCGACGATCCGTTGATGAGAAATTAACCCGGGGATAGCGTGAAAAATTACGATTTTCCATTTTTCTTTTTAATATTTATCCGCGTTCTCTCGTTTTAAAATTAATTTGCGATATAATGATACAAACAAGCCGCATTTTGTCATTTGCGCCTTTGACGCGCTTTATCGTGGAAAAACAAAACGAACGCCGTGAGCCTGGTTATTTCGTAAATGTATCACCGATTTTCGTACCGCGCATTATTTTTTTTGTACGCGTCGATAGAAAGGAACGATCGGCGATCAGCCAACTCAACGATGAATAAAAGGAAAAATAAATAAAAATGATCGGCGGAGAAAGTTACGCGCGTATACGAGTATATACAGACAATGAAAGCTGAGAATTTTCTCGAGAGCGTATGGAAGTCGCGAGAAAAAGGAAACGCGCACCTCCTGTCCTCTTATCCGCTCCATTCTGTTATGACAGTATTCCATTTCTGGCAAATGTTTCTGGCTTGCGTTTCTCTCAAATGAAAACTTAACACGAATGCGGTGCCTGCCTCTGCCGAGCGAGCAAGTTTTTAAATTAAGGTACGGACCAACGCTATACCTTCTCCCACTTACCTCCACCTTCTTCTTCTTCTTTATCCTTTCCCTTACCTTTTCTTTTCTCTTCTTCCTTTCAGTTTTTCATCGAATCTAACTGCGGCAATTCTTAGTTCTTGGCAAAAAAAAAAGGAAGAAGAAGGAGCTGATCATTGGATTTTCCTCGACGGTTTTCATTTCCAGGTCCAATCGTCTTTTTTAATTTTTTATATCGCTCGCTCGAAGAACTCGGTGTATATAGCGGATATACCTTAATCGATAAGACCCGGCAACTTTCACTAATGTGCTTTCAATATTCTGAGCGCTCTCCTCGATTAATAATTCAAAGTCAGCAAGCGTTGATACGATCGTATCGAATATATACTTGGTATTTTAAATAATTTTTTATTAACCGTTTCTTCTTTACCGATCTATAATAATCTGTATATATCTGTGTGGACCTGCTATAATCGACCATAATGTGATCAACCAAATCGTTACGAGTTTATCGTCGCCTACTATGTTTTCATTCGATCTTTTCATTATCAATCTGTATTTATTCTACGAATCTAGAATGTCACGTTTTTCACAAGCCACGTGCACATATATATACTATGGAGATGTGATCGGTATCGCAATTTATTTTTTAATTAACGACAACGTTCCTTTTTTTTAAATAAACTATTGTAATGTTCTTTTATTTATTCAAAATAAAAGTGTCTACTAATTTTAACAATATTTTCATCCCTATATGACTCAGATGTTTGGGTACCTATAGAAAGCTTCATTTCATCCATATAATCGTTATCGATGAAAAGTGAGTATTTACTATTAATTATTTTGAAACTCTCGATACAAGCCAATTTTTCCTAATTTTTAGTTTCTGTTATTTTGATTCCTCTTATCTGGCGACCATATCACCTACACATACGCGCACTAATCATCAAATACCAGTGAACGATCGCAAATTAATTCAAAGTCGTAAACGAAAATAATGTTTTAAATATTAAATTGCATTTATTTAGAAATACCAATACACGAAATACTAATATTAAAAATAGCGTTGCTACGTCCATTAAGAATAAAAATGTATTAACACGATTACATAAAATAAACGTAAATTAAATATATTTATATACATAATATATTAGTAATATTGGTGTATCGCGTGACTGTAATTGAGCTTTTCCTTAAAACCCGACAAAGACTATTTTTGTATAATTTTGTATTTTTTTTTTATTTCTTGACTTTAAATCAAACTCACAAATATATACCTTCAAGACATTCCGTCATGTTTACAGATTACAGTACTTTAAAGATAAATTGTGTACATACATTACCGAGGCAAATTGATTTCTTAAGAAGCTTCAACTTTTCCTCAAATAAGTATTTTCAAAAGATAAACACGGGATCCTTAATTCAGAAAAATTACTCGCTCTCCCACGGGTTTACGGTAAACATTTTTGAAAACTAATTTACCAAAAAAAAAAAAAAAAAAACAACTCGTAACAACCTTGTAGCCAGTATTATCAGTTGGAATACCTATTAGGATTATATCCTTTATTAAATTCTAAAGGGACAATAATTAAAAGAAAAGAAATACGGATAAATTCGTATAATTTTTTTATAAATCAACAGTGAAATTCGAATTCGTGAAAAGAAAAGAAATTTACTTACGTATAACATACGAATCGTACGTGAAAACGAATATGACCTAATTGTTATATAAATAGAACTGATCTATACATATATACATATAAAAAAAAGAGGTATAAAGATAATTTTTTATCACAACTTACAGGATCAAATAAAAGGAAAATCGAATAATTGTTTAAATTAATTAAATATATACGAAGGATTTTCGGTCGAGCCGCGTGGAAGATTGAAAGTTTAAACGTGATTTTCTGAAAACGACATTTTTCTGACTGGCAGGCCAGATAACTCAGTCAATTTGTATTCGGTTCTCTTTTACTTTATACAGCTTGTATAAAGCAAGATTCTATTCAATAAAACGCAGATATACCTGTGCATGTATGTATGTATATATTTTTATGTATATACATATATATATATATATATATATATATGTATATATGTAGAAAATGTAGTTTTCGAGAGTCCGATATTCAAATGCAACAATCTTTTTAGCGAGTATAAAAAAGTTTAAAAGGATTATAGGGGAAATCTTAATCTAACTAGTAAAAACCGAATTATCCATACGGCGCTCTCAAAAGCGCATAGCGACCTTGATCGGCTTACCAAAATAAATTAGGTAAATGATAAAAATAAAAAAGGTTCGATACGTTTCGGGGATTTTATTTCGAAAATATAAAAATTAAATGTGTATATATTCTATAAGTAATCGTGTGTCTACGTACACGTCGGTTAATTGTAATTCAAATCACCAACCAATTTGTTTTTTAAAATCGAAATTTACAACAAATATATATATATGTATATAATATGTATACGTCGTGAAAGCAAACTCTATACAGTCGAGCAAGGTTGTATAAAATTAAACAAAAAAAAAAAAAAGAAAGAAAAAGTACTCATTATTTCCAATGAAATAAAAGCTGTTGCACCCATTTAATTACAGACCGTTGAGTAAATAATTTACACCGGAATATCTTATTTCCTTGATTACTCGGCTAAAGTTTTTAAATTAAAACGTTGTAAAAAGCGTGTATACGCGATTTACTCCGAACACGACCGAAAGGATATAACGAGTGCGAATCTAACCTTAAGTAAAAAAGGATCAACTGAAAGAAAATGAATATTCTCTTCGGGATAATTTACCTTTACCTCGATTCTGTGGTTAAAAATATCAAAGAGTAAAAATATAGTCAGCGCGGTTCGAATCAACGTAAAGAGAGAGAGAGAGCTGAGAGAGAGCTGAGAGAGAGAAAAGTAAAGGAAGGGAAGGATCGAATCGATTTTAATGTCACAAGTGACGAAAGCAGTAGGTGTACCATCCCCGAGTGATACTCGAGTCGAAAAGTACGTTTCGATAAAGGTCATCTGTCTCTGTTAAAAAGGGATTGACTCGAGCGATATCAGCACAAGTGGATATATATACCGGCAGCGCGCTCGCTTTTCAGATCGATCAGGGCGAATCCTCGGTTTTGCGGAAATCGCTAAGCGAGAATGCAGATTGCGCCAGAAACAATGTTCGGCCGTGGAGATAAAGGTTTTTCTTTTCTTCTTCGTTTTCGCAACCCCCTTCTCTATTCCGCGTGTTTACCAAGCACGAATCGGAAGGAGAAAAAAGTCGCGGGTATAGAGGCAAATGAGGCGCAAACACACACACACATACCAATTGGTTTCTTCATTCACTGCTCCGAGAAACGCAATTATCTGCGAACGATCGTTCTAAACGTTTTAATACAATTTTTTTTTCTCGACATTCAAAATTTACGCTCCGGCAATTTGATTCATCTTGATCGTTATGAATTACGTAATTTTCGTATTTAATAAGTCATGATTCTATGTAGATTTAAATTTAATGGGAATTGGAATTTCTCGCCGTTTTTAAGTTAATCTTCAATTATGCAAATATATCAAAACTTTACTTACGAATTTCGTGGAGTCAGTAAATCTTAATTCATGAATCCGTATTAAAGTGGGATTTTAGTATGAAAATAAAAGTGGACGAAAGGAAAAAAAAAGATAACTAATTAAAATTTGTTTTCACCGACCGAACTAATTATCGCCGTAAAATATCTTAATAGTTTGAACGTTTTTTTATTTTTTTCGATCGAATAAAAAATAATTAATACATGTACGATATAAGGTACATATATACATACATCTTTGAAATTTTCGCGTTTTAAGACAAATCCACTTAAACCCCCCTGAGTGTAATGAATAATGAAGAAGTTTCTTTCAATACTTTGGAAATATATACCTTCTTAAAATTTTCAAATTATTTTTTATGAAAGTGACATTGAGCGACACCTTCATACTCTCCTAACTTCATCTATTTTTACGTCCTTAGTTACTTTTACTTCATCGTCTACTGAAAACTTATCTATTTTAGCACGCGCTCACGCAGTAGGACTTTGGAATACTCCCCCCCTCTCTCTCTCTCACCCTACGTTAAACTTTCAGTTAAAGAAGATGAGGTTTCTCGGTTTCTAGTTGTTAAAGATGATAATGTATAACCGTAATTTTAAACGAGTCGTATAACGAAAGAAGAAGAATTTTCTTCGATTTAAGTGCGTAAACATTAAAAAAAATAAAAAGGATGTGTAAAATCAGTACTTTTTTCCAATGGCCTATATATATATAGAGAGAGAGAGAGAGATGTAAATTTAACGATTTTCATAAAGTTTAATTGGATAGCTAGAAATATTATGTTGTACGCATATATATATTTTTAAATTAATTTATACGTCATGCAAATGTTTTCTTTATCCCGATCATAAATTTCGAAAGGTATTTCGAAAACTTTCATGAAAAATATTAACTTTTATGAGTGCAACGCTCGTTATCGTAACTCTCCCTCTACGAAGGAGCAGATCGCAGAAAAGGTTTTGAGCCGACCATTGCAAATCGATAAAAGTTTTTTTTTTTTTTAAACTATACCCCGGCATATTTTCGTATAGGGGTAATGACGACGTTAAAAAAATTATTATTATTCTAATGATGGTAATACTTGTTTTTTTCACTTTTTATTGTTAATTTACGTAATTAAAATAATATTAAAAAATATATAATCCTTTTGATTTAGTAAATATATTATTATTATTATTAATACTAAAATCGATCGATGTACGTTAAATTAAGTTAATTAAATACATATTGTTGCAACAACGAAATGTAGTTTAAAATATACTTAACGCAATAATACGAATTAAAGTAAATATTATTTATTACTATTTTTTTTTCTTCTATATATCGATCTTTAAAAGTCGCGTATATATATATCGATATTTCGTAGATAAAATAAACAAGTGCGCGAGGTCGTATAAATTTGAAAAGAATCGTCTCAACATATTAAAAGATAAATATCATATTGCAACGAGTTCCACAAGCGAGTTGAATGAACAGTAACAATAGGCAATCAAGATGGTAATTCCTATCGATTCTTTTGCAAAACGAATGTACGAGCATTGTTTATACGTTACCCTATACGTAACTCCATCACTTCTTTTATATTCGTGCGTATACATACAATTTTATGTACGTATAATCTTAAATAATTTATGTTTCCTTCTGTTATTAGAATTTACGTTATTGCTCTTAATAAAATTGATTTACACGCAAAAACTTTCGAAACAACCAAATTTTTTTTTTATATACGTTCGATTTTGTTATAAAAATAATAAAGCGATTAGCGACACAAGAAGCATTACAAATACATAAATGTACATCGAGAAATTAACGAGAAATATCTTTAAAGTTGTTAATGAAAATATAATTATCCGAATAGACGAAGATTTTCCTAATTGCTGTACGGATAAATCTATGTACATCTCGGCGAATATTAAACAAACAATTAACAGTTAGTCTGTAACTCGAAGTAGAACAAACTTTGGTATAGTCAGACGTATTTCACACGTTATGCAAACTCGAGAAAATGTTCCAGACTCGCTTTTGGAATCTAATAAAAAAAAAACCCAAGGAAAGATCAACATCTCCAACAGTTGTAGTTCCTCCAAACCGAAAGGAAACATCTCCAGATATAAACGTGTAACAAAACAATATTTTCCACTCTGCTGCTGGGAAAAGTCCATTCGACATACGTACAGTTCACGCGTTTATCGCGACGAAAATATCATTACTTATTATATATTTACGTGCGAAGAAAAGACCCGTCGAATAACGCAGGTATACTCCAAAAAATATATGGTGATGCGTATACATATATATATGAAAGAAGTGCATTTAAACAAGCATAAATTCGAATCCGCGAATGCAATTCAATTGCGGACGAAACTGGGCGCGGACCGTCCGCAATATTCTTCGCGAGCAATCGTCCTCGTGGGAGTTTCAATGTATGCGCTACCGTACCCAATGACATTTACATTTATATTGACACAGAGGCACATTGCGCGCTCGAATTCGCGACGTTTAAACGTATATGGCGACCTGACGATTCTTTTTTTTTTCGTTGTTTCCTCCACCCTCTTGATTCTCTCTCTCTCTCTCTCTCTCTCTCTTTTATCTCTCTCTTTCTTTCGCGTGTAAAACTCGTCGGCGGGAAGATGTATTGAGAGTGACGCGTATGCGCGAGGGTGTGTAAACTCGTCGGAGGGGTGGAAAAAGCATCGATGCGAATTTTCGTCCTCTCTCGCCCAAATGCTCCCGCATAAAAGTGGACGGAACGCAAATTTTCGGTGGTTGATCGGTTGTGCAAATGTTTGAGGACTCCGACTTTGCGGGATACCACGGAGGTTATTACTTATTATTATGTTCTCATTTGGATACTGCACTCACTTCGTTATACCGATCAATTTTATTTTAATATACCGATTATCGTAACTTTTGGTATACGTTATATATATATATATATCATGCACGTCTTGTTGTTCAGTTTCTATTCATTACCAATTTTATAATGTGTAAAATTATATTTAAACACTGGAGTATCGGTGAATTAAGTCGTATATATTACAATTTATGTATATAACTATTTCCCAATGTTAATTTCTTTAACGAGGTCGCACTCGTTACGCGCACTTTTCAAATTTAATTAATCTTCTTGCGCTAGCGTTTCATTATCAAAATGATTAGGTAATAATGAAATTAAATATAAAAAATATTTTAATCAAGGGAAATTTTTAGGATTACGTTATTTTTTTCTTTATTCTTTTATTGCAATTTACAAGAACGTTAATCCTATGCGTGTACTGCACCCTCTCGTTATCATCATTCGAATATGCATCTCGCATTTGTCCTTTTGTAATATAATAAAACTCCATTTTCCTGCATTAAATAGTGAATTTCAAACGAGAGTTAATAAAGACATGTTGAAAGAAAGAAGCAATTAATTTAATTATATATCCCAGTGCACCTTCGTGTGTAAATCTGATTACTTTGGCAAAAAGATATAACATAACGTCACATTTCTTTTATTGCACTTCAATCTATTTTCGTAATATGATTACGTACCTGTAGGGTGTATTAATTAATTTTTTTAGACAATTGTAATTATGATAAACCCGGTATATTTTAAAGTCTGCGGAAAATCCAGTTTCGAGAAATCAGATATTTATCACTACGGATTTCTTTCGTTTTTTTTTTTCTTTATTTCCTTCAAAATTTAATTATATTCGTGCTGTAGTTCATTACTTCAAATTGATTTTAAACTAGTAAAATGTAAAATTTATCATATCGATTTCCAATATCTTCATTAATAAACAAATTACTTCGTTTCGACGATCTAATTTAATTCCCGGTACCAATTAAAAGTATTAATAAAATTGATATAAGCCTCTAAATTAACCTCTGTGAAATGCATTTCCATTTAGATCTCATTTGGTTGAATTATTGCAATCTCTAAACTATATATATAATTAATATAAAATAATAGTTACTGCTGTTAACAAAAATTGTTGAGAATCTCAATTGATTCGTCATTGTGCGTTATTGTTCGAATTTTACCTTCTGAAATATAAAAAAAGTGACTTTTGTTGCATATTAAAAATTCGTATTTTCTGATTTTTTAATTGGTTCAGTACAATATTATTTTGAAAAAAAAAAAAGTTCGTCGTACTGAATGTAACAATCGCGGGGAGAATGTTGAATAGCAAATCAAACAACGATAATTTTAATTTTAAATTTTAATTAACCTAATGTATGGTGTAATTTAGTTTATCGGTAAACTAAATTTCGCTAAATATGTAACGCACGTCCATAAATATTGGTTTCATTTCGTGAAACTCTCCCTTATTTACGGCGGGTTACCCGAGTATACAACTACATTACAAATGTACGCTAATGTCGTACAGAAATCGATCGGGCGCACCGTGTACAAATGACTCGAAGAATCATACATTTATGAATAAATAAATGACCCGACTCATTTAAAATAACAATTACGAATAACTTAATCATCGATAGTCGGTATAAGAATTCATAAATTTTTATTCTTCCAATTACCTGTACATAATTATAATCCCGTTTGACATGTATACGAATAAATTATAGACCGCGTGACTTTTAATTGGCGAACGATTCGTCTCTTTTTTTCGAATTGAACTAATTTTTAAAAAAAATTATCCGATATATTAAACGTGAAGTAGTAACGAGTTTAGGAAAGTAAAGGGAGAATATTATATTAAACTCGTATAAATTAGCGTGCACAACGTGTTAATTCAAATTTAATGTTTAGCCAAGGCACATTTTATAAATCAGTGAAAAGGGGGATAAAATTATTCAGTCGGAGGTAGAGAATCTGCAACGAGGGAGAAAAAAAAAATTTACATCAACGTAATCTCTCGAAAACGAGCCAAGCTTATTACCGTATGATAAGCTCGACCATTTATCAAGCTTAAAAATGTACCTTTAATACGATATACCCGGAGAAACAAGAAATTTCAATTCTACCCGAACAATGCGTTTTAAGTGGACGAAAAAAAAATACACTCACACACACACACACAGGTAGAGAATGAAGCCAATCGCTGTGAAAACGCGTTTCAGAAAAATGGTGCGAAAATGACCTGCGAAGGTAAAAAGAAACCCGAAGAATAAGCTTACTACCTCGCGAAAAAATCATCGTAGCCTCAGGTGAGAAAGTAAGAGAAAAAGAGAGAGAGAGAAAGAGGTTGCAAACCGCTTATTCTCTTCTCTCGCGTAAAAACAAAAGAATAAGAGAACGCAAATCCCCGCCTCTATTTTCATATTCCAAGCGTTGATCCGCGCTTCTTCCTTCCTTCCTTTTTTTTTGTCGTCGTTGTTGTTGTTCTTCCTTTTACCGCGGGTGACGCTCTTAATACGAGAGTGGAAAGGTTCCAAAGTATTTTCCACGCTCTCGATTGCACTATACAATGAATGATAATGTCTTCATTCGAAGAAAGAGAGAAAGGGAGCGTTAACGTCGACGACTTATATTGCCTCGAAGAGTAACAGTGTAAACCCAAGGTTTAACCCCCCCCCTCTCTCTTCCCCGTCCTGCGAAATAATATTCTTGGCAGCGTAAATATTTTTCCATATTTCATTCGCCACCGTGGTATTTTTCTCCATGCCGCGAACCGTTGAGAAATGCTGGCATCGCCCGTTCGTCTTGGATGTGTAATATAACGTGTCGTTGAAATATCTTATGACTGGGGTTACCTGATCTTTCTTCCTTATTATGCATGAACCCTCGAGCTCTTCTCTCCGTTCTTCTTCTTTTTTTTTTTTCTTTTTTTTCTTCTCTCCACACCGAGTGATAAGTGCTAGACACTTTCCGAGTCTCTCTCTATCACTTGGTTACTTCAAGTTAAAGTGGTTATTATGTATCAATGAGCCGACGTCGTTCTTTCTGTATATATATATACATACTACTTGTAGACGATATCGCATGAAACGTTTAGGTTAATTTTTCCTCTAATTATTCATTTCGACGTCGTGTCATTAAATATCTGGCTGTTCCAATTATTTCAAATACAGTTACGTGCAATATTTATTACGACGATCGGTATAATTCAATATTTTTAGGTTCTGTTCGGGAATTTTTCTAATGGATTCTATTTTTACGTTTCATCTTCAACTTATTTTTCTTTATTTATTTATTCACTTTTTTTTCGATACTAATCGCGTTGATCGCGACAAATAATCGTATTACAAACGAAATGTTTGCTTGTAAATAATTATTCATAATATTTCTATTATAAGGGAGAAATATAAAAGTGCACTTATTACATTTGTTTAAAACCGTACGGAAACGAAAATTTAACTTGTTATAATCAAATTCTTTCGTATATATAATTTATATCAATTTATCGCGTAATCCCGCTCCGTATCGGTTCAAGCATATAAAATCGCAAAGGAAACTGTACAGCAAAAATTGTAAACTCAACGCGAGCCGAGTGATTATAACAAAAAGCGATTTTATAAAAAAAAAATCAACATGTCCTTTAGACGGAAACCTGACCTACTTTTTCGTAAAGACAAAAAAAATATATATATACACGTATACAGTATTCCATCGTCGTTTGTAACGGACGTTAAAAATGATAACGAGCGTTATAAGCATAATGTTGTTAAAAAAAAAGAGAGAGAGAGAGAGGGAGAGAGAACAAGGAAATCTCCAACTAACTGTTTTAAGGGTGCACATTTTCAAAGCGATTTCGAAAACTTTATCGCGGGTAGTTTCGTGAAACAATACTGAATAAATATAGAAAGTCAAACTATGCGGTCTTTCTTTCGTTAACTTGATAGAGATAGAGATAGAGAGGGTGGGCACATCAACTCAACGCGCATTCCATAGGTAAAAAGTCTACTTCCTTCATAGTTTATACGAACAAACAGATTGGAAACGTTTACTTTACCAACAACTTTTCGAATTATTAAAATATCTTATAGATACGTTATTACCATCCGACCGCACGGGATAAGTAAATAATTCCAATAAATTTTGTAAACGCGAGGCTTTTTTTCAATTTTACGCGCGCCCCTTTTTCTTAACCGCGTAGAAAGAAGAATAAAAAAATGTCTTTGAAAGAGAAAATGAAAAAAAGGAGAGAGAGAGAGAGAGAGAGAGAGAGAGAAAGATATTCAATGGGCATCTGAGAAAAGCCGGTGGTGGTTTGAAACACAGTAGTTTCTACCCGGTTCTTTTCCTCGGTCGTGTTAACAATGACATTTCGGTATACAGTCCGTTTTTGCAGGATGAAAACGCGGGTAACCGCTTGGCGCGCCCGAGGAATGAAAAGCTGCGTCGGGGGGGTTGGGGGAGGACAATGCGCAGCCAGTTGGAAAACGCGAGGGAAAGACTCGGCGCCACTTTGTTTGTCTCGTGCGACGAGCGCAAATCCCGGATTTTCTAGCCCCGCGTTTTCTCTCGATATTCGCGAGGAGAACTCGGTGCGAATTGACGCTCGCGTGATTCCAACGTGGGACTGCGCTCCGGGATACGAGGAATGTACCTTACCGTGAATTCGCTTCCTACCACTCTCCTGGGATCTACTAATTTTTATTCTTTATTTTATTTCTCTTGTCTCTCTCTCTCCTCTCTCTCTCTCTATCTCATCTCTCTCTCATCTCTTCTCTCTCTCTCCTCTCTCTCTCTCTCTCTCTCTTTGTACGTAGTAACGGCCTCTCACTTAGTAACGGCCTCAAATTAAATCCATTGAAGACTAAGGTGATGATATTAGGTAGTCGTCAATATACCACCATGCTCAATGAAATGGCTACGATATAGTATACTTTCCGGAAACAAACTCGTTATTCATTAGAGGTGACAAATTTAGGACTACGGCTTACTCCCAACTTGATTGGGATAAACACACTAGGTATTTGGCTAGAAAAGTACACGGAACACTCCACTCACTCAGATATTACAGAAAATCTCTTTCACTTTCTTAAGAAAAAACTTAGTTGAAAGGTCTGATATTCCCTGTATTTGACTACCTGAGTGCTGTGTATCATGATCTAGATGCCACTCGTCACCTCTATATTCAACGTCCTGCTAAATGCATGTGTGCGATTTGTAATCGGCAATATTCCTAGGGAGGGCGCATGTTCACTCCTCATAGGCTAAAGTTAGGTTGGTTTATCAGCAGTTAGACGAAGAGAATATTTTATTTGCTCGCTAGCTTATACAGTTATTGCGAAAGATTCACCAAAGTATATTTCACATCGTTTTTTTGCATACTTGATCAGGATGTTGTTCGAAGATCTCGTCGTATAAATTCAAACCAGATGCTAGCTTATCAACCCCACGCACCGAAGCGTGGAAAAAGTCATTTTTTATTACCGCGTCGTCTCTTTTGAACTCTCTCTGTCCATCCGACATTAATATTACTTTGGATGATCTTAATATGGATGAATTCAATAACTTTAAATCTAACCTTTACAATACTCGAGTTGAACAGAGATAAAAATGATTGGACACAGAGAGTACAAGAAGAAAATATCATCACTCACTGATATTGTACTAAAACTAAAATGTTCTATAAGTTAAGGGTATTATATTGTTAGTTAAGATTTATGTATCAATTGGCAAATTCGTCAAATGCGTGCGTCAGCCACCTACTACTGTTAAACTGATTTATTTTATTTTATTTCATTTTATTAAATTCAATTACATGCTAAATTCGTTACTCATCGATTATATTGATTATATAAATTGTACAAGCGATCTTCAATAGTCATTTTATTGTAATATAAATAGAATTACATGGTCATTATATTGTAAATCAAGTCAACCAAATAGGGTTATACCCCAAGGTTGTAAATAAATATCTATCTATCACGTCGTAGTAACGGACGTTTTTTAAAAATGATAACGAGGCGTTATAAGAATAATGTTGCTTAACAAAAAAAAAGAGAAGAGACGAGAGAGAGAGAACAAGGAAATCTCCAACTAACTGGTTTAAGGGTTGCACATTTTCAAAGCGATTTCGAAAACTTTATCGCGCGGCTATGTTTCGTGAAACAATACTGACTAAATATAGAAAGTCAAACTATGCGGTCTTTCTTCGTTAACTTGATAGAGATAGAGATAGAGAGGTGGGCACATCAACTCAACGCGCATTCCATAGGGTAAAAAGTCTACTTCCTTCATAGTTTATACGAACAAACAGATGGGAAACGTTTACTTTACCAACAACTTTTCGAATATTAAAATATCTTATAGATACGTTATTACCATCCGACCGCACGGATAAGTAAATAATTCCAATAAATTTTGTAAACGCGAGGCTTTTTTTCAATTTTACGCGCGCCCCTTTTTTCTTAACCGCGGTAGAAAGAAGAATAAAAAAGATGTCTTTGAAAGAGAAAATGAAAAAGGGAGAGAGAGAGAGAGAGAGAGAAAGATATTCAATGGGCATCTGAGAAAAGCCGGTGGTGGTTTGAAACACAGTAGTTTCTACCCGGTTCTTTTCCTCGGTCGTGTTAACAAGACATTTCGGTATACAGTCCGTTTTTGCAGGATGAAAACGCGGGTAACCGCTTGGCGCGCCCGAGGAATTGAAAAGCTGCGTCGGGGGGGTTGGGGGAGGACAATGCGCAGCCAGTTGGAAAACGCGAGGGAAAGATCCGGCGCCACTTTGTTTGTCTCGTGCGACGAGCGCAAATCCCGGATTTTCTAGCCCCGCGTTTTCTCTCGATATTCGCGAGGAGAACTCGGTGCGAATTGACGCTCGCGTGATTCCAACGTGGGACTGCCGCTCCGGATACGAGGATGTACCTTACCGTGAATTCGATTCCTACCACTCTCCTGGGATCTACTAATTTTTATTCTTTTATTTTATTTCTCTTTGTCTCTCTCTCTCTCTCTCTCTCTCTCTCTCTCTCTCTCTCTCTCTCTCTCTCTCTCTCTCTCTATCTCTCTCTCTCTCTGTACGTAGTAACGGCCTCTCACTTAGTACGGCCTCAAATTAAATCCATTGAAGACTAAGGTGATGATATTAGGTAGTCGTCAATATACCACCATGCTCAATGAAATGGCTATCGATAATATTATACTTTTCCGGGAAACAAACTCAGTTATTCATAGAGGTGACAAATTTAGGACTACGGCTTACTCCCAACTTGGATTGGGATAAACACACTAGGTATTTGGCTAGAAAAGTACACGGAACACTCCACTCACTCAGATATTACAGAAAATCTCTTTCACTTTCTTTAAGAAAAAACTTAGTTGAAAGTCTGATATTCCCTGTATTTGACTACCTGAGTGCTGTGTATCATGATCTAGATGCCACTCGTCACCTCTATATTCAACGTCTGCTAAATGCATGTGTGCGATTTGTAATCGGCAATATTCCTAGGAGGGCGCATGTCACTCCTCATAGGCTAAAGTTAGGTTGGTTATCAGCAGTTAGACGAAGAGAATATTTTATTTGCTCGCTAGCTTATACAGTTATTGCGAAAGATTCACCAAAGTATATTTCACATCGTTTTTGCATACTTGATCAGGATGTTGTTCGAAGATCTCGTCGTATAAATTCAAACCAGATGCTAGCTTATCCAACCCCACGCACCCGAAGCGTGGAAAAAGTCATTTTTTTATTACCGCGTCGTCTCTTTTGAACTCTCTCTGTCCATCCGACATTAATATTAATTTGGATGATCTTAATGAGGGTTTTTCTGTATATATATATACCTACTACTTGTAGACGATATCGCAATGAAACGTTTATGGTTAATTTTCCTCTAATATTTCATTTCGACGTCGTTTGTCATTAAATATCTGGACTGTTCCAATTATTTCAAATCAGTTACGTGCAATAGTTTATTACGGACAGATCGGTATAATATACTTCAATATTTTTAGTGTTTCTGCCCTGGAATTTTTTCTTAATGGATTCTATTTTTACCGTTTCATCTTCAACTTATTTTCTTTAATTTATTTATTCACTTTTTTTTCCCCCCCCGATTCACTAAGTCGCGTTGATCGCGGACCAATAATCGTATTACAAACGAATATGTTTGCTTGTCAACTGAATTTTTATTCATAATATTTCTATTATACAGGGAGAAGAAATATAAAGTGCACTTTATTACATTTGTTTTTAAAACCGTACGGAAACGGAAATTTAACTTGTTATAATCAAATTCTTTCGTATATATAATTTATATCCATATTTATCGTCGTAATCCCGCTCCGTATCGGTTCAAGCATATAAAATCGCAAAGGAAACTGTACAGCAAAATTGTAAACTCAACGCGAGCCGAGTGATTATAACAAAAAGCGATTTTATAAAAAAAAATCAACATGTCCTTTAGACGGAAACCTGACCTACTTTTTCGTAAAGACAAAAAAAATATATATATACACGTATACAGTATTCCATCGTCGTTTGTAACGGACGTTAAAAATGATAACGAGCGTTATAAGCATAATGTTGTTAAAAAAAAAGAGAGAGAGAGAGAGGGAGAGAGAACAAGGAAATCTCCAACTAACTGTTTTAAGGGTGCACATTTTCAAAGCGATTTCGAAAACTTTATCGCGGGTAGTTTCGTGAAACAATACTGAATAAATATAGAAAGTCAAACTATGCGGTCTTTCTTTCGTTAACTTGATAGAGATAGAGATAGAGAGGGTGGGCACATCAACTCAACGCGCATTCCATAGGTAAAAAGTCTACTTCCTTCATAGTTTATACGAACAAACAGATTGGAAACGTTTACTTTACCAACAACTTTTCGAATTATTAAAATATCTTATAGATACGTTATTACCATCCGACCGCACGGGATAAGTAAATAATTCCAATAAATTTTGTAAACGCGAGGCTTTTTTTCAATTTTACGCGCGCCCCTTTTTTCTTAACCGCGTAGAAAGAAGAATAAAAAAAATGTCTTTGAAAGAGAAAATGAAAAAAAGGAGAGAGAGAGAGAGAGAGAGAGAGAGAGAAAGATATTCAATGGGCATCTGAGAAAAGCCGGTGGTGGTTTGAAACACAGTAGTTTCTACCCGGTTCTTTTCCTCGGTCGTGTTAACAATGACATTTCGGTATACAGTCCGTTTTTGCAGGATGAAAACGCGGGTAACCGCTTGGCGCGCCCGAGGAATGAAAAGCTGCGTCGGGGGGGGGGGGTTGGGGGAGGACAATGCGCAGCCAGTTGGAAAACGCGAGGGAAAGACTCGGCGCCACTTTGTTTGTCTCGTGCGACGAGCGCAAATCCCGGATTTTCTAGCCCCGCGTTTTCTCTCGATATTCGCGAGGAGAACTCGGTGCGAATTGACGCTCGCGTGATTCCAACGTGGGACCGCGCTCCGGGATACGAGAATGTACCTTACCGTGAATTCGATTCCTACCACTCTCCTGGGATCTACTAATTTTTATTCTTTTATTTTATTTCTCTTTATCTCTCTCTCTCTCTCTCTCTCTCTCTCCCTCTCTCTTTATTCGTACACGCGTGATACGCGATTTGATCGCGAGTGTGGATTATCGAGCATTCTTCTTTTTTTTCGAACGATGCACTTTTATCGTGGGAAACGTATAATATTTTATGATAAAACAGGTAAATTAATGTGCAACGTCAGAGAGAGACAGAGAAAGTTTATTGCGGTCTGTTGAATAGATATATTATTAACGTTTGGGCTAATACAAAAATATAATTAGGCTCGAGTAAAAAGAAACTCGATCACTCAGACTTTTAAATTAAATATTATAATTAATTATATTTTAAATAAAAAAAAACAAACTTTTACGTATACAATATATATTATTTATTTAATATCCTTCGATGCGCTTAAAATTTCATCGCTCAACCGTATAGATCCTAAATCGGAGGAAATATGTATATGTTATATTGAAAGGAGGTAAAGGAGATAATCAGCGAATCGGAACCGCAAGGTATCAATTTGAGTAAACCATCTTGGATCAGTCTCTATTGATTCAACTATAATCAAGGAATTACCGTACAGTGACCTCTAAGATTCGTCTACGAAAAATATACTCATCCCTTTCAAATGACATAACATAATGAATACGAAATAAAGAAATAACTTTATAAAATATATCTAAATACAATTAATAATTCGCGCCTTAATTATACGCGCAAGAAAACATTATTTATCTATTTATTTATTACGTCAACACAAAAATCTATCTCATTCATTCATAATTAAAAGTCTTAATTAACGGAACTCTAATCGCAAAGTATGTTAAAACCATTATAAAAAATTTATTAAAATATCTAAATATTCGTATAACGTATGACAAATAAAGTGCCATTGATAAAAAGTAGAACGCGCTAAATTTATTTAAACCTTTCCTTTCATCCACAATGCTCCGAAGTCGAATTCTTGAACGTAACTAATTTATCTTTACCGTACAGCGTATATATATACGTGCTGTTCGTATTATATAGCAAAATTGTATTACGAGTGACTTTGTTCATCACTTTACATAGAGCCAACGTATATCGCGTGAGCGAATCTGGTATACGTCTAAGTAAAATTTTTTTTCTTCTCTCTCTCTCTCTCTCTCTCTCTCTCTCTCGAGTAATAACTCGTTAAAACTATGTAATTACTCGTCTGAATATTTCATCGATTACTTTCAAGAAGACGTGTATTAAAAATAATTGTACTATAAAAATATATAGTAATATATAATATATATACATACCAGGGAGAGTAAATAATGAGCGTTGTATCGATTATAAAATATATATTCGAATATTGTGTATACGTACGAATGAATGCATAAGATTACAAAATTGCTAAAATATTAATATTTTCTCTCTATTCTTCGATAAGAATGGTATGTATATATATATATAGATGTATTATTCGCTGTACTCATTAGTCATTAATGTAGAATTGAATGACCTACATTTTGTTTTTCCTTTTTTTTTATCCAAGGCAATAAACTGAAATATTGAATCGACGCTGTCTGTTCATTCCGCGATGCTCGTTACTACCACTCGATAATTCTCAAATCCTCTCGAAAAAAAGAGAAAGAAAGAACCTATTTCATATACAGATAAATCCGATGAAAAAGAAAACTATATATAAGAATATGAATAAAATACATATATATATATGTATATAATAAATGCATATAATTATCTCTTGTTATTCTAAGTATGGATTACACAAGCGCGTAGAAATTGACGATAAATTAAAAGCACATTCACGTCGGTATATTACGATTTATAATATCGGCTTGTCTCGGTATTGCCCTGTGAGAAAACTTTTTTAAGTAGAAATCGATTGACAGGACTGGCTGGAGGGGCGTGTATACAGTCGATCGCAAAATAAGCGAAAGGAGGCAAAATTGTCGAGTTGGTGAAAGAGCATGCACAAAGCTGAACCAGGTGGAAAGGCAGTCGTTAAGTCCGAAGATGTTAGCTGACGGAGTCGCTCTAGAAAAGCATTGAGCCTTGGTATTTCATGTACAAGAATGCGCGCGCGCGCGCGCCACCCTTCTCTTTATTCTTTGACGTGTATGGCGCGCGTGTGTGTGTGTGTTTGTGTCTATATACCTAGAACCAAGTGCGGGAATAGCTAATTTTTAAAAATAGCCGCAAACGCCAAGATAACCCTGCTATTTTTATATATCATTTAGTGAAAATTTAATAATCTTCCTTTATATATATAATTCCTTTATAAAATTCCCCGTGGTCTGACGAACGAAGTACCAGAATTATTTCGTTATTAAGTTGACTGTGTGTACTGTAATTGCTATTTTTATTTTAATTACATCTCGTACTCTTTGTCGAAAAATTTTTGTCTTACTATATGCAGTGTACGAAAGGAAAAATTATAGTTTAATCTTATACGATATGTACATATATATAGAATGTGAAACATGTATCCTTGAACTACAGCGCAGTATATATAAAGAAGTTTGTACGAAAGCACTCGTTGATAATTTTTGCTTCATAAAAGTTTCCCGACACACTCCGAGAGATAAGAGATCCCGTACTCATATTATTCGATACGTTATCGTTCTAAAAAATTGAGAAGAAAGTTACCTCGAGCGTTGATTGCGTAGTTTGCAAAATCGTAAGGAAACGAAAAAGAAAAGTAAAAAAAAAAAGCGAAAGTTTGACCTTCAACTTTTTCAATTTTGCTACAACAATCGAGAAACGCACGTCAATTTATCGTCGAGAACAAAAATCGGCGTGCAATAAAATTCAAAGTTTTACTTCGGTGTATATATGTACACAATCAAAAATGTATATTACGCACATACGTATACGTTAGCGTATATATATATATATATACCTAAAGTTTCAATTTCAGTTAAATAAAAAAGGCGTACACTAAATATATCGACGCACTGTATATAAATAAAATAAATTAGAAAATAAATATCTAATAAACCGTATGTATAGGGAGAAAAAGAAAAAAAAGTAAAGAGGACGGGAAGTATACATATACATAGAAGGGGGAGGGGGGAAAGTGGGTGGAGGATAAGGCAATCTCGAAGTGAATCCAGGGAGGTTGATACAAATTTTCAAGGGATTTCCTCGCGTCCTATCGGAGTAAAGAACTTGCGACCGGGCGACTTACGACGTGAATCGTCGCCGCATCGATATCGCGTCCACGGAGAAGGTCACTTAGTCGGTATCGGGGAGGAGGGGGGAGGGGGAGTAAAACTTGAAGCCGGATACGATCTGGTACTCCCTATCCTTTACTCTTAGCCGTAGCTAAGCATTAAATAGCCTCGAGCTACAGAGACTTGTGTGTGTATATATATATACGCGTGCGGAGGTTCGCATTTCGAAAGCTCTCGTTTTCGGGTTGTACCTGCAGCTTCCCGTCTGGTATAAGAGTAAGAGAGGGAATAGCCGCGAGCGCACCGCGTTATATCGCTTCTCGGTGTCCTTTGGTTAGCTTCGCGAGCCACCGGTTACCAAAGGGTCTTCCCCAGTCTTTATTGTCCTCGTCTTCTCAGTTTTAATGTTTCATTTTTCTATCCCACGGGATAACTTCTATGGCTTATTGCGGTCGGGCTTTCTGTTTCCAAGGGCTATTCTCTACCTCTCCCCGCCCCCTGTCTCTCTCTCTCTCTCTCTCTCTCTTTTCTTGATATATTCGACGTATATATACTTGAACAATTCGATTTTTAGATATCGCCAAGAAATCACTCGTTTCTCCAAGTTTCCTTGTACTCGCGCGTTACTGTCTATTTATTGTTATATCTCATTTTATTGTACAAACTTTTTTAACATACAAAACATCGTAATTGATGTGCAAACATTTTAAATAATCCAATTACCAAAATATTCTTTTCGAAATCCTCTAAAATAATAATTATTAGGGAGATGAAATAAAAAAATAAGTATCAGTATTTATCGTAAAATACTTCAAATCATTTCTATATTTTTTACAAAATTTATGCTATACTAAATTAACATTTTCGTATCTCCATCAATTTAGATTTTTTTGTATTTTTATCATTACACGATTGTTTTTAAATATAGAATTGAATTGATACAATCTTATTAATCTAAGAATAATAATAAATACTTCTTTTTACTATTATTTATTTATTTTTATTTATTTTTTATTTATTTTTTATTATTTTTAATCATTTACGTCACAATTTAGTAAATTAAAATTTTTCATCTATATGTACATTGGGTCGGATATAGAATTAAATAGTTCAATGTTTAAAAAAACATTTATTATAAATTAATTTGTAAAAAATTAATCCTATCAAAAAACACGTTCAGTAGGCTCCTTTTATTATCGATCAAGTACCATAACAGCCTTTTCAATAAACAAATAAATAAATAAATTTTGAATTTTTCAAGCTCTATATACAAAGCCTCTTTATGAAATGTATGTATATTAATTACGATATTATTCAAAGACTATCTTGAGACTCAACATCAACTATACGAAGGATCTATAAATATTATTGTTATAAACATCGTTAGAAAGAGTTAATGAGTATTAAATAAGTTATATATACCCCTTTTCATTTAATAGTCTTTACCTTGTATTTAAACGGTTACTGTATATAAAGTTTGAAGTCAACATTTCATCCTCTTTTCATAGAAATACTTCAAAGTGAAAGTAAAGCTTATTTTTCGATTCGATTCGAGTGTCTTTACGGAAAGAGTTAAAATATTTACTTCGAATCTACAATTCCTGGAATCGTAAAAGTCAATCTTTTATATATTACGATTATATGTACATTAACATACATAATATACTAACGTGTATCAGGGTGTGTGTGTATTTGTACATGTATGTCATTGAAACAATAGATTTTCATATAAAGAAAAAATAAATCGTAGCTACAGAATAGTGTGTCAATGAAAATACAAATTTCACACTAAACTAAATGTGCAAAAAACTAATTACTAATATAAATACGCGTAATGACTTTTTTTGTCAATGTAAACGTATAGTTCGGTGTAGTATTTTTTTCTGAAAGTCAATTTAACGAGTCACATCGAGACAGAGAGAGAGAGAGAGAGAGAGAGAGAGAATGACAGTCGGTAAAAAAGTTAATTTAACTAATTTAACTTACAATTGAATAAATTACTATTCTGTATAACTAAAGTTTTTATTGTAAAGTACTATAAATATATATGCGTGAACGTTGTGGTAAAAGTAAGAAAAAGTTTGATATTTTATTAATGATAAAAAAAAATATAATAGTTATTCGTATACACCGTTGATTATTTTTTATTCAACCTTTTTTTTTCTAAAACATATAAATTCCTGGTTGCAATACAGTATGAATATTCAAAATTTCAATGAAATATCTTTTTATTGCTATATCTTTTAGAGGGGTACCCTGGTGGAATCAACAAAAATTTTGTAGCCATTTACTGAGTAGCGTTCTCATGTCAATCTATAAACTAACTAGGACGCTTGGTCAGGTCGTGTACAAGAATGAAACGCTTTTTCGAACCTTTCCTGCCCATTTCATAGTTTTCATTCCAATTTATAAACCTTTTCTGACCATCAAAAATGCTTTTGGAATTTTAAGTAGACTAAGAAAAATTGGCCATTTTAGCTAGGTATAATAGCCATGAACAAGCTCCTAAAAATGATTTGGTTCAATTTGAGACAAAAATGATAAACGTTAAAATATCTTTAAATGTACTATTTATATAGCGTAAATAAGCGTCTGTATCTATTACAAATGGTAAAACCGATCAAATTTCACAACACGCTTTAAGTTTTCTTTACAGGATTACCCGAAAAGTTGTTTCATATTTGATGAAGGTTATGTCCATCTAAGAAATGGTCAAGAAAGGTGTGAAAAAGCGTTTCATTTTGAGATAGAACCTGACCAGTTTCACTGGCCATTTCTTAGTTTTAAGCCCATTTTTCATATTTAAAATTCTACTAGGGTAAAAATGTAAAATTTTGAAATTTTGGAAATTTATACAATGAAAAAATTACGGCTAAATCGATATATAAAATGAATATTTATATTTACACGGAGATTTTATGAAAACTTGTATTCGAGACGATGTTTTCTAAATTCTTACATAAGAACAAGTAAAATGTAAATATTTTTAATAAAAAAAGAAAAGAAAAGGTCTATCGCCTATATCGAGTTTATAAGATACTCTTTTTATTTAAATAAAAAGTTGTACTTTTAAATATTCTATTTAAGGGGACAAGTCTGGGTTAAAATTGAAAAAATAGTATTCAATTTTAGCAATTAATAATTTCTTTCATAACAATTACAAACATTTCTTATTATTGTAACAAATTATATTTTTATTAACTTTTATTTAAAAATTCTTTAATCAATTGATATGTTACGTAACTATTTTAAATAATTATGAGACTCCGTACTCTCATTTTTTTCAATAATTTTTTTCAATAATAACTTACCACAGGATACCCAATATAAATTTTAACAGGAACTAGTCAATATGATTTTAATCCACTCGAATAAAACAGATGGTTATATATTGCAATAAAATATTTAAAAAAATTGAAAAATTGTGTAAAAAACAGCTAAATAAGTTTTTAAATTAAACATTTAATAGTTATGAAAAAAATGATTAATTATTCAGATTGAATAATTCTTTCTCAATTTTAACCCAGGCTCGTTCCCATAATTACTGACTTTGTACTCGAAATACTGAACAAACTATATACTTTATTCGAATTTTTCTAATATAATCGAATGATTTTAATATTAATTAATGTTAAAGTATTTTATTAAATATAAGATGTAGGAACATCTGGGTGAAATTTTTCTACTTAAACGCAACTTCAAATTTTATATCGACTATCCATTTGCGACATCTCAAAAAAAAACGTAGTCTCTATCATCTTTATACACCATATTGTTAAACGCCAAAACAACGAAACAAATCAAAAGCATAATAAGAAGACAAATAATATTAGCGAGGATAAAAAAAACGGGCAAAGTTAAACGAATGCGTCGATCTCGAAAATTGAATACGCGAGGCACGAAGAAGTTAAACACAGTAAGGGTATACATATACGCACACATGCACAGTCTTGATAAAGCGGTGTCGAGTATATAAGAATGAGCAAGAGCGCGGTACCCTCGACACGGGCACTTCTCTAATCAGCGTGGAAATCGCGAGAAGCCTCCCTGAGGTCATTAGCGAATGAGCAGCTAAGCCAGGAGCGACCAAACACACCTCTACCGAAATGGCAACACACCCACACACACACACACACACACACACATGCACACGCGCGAATCCTCAGCAAATCAATGCCCTCCCAAAGTTTTGACACCCCCACCCCCTTCACCATGTAATTAAGCCATGGTGGTTGAAAAGGCGACGTCGATTCGCTCGACAAATAGGATTTACTCACCAGGGTGAAGCTTTCCTGCCTTTCGCGCGCACAAGCTCGGCCCCCCTTCTGCATCGTATAATCAGGTGTGGTATCGTGCCCTCAATGAGATCTTATCTCTCGGTTAACCTGCCACGACACCCAGATTCTTTTCATTAAATCGCCCCAGGCGATTTACGGTTTTCGCTTCAGCCGCACGTATGCGTACACACACACACACACATACATATTATCCAACCATGTATATGTATATACAATATTATATATATACATATACATGCACATATATATGCACCTTTGTGCCCTACGATTCACCGGCTAATTATCTCGATTAATTGGACCGAGTGTAAATTAATTTGATTTTGACTCTATATGTTGCATATATGACCTCTATATATATACGTGTATTACGAATACGTATGTGTGTGTGTGTGTGGGTGTGGGTGTACACACCCCTCGTATACGATTAGATTACGCTGTAGAGAATTTGAGTAATTGTTCTGACAAGTCTATGGTTAATTTATACAATTTAAGTTTTATTTTTAATATGGCCGTTTGATCTCGGTTAATTATAACTAATCCCCGAATATATACACATCCACGTTAAATTAACGCATATAAATTTTTACCGTGACCATATTGTGACATTTGTTTTACACGATGTTGTAATAACGACTATATATATATATATGTATATACGATTCTGACGTACGCAGCTCTAACGAAGATACGTTGAGAGGTTTTATTGTTCATACGTCAATATTTAAATTGAGCGAATTTAATTTAATTGACTATATTTTAATGGTAATTACATTTAAATTTACACGTATATAGTCGACATCGCTTCTATATGCATACGGAGATTTAGTTTTATTTGAATTATAAGTGCATAAAATCTATTGATTTTCTATCGCTATATTAATATAATTTCAAATTAATTTGAATATACACGTATAATCGTGATACAATAATCAATCTACTAAAAATTCGAAATACGTCGATATTCTAAATTTATCTGGTAATCATATGGTTTGTGCGATAGTGATCTATATTACAAAACAGAGGATAAATATAATATGTATAATAAAAATGTTTAGCTTACAATATACATGGTTAAATTGGAGTGTTGCAATTTAACGTTCGGTGTCCGTTTAAAAATTACGCGGGCAAACGAGATAAGTTATATGCATAATATTTTAATCTTTAATGTATAAATAATTATTTTTAGTACCGCGTATTAAAGTCGGTAAGTTCGAAACGAAGGTATATAAAATTCCCCAGAAAATTGGCAACAACTATAAATAATGTAAATGAAATCGTAATATATATATATATATATATATATATATATATATATATATATATATATGTACGTTATACTTCTCATTTGTATGCACGTTTTTAACCACGCTAATTAACTTACAACTGTAATATGAACGATAATACGATTTCCGCATATTTTCTATAAAATTAGGAAAATTTGTTCTTCGGTATAATATTCATTGAAAATTAATGGAAAGAAAATTGATTATTCTTTCGGTATATATTATATAACAATTTGCATTACGATGTTTAACCTATATATATATACTACAATTGGATTAAGTTGCGATTTCAACGACAATAAATGCGCGTAAAACGCATTTACGGTGGGAAATTTTATATACGTACACATGTAGTTGATATAAAAATATAAATAAATAATTTAATACGTAAGTACTCGAAGATATTATCATAACTGTTTTATTTATATTTTCCGTGACAGCTCGCTCTCATCGCACAAATATGCGCGCGTGTGTGTGTGTGTGTGTGTGTGTATACACATCTATACCCTATAAAATTATTGATCGGTCAATAAAAATGTTAACCACATTTTACGTGCGCTCATCGAAATTATATCCAGGAGAACCTCTCAATAAAATCAAATATAAGTATTTAGGAAAATAAAAAATAAAAGGGTTTTATATTATACGTATACGACCGTAAATTTATGGACGAATCCGTTGTACAGGAGGGGGTTCAAAAAAAGAAAGAGAGAAAGAAGAAGAAAATTATAAAAATCGAAAAGAACATCGGTTGAAGGAAATTGTAGAAGCGGATTTTCGAACGGACTCCTCCCCGAAAATAAAAAAGGAAAATCTAGAAAAAGAAAAATTCAAAGGGGAAGAGGAGGAGTGGTCTTCTTTCCCCACAGGGATTCTCGCTAACCATTCGCGCGGCAATGTCTCGGGTGAATATCCCCGCGCACATTCGTTGTCCTTAGCCCAAGCGGGGAGGTGAGTTTATAGCTTTCCGTGGCGTGCGGTCAAGCGCGATGCAAAATATTCGAGCAATTCGGCGACAGTGACTCTCTCCCTCTTCGTTCCTTCTTTTTTTTTTTATTTCCTGAGCCGTCGTGTTAGCCGGCTTAGTTTTATCGCAGGCGCATTACCCAGTCTGCATGCCCTTCGCCGCCTTTCTCTCTCTCTCTCTCTCATGCCTTTTACCTATTTTGGATTAATGCCAGTGCTCTCGCTACGTTTCCCTCGATTTCTGTCGTTGTTTTTCTCCTTTTATGCTACTCTCTTCCTTCTCGTCGTCGTTCGCTCTCTCTCTCTCTCTCTCTCACTCTCTCTCTCACTTCTTTCGTTTTACCGTCTCTCTCCGCTCGCTATTTCTCACGCCAAGTACCAATTACTGCGCGGGGAATTTCATTGCGCAATTCGCATTATTAACAATCTTGATTTTAATTTAATCGCCGGGTTGAAGTATGTGCCGCAGATGAATTTCGAACGATATAAAATTCAGATGGAAATTAATTCGTACCCGCGCGAACCGAGAGGTCTTCTTCCTCAGTATTGCGCGCTCTACGCGTTTATACACTTTACTCTCGAGATAACAAACCGAAAATAATACCTCTATAGTCAATTTTATTACAGTCTTAATAGTGACATATATACAACGTTAATTTCTTGATCTTATACAAAAGAATTAAGAGGTACCACCACGTTCTCCGTGAGTTAAGATTTTAGTAAGTGAGCTTGCATCTCTCTCTCTGCCTGTCTAATTGCGAGTAAGAGCGTTCTGTAGATATATACGAAGTAGGAAATGTTATTAGGAAAAAAAGATATTTTAACGAAAGTCCATTTTTTTTAAATTAACGAACGTCCCGTGAGTTTATTACATTCAACGACAATCCTATGTATATATTTTCGATGTTGTAAATTTATAAATTAAAATATTTTGTTGATCACATTTTTAATACAAATGTTCATTAATTATTACAATAAAAAAACATAAAATATTATCATTTTTCGCAAGCATTAACATTTTCCAGCGGATATGCGAGAAATGTGATGTAACGCGTTCGATTAACGACTATATATAAAAAAAAATGAAATAAAAATATCGTTTCAAATTAATATACACACCGAGATACACTCGCGATAATTTTAATTTTATTATAATGATAATTTGATTTAATTATGCCAGATAAATAATGCGTAAAACCAATGAAAATCAGTGTCGCTCGTTGTTTACTCGGTATATATATATACGTACACATTCAAACATGTTTTCAATCAAGTATATGTACATATATATACATCATATCCAATCATCTGGATGAATTAAAAATTAATATATATATTTATGAATTTACAACCGATCGCGCGAAATTGCAAGAAGATGCATATACGAACGACCTATTCGTTTAAAAAAAAAAGTCAGTCGGAAACTCGACGTACCGCAAGAAAAAAAAACGAGGGATAGATATAGAAAGAAGGAAAATACCGAAAAGCTTCACTCCGTCGCGAGGGTTAGAAAAGAAAATTAAATATGACTCTGCGGGCACATTTATTACGGCGTTATTCGCGAGTGAGGGGGAGGGGTGAAAAAGGAAATGAAAAAGAGAGGAGTTATATATACATACGGATACATTTGCGCGTCCAGCTCATTATACGATATATCTGGGTAAAGAGAAATTCATTGTCAATTGATAGCGACAACAAGGTGACTCCAAGGTAGGGTCTATACAACGTAGAGGGGTATATACATTTATGGAAAATTCGTACGGTAAGTAATTGTGACAAGCGCACAATGAATCACGCGGATGGCATAAGGAGAGAAAAACGCGCGGGTATAGAAGGTGGTAGTAGCGAGTGGGATGAGGTTGCGGAGGAGAAGGAGAAGGAGGAGGAGGAGGAGGAGGAGGAAGGATGGAAGAGGAAAACGGGTCTTGGAAGCCTGAGGCTATATACGAATGAGATACTTCGATATTCGGTATGTCGTGCGGTAGAGAGGGTAAAAGCGCATTTCGACGAGGTTGCAACCCTCGTTTGCCATTGGTGGATGCGATATAAGCCAACTTAAGGAGACGCTCCTCCGAGCGCGAGCGCGCTGAAATTCATGAAAATCCTTCGGCGAAAACGATTCGGCTCGAATATAGCCGATACTGTGATGTATGTGCTCGGGCTGCATAAATTAACCGCATTTTTACCGCGAGAGAAAAAAAAACACCCCTCACCCCCGAGGATACGAGAATTTTCTGTCTTCTTTTACCCCGGTTCGCACCCGATATATTTCTTTTTCTAGATCTCGCGTGATTACGAGCGCCTTCGCTTCGTCGCTTATATACACCTCGCCACCTCGAGACCTCCGAATGAACGTCTCGACGAAAAATAAAACGCCGAAATCTCTTCGACGACTGCCCTTTCAAACATATGGTAAAATAATTTTTTAAACTTTATTTCGGATCGTCCGTCTATTATATACGACCAGTGTACATCGCTAAAATATTAATACAGAGACCCTATATCAAAAAATAGAATTTCCTACTTGGGCGCATTAATAATAATAATTCTAAAATATACGTATATATTTCAAATCGATATTTTATCAATCTTACAAAAGTTATAACAAATGTATAGGATGCAACATTCTAAATATATATACACAGCAAAAACGTATCGAGCATTCGAATATATATATATATAAATATGCTTCTATTTCGCATATAAATGTCTATTACGCGCTACCCGTTTAAATTCTATATAAGAATTATCATATATTGAAAAGAAAAAAAAAAGAAACCCATACCTAAAATCGAACAAAATGTAAATTAATTCGAAAATTCGTAACCTCCGCGTATTAATTCAATACATCACCCCTCAAAACGGTACATACACATATATATAAAACGAAGCGTCAGTACAGCATACAACTTTAACATGTACGTAAATCATACATTTGATCCACACGTACATATACATATATAGATATTATCGAACAGAAGTCCATCGTATACGTTTAAATATCTAATGCCACACTAATGCGCTCTTCCTGTTTTTGGACGGCCACAAAACCGTAGGATATATATATATATATATATATATATATAATACACGCACATCACCTGCGATGTACGGTGTTTCCACCGTTGCGCACTCGTAGGAATACCCGATGAGCCGTACGCAAAATTTTCTCCTACCCGCGGATGATTTTCCATGTACAACTAATTGCTCTTTACCCCCCCCCCCCCTTTCTGACTCTACCTACCGAATCAATGAATATTTCACCGATGGTACCTGTTTATGCATCCGCGTAAAAGCCGCGGATGATACACGCTACGACGACGCTTCTTCCCCATTTCCGCTATTTATTATTCCCGGCAATTAGCATTAATTAGCGCAATCTGCGCCCAGTCTCTCTGTGTGTGAATGTATGTGTGTGTGTGTGTGGAGGGGTGGTGTAGAGAGAACAGATTTAACACCGTGTTTCCGTGGGGACGACCGCAGAATATCCCCGAAACAGAGGTATACCTCTAAATCTTTCGCGTCTTAACTGCATCGCCACGCAGCCTAGCCTTTATACCGTTTTTTATCTAAAACCTGTTTTTCCGCATTCCTCGAAGCTTTTCTCTACCGAATAATAATGGAATAACCGATCAGAAAATCTGATTCTCTTCTCGTTTAAGATATATACGTTTAAGACGATCAACTGGTTCGTTAGACGCGATCTCTGCTAAATATCTGATTAAACTGCTAATCTATACTGTTTATTACCTTTAGATATTCCTTTTTTTTACCGCTCTTCGCGTAAGAATATAGTTTCTTTAATTGGTAATGATACCCGGAAGAAACAAGTTGATGAATTAACGATAGGTACATCCGCTTATAAAGTAGGATATTCTTTTAAAATTATTTAATTAGTGTTTATCAACGTTATTTACGTTTAATTCGATAATACCAAATGGGTCAAATTTATCTTAACAATTATTGTAATACGTTTATATCGTGTTTAATTTAATACGTGGTAAGTGACGTATTTTGTTGAATCCTCAAAGATAATAATTACTAAGTAATAAATAGGGAATAATAAATAAAGGATTGAATAACAAAATTTAACTTGATCGACTGAATAATACAAAAAATAAAATTGAATGTATTAGTCGAGTAATGATTATACGAGAGGTAAGGATATTTATTTTTAGAATTATTGAAAAAAGAAAGTATTAAACAAAACAATTTTAATTTGTGAATAATAAAAAAAAATTTTATTTCTTTATGTGTTAAAATGGTAAATCGCGTATTTATTGTCAGTACTTAAGTATCAAAGTTTACACTACATAACAAAAAAATCGTTCTAAAAATATCTATTTAATATCCATAAAGTGTATATTTTGTATTATATTATGTATATTAAAATATTAAAATAAAAAACAATTTTATTAAGTAAATATTAACTTGCAGCTGTCGTAAAATTAATAATTTTTGTTTCCCTTTTTTCCAGTATAAAAACGTCACTTTCTAAAGTTTTATAATTTCTATTTTATAACTTTAAAAACTCGTAATTTATTAAAAATTTCTCGGTGTCGAGGGTATCTTCAAAAGTTTAAAGTATTTAAAAATGTTTAAGGTATATCGACAGTATTTACGAGAGTATACGGGGAAATAATAATAATAATAATAATAATAATAATAATAATAATAATAATATTTGTAAAAATAAACCGAATTAATTGGTATTGATAATTGGAAATTCAAAGGTGTCTATAAAGGTACTTTGATTCGAACACTTTATGATGCACTTTAGACTATAAACTAGCTTAAACCTCGTCACGAATTGTCAGAGTGTCTTGTTCTGTCGAATCGACCGGTTGTATTGTGCAAATTAGATCGGGTCGGGCTAATGGGTAATAATGCATGCCTTGAGATACTTATGTTGCGAGAGCTTGGGATATTTATAGGACTGCATGTGAAATTAGTTTGACGCAAGTGAACGCGAGAGGCGTGAATGAATCATTTCCTAACGTACACCCGAATAATACGTTTGTACCCATTAAAATATTTAAAATATGTTACACAATACAGTTCGAGATGTACATTGCATTAGCTAAAATGTATTTACTTTTTTTTTTTTAACTTATTAAGTCGTACGGTAATTGAATTATTGATATGTTCGTGTCAGTACACGGAGAGCAGTAAGTTTTCCTAACGCGGCAAAAGATTGTCGAAAAGCAAAAGATTACTGAACTTTTAGTAAAAATTAGTTAATAAAAGTTCAGTAAGAATTGCAGGTAAAGAATTCAGTAATCATTTAGGTTTTGGCAGTCTGTTAGTGAACAGAAATTTTTGGTAAAATTTACTAAAACTTTAACTTTTTGTATATACTGTCGTATCATAATCAATTTCTGATCAGCACCCAATTGTTGATCATTTTTTAATATAATTCATAAGGAACCTAATTTTTCAATTTCAAAATATTTTAATAATAGTAAGGTATAATGTAGTAAAAATATAAATATAGTTATGCATTAAGTTTAAAATGCATATATTACGATATAATATGGAAAATAATGTCGAGTTTTGTATGTGATGCAAACACTGAGAAAAAAAACTTGTATCTAAGACACAATTCAATTGAAGGATAAAATTTCCATGATATCTGTGCCAAATAAATATCGACTTAATAGTTAATAAATATGAATTTGAAAAATTGACATTGTGAAATGTCCTTGTGCGAAGCGCGGTTGCCCTATAGCGATGCGAAAATAACAACCATCGGTTATCTTATATTTTGTGTGTAGAAATAATTCGTATATGATTTATTTTTACAAGTAATTATGTGCTAAATTTGAAACTGAAACATTATTAAATTTTCAAGAAAATGTCTTAAACTCAATGAGGTGAAAGATTTGATATTTTTGGTAGGACTTTTATCAAAAATGCAATAATATTTTAGTTTCAGATTCAGCACACAGTTACATCATTGATAAACAAAGGCATCCTTTCTCTTATTTTCTCCAATACTCTTTTATTATTTTATTAATTAATCATCAAAAATTGAATGTGGAACCCTCTTGATAGTTAATGTCACTCATAATCAGAAATTGGTTTTGATACGGTATACGCGTATTTTAAATCCGCGGAAAAAGTGTTTAGTAAAAAAAAAAATTGTATACACAAATGCTGATTACATTTATATTGTTTCATGTGAATTGTTTACACGTCCAAATAAATTTGTGTAACTCTCTCCAAATATTATGATATTTATAGTCATATATATACAAATATATATTTTATACTTGACTATAAATAAACTAATACCCACACATTTCAAATAAATAAACATTCGTTATGCATTTATTAAGCAATTTCCCGAATTAAGTAAATATATATACCGTTTCGCGTATAAGTAACATTCCAAATTAAAATGCTTTTCTTCTAAATATATATTTACATATACGTACAATTCGATAATGTATGCGGAAATAATTTTACACATTTATATACATCACCGGTGCATTCAACCCTGGCTACGTTTCAAACTTCCTTTTAATTCATCCTTTTCTTTTTTCGACAAACCAAATCGAGAAGTGTACACGTTACAGTTTGAAATTCCGCCAACGAAATACAAATGGAGCGTTTTTTTACGGGTGTCTTTGATATAGAATAAACATAATAAAATCAAGGTGCACACATACGCACGCATACTGAAGCTTAAACTCAATTAAACCGGTATGCTTAAATAAACAACGATGTGCAACGTGGTGCGTACGTTTCGGAAAAAAAAAATAAAGAAGTTGAAGAGCGATTAAAATAACAAGGCGCATAATTGCAAACGGCAAATATAATCTCATTATACGGGATCAAAATTATTTTCATCGGTTTTAAAATGTAAATTTATAATTAAAATTATACGTATTCGCGCACGCGCACTGCACGCGAATACGCGCGAGCTTTGGAAATACGTGTAACAAATTAATCAACAGCAATAATTAACAAAATAATCCGCGTGTATATATGAACGTTAGATTAATCAATCTGACGGATGTGTATATACAAGTAGAAAAAATTCATATATATATATATATATATATACATATATATAGATAAAAAGAAATACAGGAATGATAACCAGATATAAGCCACAACAATGGTTGCGGAATCTATATATTTATAAATAGTGATAGGAGAAATCTCGCGTCGATCGTTAATCCCCGAAGCTTGGGCAATCGGAGAAGCGCAGCTCGAACCGCTCGCGAGAAAGCCTCACTGGGAGTTTTATTACCCGTGTTTTTGTCAAGCCCCCGGAGGGGGTTGACCGTTTCTTCGCGCTGGGCGATATTTTATCGTGACTAAGCGGAGAAATGGTGGTGGCCCTTTTAAACGCTTAAAACTGGGAAAAGAAGGAGTACCTTCTCCCTCGCGGGGGAGAAAGAGAAAGAGAGGGAAAGAGAGCGAGAGACAGAGAGAAAAACGCCTGGAGACAAAGCGAAGAAGAAACAAAGGGCTACGGCGACCGGCAGTTTGCCCGCACTGCAGAATTGCCATTTTCCGGTCTCTCTCTCTCTCTCTCTCCCTCTCTCTCTCTCTCTCTATTTTACTCCCTTAATCCCAGCGCCATAAATTAACTTGGACAAAAGTTCGATGTGTTGGTCGGCGTATATAGAGAGACGCGCCTTCTTCAATGAAGTACGGAATTAGGGAAAAAGACCGGCCGCTCCTTCAAGTTGTTCCATTAATCTATGTGCTCGTGCACAGTTTAATTCGTTCTTTCGATCCTCGGAGAGGAAGAGAGAGTCAAAGAAAGAGGGAAGGTTTGTTTGTTTCAAGATAAATCGATTAACAAATTAGGACTCTGGAATCGACATGAAAAAAAATAAAAGTTTTTTATTTATTTATTTATTTGAATTTAATACTTTTGATTATATAGTCGAATAAGGATTGAGTTAGATAGAAAAAAAATATTGTTTTTTTTTTCAACTCAACGATTTTAAATTTTTCTGGCTTATTTGTAGTAAAAGTATAAACTTTTTAGGGAATTTTTAACGAGTTATAGAATTGTTCTATATATTTAAAACTACGCAACTAAATATTATTATTATATTTTTACTTAAATAATTATTAATTTCATCTCTTATGTAATATTAAAATAATTCTTTAATGACTTTAATCAGAATAATACAATAGCTTCGACGTCCTCTTAAAGCTTTATTTTTCTTTACGTAAATTCTAGAAACTACTCTCTAAAAATATTCAAGTGATTTTTTCACTCATATCAATGGGTTATTTAGTAAATAAACCTTTTTCGAATATAAAATTGTAATTATCACTTTTCTTTAAGTGAAAAAAATTACTCGTCTCTTTTGAGCGCCGAAATAACTTGTGTAGAGTATTAATTGCCGCCAATATTGTTGTGACGAATTGACGGCAGGGACGGCAACTTCGGAGAGCTCATAAAATTAAATAAAAGTTGAAAAAAAAAATAAATGATATGAAAATCTTACCTGAGGTAAGAAACCTTTTTTCTATTATTTTATAGATTCATCGTTTGTACAAGCCATTGTGTCTAAAACATAACCTCACTTACCGCATATGGCAGTGTAATAGAGGTTAAGTCGACCATAATATCAGAGATAACTGATACAGAAATAATAAACATTATCATTACTTTCGTTATTAAGTTTGTATTAAATTATTTATTTATATTTGCATTTTTTTTCTACAAAAAATTAGATGACTATGATGCGTACATTGAATTTTTATTAGAACAAAAATTTCACCCTTAAGTAGTGAAAATCCTTCAAGATAAGGTTGGAATAACGAAATAATAAATTACAAGTTCATTTACAAAGAACCCACCTCGGTCGATGGCAAAATTAAGCTGCAATTGCTGCGGTCAGTACTCGCCAATTCTCGTGTGACTTTCGGAATCGGTTAGGTCTTTTTTCACATTCCATATGGTAATCGGGAAGTGTGGAATAATATCACGCAATGTGACCTTGAGAACTAAACAAAATATTTGAATACACTGACCGTCATCGGAAGAAGCTTCAGTATGTATCACCCCATTGGGTTTGATAGCCATAGGTTTTCCCTCCTCTACGAGCATAGCCCCGGGAGAATGCGAGACGATGGGAAAAAGAGGGGGTAATTTGGAAAATGGAAATAAAGGTGTAGGGCATACGTTACTTTTTTAATATTAAATTTTAATATTTAAACCCAAAATGATAACCAAGTTCTAGAGTGTCTATTTAACTTGTTGAGATTAAATATTCACTATGTTTTAAAAGTGAATATTCACTATTTCCAAACTAGAATTATTCATTAATGGAAAAAGTGAATAATGATGCCTGCGATGGCTCGGTCGGTTAGGGCGTCGAGCTCGCAATCTGGTGACCCCAGGTTCGATTCCCGACCTCGGCCGATTGATACAACCACCACTGGTGAAATGTATTTTCAACAAATGCTTTCTTAACTAAGACACCGTATAACCTCCGTTACTGATTAGCACCGATTTGGGAGCGTAAAATAGCAATGTTAAATTTAAAAAAATATGAATAATTATTTTTTTACAGTGACGGACCTTTTAATCATTCATACAGTGAATAGTAACTATGAAATAGTGAATTTCCACTATTTGACATTTCGAGAGTACCTACATAAACATTCCGCAAAAATTTTAAATCATGAAGCTGAAAAATAGAAAAAAAATTTTATATTTTGACAAACTAATTTTACCCTTAAGCTGTTAAGAACATAGTTTATTATAAAATGAAAACGATGGGGGTGGAGAACTGTTTCATCAAGTAAGAACGATAATGTGAAATATTTTTTTATCTATGGTTTACATTTTTCTATAGATATAAGCAATACAAATTCCACAATGCTCGAAATTTTTACAGTATAGAACACGTTTGGGAAGTACGACAGTTTTTATTGCGTTGTCCCTAGAATTTTTTTCGGAATGTTCCTATACATATTTCGGATGTAAGATGATCGCTCGTCTTACATAATATCAAATAACCTGAATGTTAAGAATATTTGCCGAGAATTTCGGCGTACCTATATAATATTGAATGAGGTAATAATTATACACAATGTTTTAATAAATTTAAAATATTTCGAACATATATCAATTGATTTCTTTTTATCGATCATTTATCTATAATGCTAAATTTATTTATCATCATGTACCTTTTTTTTATTGTTGAACATAAATATAAAAATAAAATTTAATTTTTGAGGTATATGCATGGATTAACAGAATATTATATCCTAAACTCGTCTCCTAATGTTACTGTAGAATATAGTATACTAAAATATACTTAAATTTCATAATATGTTGACCGAGAATCTGTGAAGTGTCTTCAGAACAGGAATATTTATGGGCACAACATAGTAAAATTTACCTTGTTGACTAGTAAAATTTATACACCCATGTTTCAAATAATGCCACTTCGAATACGTCAATATAAATATTGACACAAGCTATCGTTACAATTTTTATATTAATAATTTTCTTCGTTAATAATCATTATAAATTTTGTTAAATAAATACTTTACACCCATATTGAATAAGGAGAGGACTATCTCATTTGTCAGACACAAAGTGTATAAATTAGTAATCGCTTAATGTAGTCTATGATGTAGATTATTAAAATTCATAAATTCATAACAGCGCCCTTATCCGTTAAAATAGATTTTATAAGATAACTTTTTAAGTGAAAACCTTACGAAGCATCGAAAGGATTCTACGGCGCTACGTTCAAGTTGTATAGATGGTCGGTGAAACTTTAGTACTGCCTTCTAACTCGAAGAAAACAGTGAAATGCATAGCAGAAACACGCTGGTAACTCGAGACTTCGCGCTAAATACGTAACCTTCACATTGACGATGAGATTTTTAAAAGGTATATATATATATATATAAACTGCAAAAATTTATAAGAACAGACATCTCGTTGAATGAAAATTGGTTTTTTTAATTTACAATTGTAGGATTATTTATTTTAAACGTTTCGACGATAATGCGAATAATAAATGTAAATTTACAGAAAATTAGTTGAATAATTAATGATTATTATTATCTGACGAAAACTGAAATTGGTCTAAAAAGTTGGTTGAATAGTATTAATAAACTTTGGGAAATCATTTTTGTTTCTGATTTAAAGTTTTAATGAAAGTTTTGATAACTTTAGATTATTAGCAAGTTTATTAATTATACTTGGCAAATTCGAATTTATGAAGTGAATGCAAAAAATGAAAAAAAAAGTACCAAATAATGCGAAATAATAAAAAATATTTGATCGACAGGTTTATTTACCATATATTTAGAAATTTCGTTGAATTTTACTAACCGAGTAATTACACATTTAATGGAATATGCATGGTAACTTATATAGTTTAACGGCGTAACAAAGTTCGTATTATACTAGTTTTTACTTTAATTTTTGAGTGTATCCAATTCGTTTTATACGCGTATGCAATGTATTAAAAAATTTAGTTTACATATATATATATATAAATGAAATAATATATTTAAGAAAAATAAATCTTTTAAAATTTACTACTGATAGTATGGAAGTCTATATTAAACAAATATAAAAGTAAAATAACTTTTCCTCTACGTTTTCGAAATCAAACAAGAAGAACCAAGTTAGAAGTAAAGTAAAGAAAATTTACAACTCGTAAAACTTTTAGAAAAATTTTCAAAATTCTTATTTTTCAACAATTTAAGATATATTTGAATTTTCGTTGATTTACCATCTGTTATGGCGTAACCGTGTATTAAGAACGAGTGTCGTCGAATTTTTTTTCATGAAAATATTAACTTAATCGAAAATACAGAGAAACTAACTAACGTCAAGTTTTTTAACAAATAAATAATTATAAAATGTGTTTTTTTATAAAATAAATTCGAAGTTTATTATTTTTAGGTAAACAATCACGCGTTTCACCTTAAAACCGAGTATTTCGCTTAGAGTACATTTTTCTTTTTAAAACAATATTGTTCCACCGTTACGCGAATAAACTTGTGCAATTTTCATCTAAAAAAAAAAAAAATTACACGTCCATCAGTAAATACAATGTAACAATATAACCGTCCCTAAAGAAAAAAAAAATCATTTAACAACTACAAAGAAGAAACAATAATAATGGATGAAAAAAAAGGAATACAGGAATTTTACAACAACAATCGAGCCCCATTTCTCAAATATCTCATGGCTATTAATACATAACAGAAGCCTTGACGTCGGTACCATTCGTATATACTATAGTAATCCAAAATACATTTCCCAATCCGAAGGATAATGGAGAGAGAGAGAAAGAGAGAGGGAGGCATTTACTCGTCTGAAAATTTCACGACTCTCGAGGAACAATAACCCGACCCCTCTCGCTCGCGGAAAGTCGAAATAAAATCGTCGAGAGTGGATTTAGCACTCGATTAAGTATAATCTCGACGCTTCTCCCAGAAGCTTCTCCAAAGAGATAGAGATAGACAGATTACGTGTATATATATATATATATATGTATGTATATATGTATACGTAGGGGTGTATAGGTATCGCGAGTCGCGCGTTGTATATTAATGATTGTGGGCGCCGGCGTGACGAACAATAGTCCACATCGGATGAGTCAATCACGACTGCATCCTAATTCCGCTCGAAACATCCCCGCATATTCGAAGGTAGCGGTGGGGCCTGGGATACACGTTGACAATGACGCTTTAAAGCCGAATCCCGTGTCAATGATTAAATGCTTGTTCGACGCTCCCTCGTCCTCTCGCTCTCTTTCACCCTCTCTGCACCCACTACCTCTTCTCCATCTATTCGAGGGTCCGTCACTGGATCTCTCTATCCCTCTCTCTCTCTCTCTCTCTCTCTCTCTCTCTCTGCATATATATCGAGCACTTGTATGACGAAGTAGATGGGTGTGTTTGATTTTTGGAAGCCCCCTCGTACTGGAAAATGAAGTAAAAAAAGTAAAAGGAAAATAAATGTTCGAGATCGATTTGTACCACCATTCGCTTTGATCGCTGAGACATCTTCGAGTAGGGTCTACGTGATTCACGATTTTCACGGACTGATGAATTTCCTTTTATGTAATTTGTATTTTCGGATGAGGGAAAACCGATCGTTACCCGCACACACGTGTTTTTCGCTCCCCGTAACGAATCGCTATTTAATTGACGAACCCTATATATGTTATTCCTCGTATTTAAATAAGATGGATTATTATGGGTTAATTTGAATGTCAAATTCACGTGTGCTTTTCCCAAATATTGTTTATAATGGATTCTTAATGTATACCGGTTTTATTCGATGTGAACAATGTTTTATTGCCATTGTATATGCGAGTACTGTTATTTTTAATTCGTTTAAAGAGCCTTTATTTTTCTTTAAGTGCTTTTGATTAATCGTTAAATTGCCAATTATCGTACAGTAAATAATAATACGTGCACATATTTGATCATGTTTGAGAAACATTTTTTCCAAAGACAATTTTGCGTCCGTAAATATGCAGTAAGATTTTTTTTTAGGTTAAATCGAATACTAATATTTTACAGAATTCTTGTCATTTGCATTCGAAACAAGCGAATATTTTTTAGAATTTAATTTGAACGAATAAATTTATGATATTGTTTTTACAACAATAATAATAATGTTTACACGCTCAATTTACGCATCGACAAATTTTATATAGAAATAATTATTATTAATATGAAATTAAAATATAAAATTATTATACAATATACATGCATATACAAAAAAAATTTAATTATCAATTATATATTCGTTTCCGTTTTTTATTTTAATAATGTAGCGTAATTACTTATAAGTTTCGAGGAAAAAATAGTATTTTAAAGCCAAGCATTACGGTGAATTAACTCTAAAAGTGTATTTACTTTCCGCAAAATTTGCGTTATTTTCATGGGTTAGCGGAGAGAGTACAAAATTTATGTACTACTATAAAATTTGTAAAATTAAATAACCGTAATTTGCATGATTTTACTCAGACATTAATAGCAACATAATATCATTTCTGAATAATTGAATAAAAAGTCATTACGAATTTTCCTATTCGCAAGGAAGAATTTCACAAAGTTAATTTTCGAAGGTTTAAATATAGTAACATTGTTATATATAATTAAATATTGATAAATCTGCCCGCGTAATGTATAACGAATTGGTTAAATGTTTAATGGGTAAATTAAAATCGATCGAATTTTTATGAAATTTCAATATTTGATAAAATTAATTTCCCACGCGCCGACGTGATAAAAACTATAGGATATTCGAGTTTATTCCCGTTCGTTTTCAAATGAAATTTCAAGTTAAAACGAATTGTAAAGAATTATTATGTAAAATTGAGTCATTTGAATTCATTTTCTATCGAGTTTAAAATCTGTTTAAGTACAAAAAAAAGGCATATTTTGAAACGCGACGAGTTCGTAAAGTAAAGGTAATTCGTTCAACTTTTAATTTTTCTCTTCTTCTTTCTTGCCCCTCCTCTTTTTTTCTTTTATTTTTTTAATTTTCCAAACTTATTTCAAAACGATCCCGAAGTGCTTCGCTAAAAAATTGTATAGCAACAACGTTTTTATTTAATTTTCCTCCCTCTCTCTTTCTTTTTTTTCGGTACCTCGTCGAAGTAACTTTATATTAAACCCTCTGTAACTTTGAAAATCTCGCACGGTACAAGATAAACCGTTTTGGCTTCTTCGATAATTTCGCAGAATGAGAGAGAGAGATGTAACCGAAAGTTCGAACGAAATTCGTGACCCAAATTTATGATACGTATATATATATATATATATATATATATATCTCAATCTCAATAAGGAGTGTTAAGCAATGGTTAACAATATATATATAAACGGTAACCCTAGGAATCATCGTAATACCGTTGACACGTAAAGGAATATATATGTATATATACGTACGTGAAAATCACTATATCTCGAGACTGTGTTTACTCTTTAAGATTAAGTCGATCCACTTGACGCCGCGAGCTTAACAACGCCTCGAGCGTCGACGTGAACGGAAAGTAGAAACGGCTCAAATGGGAATTCAACTAGGGTGGAGAAGAAGAAAAGAGAGAGAGAGAGGGAAGAAGAAGAGAAAGAAAAAAAAATAACAAATATCGAACAATGGGATCCATTGATGCGCGCTTTAATCCGGATATCGGAGAGGACCCGATTGCATTCAATTATTAGCCCACTTCACGTGTCATTTCCATAATCGGGTATTTCGATAGGCGTCATTGAATTTGTTAATAATTAGCTCGCTCGCTTGGGTTTATTGAAAATTCTCCTCGTAAACAACTCCTCGATAAGAGCTCTATAGTCGAATCTATATAACCCTTTCTCTCCTCCTTCCACTCCCACATCCCCCCCCCCTCACCCCCGTTTTTCCCTATACGCTGCTGACACGGGGGCCACTTTGGTTTTACGCTCGAGAAACTCCATTCGGGAGATCCTGCCGCGAAACTTCCTAGGATTAAGTGGTACCTGGCTAAGATCTACGGTCGAATTAACGCGGGACCTTAAATATTTTTCTCGATTGTACAACCTCGTTCTGCGATTCGGTTACATATATACCTACGACTTCCCCTATATCTTTTCGCTATATATTTCCCTCTTTTTTTTCTTTTCGTTCGTAGTAATTCGATACGCCCTTTTAATTAGACAAATGTTTTTTCTTCGTGAAGGGGGGGTATAAAAAAAGAAAATAAAGGGGTAAAAAAGTACTTTCGTATAAAGTTATATTTGGTACTCGACGCGGTTCAAAGAAACTTCTTGGAGTTTATGTGTTGCCTAATCCAGACGGCGGTGTACTGCAAACGTAAAGAAACGAAATCTTATCTAGCAATGCAGTACAAATATAGGTTTCCTTTATACGTATTGAATTACTCGATGAAAATAGCCAAAGCGTAGAATAAAATTTTTACCAGTACGGTTGGTAGTTCACTTATTTTTTCTATATATACAGCCGGAACGTTTAACTCGTCCACATAGCTTTAAGAAAATACGTTTAAAAAACGAAAGGTAATAATTTGAGCGTCGGTCAAAATTGGAACGAGAGAGCCACGTAATAAATTTTGGTATACAAATATTTTTTTTAACTAAACCGAATATTTTTCGCTCGTCAGGGTTGACGAAAATCGTCGGCATTTAAAAGAAAAAAGAAGAAAATAAAAAACAAAAAGTCCCGTAAATCAGGATAACAAGATTCCGTACTAGTGATTGTACTTTTCCCTCGCAGAGCGTGGAATTTAAAATTTTAACGTCAACAAATATCTACGGTAACGGGGAGTAAACGTAAGGCGGTGAACATTCGTGGTCCGTGCGCACCTGCGCGATGAAACGAATTTTATGTGTCAGAAGCGATAAAAGGTGTATAAAATAAAATGCTGAAATCACATAAATTCACACGTTTGAATAATAGAACTGGACGCATTCTAACTTTCTTTCTCTCACGCTCACGCGCGCGCGCGCGTGTCATGTATGCGCGTATTATACACCACGTATGCACGTTTCCAACCTTTGAAAATTCCACCTTAATTTTAAAAAGCGAATTTTATGCGAAACCAATTTTGCATATTAAAAAGCTTTCAAAACGATCCCGAAGTGCTTCGCTAAAAAATTGTATAGCAACAACGTTTTTATTTAATTTTCCTCCCTCTCTCTTTCTTTTTTTTCGGTACCTCGTCGAAGTAACTTTATATTAAACCCTCTGTAACTTTGAAAATCTCGCACGGTACAAGATAAACCGTTTTGGCTTCTTCGATAATTTCGCAGAATGAGAGAGAGAGATGTAACCGAAAGTTCGAACGAAATTCGTGACCCAAATTTATGATACGTATATATATATATATATATATATATATCTCAATCTCAATAAGGAGTGTTAAGCAATGGTTAACAATATATATATAAACGGTAACCCTAGGAATCATCGTAATACCGTTGACACGTAAAGGAATATATATGTATATATACGTACGTGAAAATCACTATATCTCGAGACTGTGTTTACTCTTTAAGATTAAGTCGATCCACTTGACGCCGCGAGCTTAACAACGCCTCGAGCGTCGACGTGAACGGAAAGTGAGAGAGAGAGATGTATATTGTGTGTACGTATTGTTGAAAATATCATAGTTACCCTGGTATAAAGTGTAACTCGATATTTGTTATATTGCTAGAGTGACTTTGCTAATTGCAAGTTGGACGACGAGTGTACTCGCAATTGTGATTTTATGACTCGCAGATTACAGTAAGGACAAATTGTAACCGTTCCGATCGCCATAACACCGACGGCAAATTTGTTTTACCGAGTGCGTAACACTTTCGTAAACAATCAAATGTAAACGGACGACGAACGCGTCAATTTTAAGGCTATTCAACTATACGTACGCGTATATATCCCGAACGTATGGGAATTCAATATTTTCGATTGCCAAATCCGCACATTCTGGTAATGATAATGTAATCAATTACAATTTCATTATTGCCCTCTTCACCCCCCATATTTTTTATTTTAACAATTACTTCGGGTTATAGTGCGGGTGTGCATCTGCGAGAGAACGTACGAGATATTGTTTGAAAGTGGAGTGTATAAGTTGGCCGTATTATACGAAAAAGTGAAATTCCGAAATTTTGTTCCAACATTTGCTCTCTACCTTCTTTTCACTGGAAAATTATAGCAAGAAAATTATGTTTGAAAGAAAAATAAGAATTCCACTCGTTCGTTCGGTTTTTTTTTTAATAGCTCGACGTATATATTCCCCGGTTGTACAAATTGAAATAATTAGAAACGTCGGCAAATTAGAATGTTCAGTCTCTGAAGTTTCGCCTCTCTATTAAATTTAACATATCGTTAAAACTCGAGCTTTTTTTTTTCTTTTTGATCAGGATCTTATTACGTACTATTTTATACCCGAGTCTCCTTTTTTCTTTAAACAATTTTTTTTTATTTAATCAAAGATGTATATATGTACGAATTGCCAGGAAAGTTGATAAATAACGTTTGAAGTTACTCGGCGCGGTATATTATTTTATTGAAACTTTGAAAATTGATAAGGTATTAGATTCGTCCGATTAATAAGCAATGCTTTCGATAAAGTTGCAATATGAATTCGCAATGGCGATAAACTTTCGAAATCTAATTTGTTTTGTATGTAAAGGAAATAATAAATGAGATGTATGCCGCAAACGTTGTACAAATAGACCGATAAGAATGAATTTTAAGAGAAATAGTCTAATTGAGTAAATAAATGCAGTTTTAGTCCTAGTTTACCACTGGCTCGGGTCGATGAAAAAAAAAATGAAAACGAACCCGTTACTCTTAAATGGCAGTTAGCCACTCGAAATCGTTAAGATTAACATTCAATTAAAAAATAGCCCGATCCCGCAAAGTGATGGATTCACCAGTGAAGAGAAAAAAAAAGTAAAAATATCGAAACGTTCACCAAAGTAATCCAAAAAGCGAAGCCGTCTATAAAACTAAAAAATCAAGCCTCATTCCCGTAATCGAAGCACCTTGGAAGAAACTCGCGTTAAAAACCATCGAGCGCCACACCTGGTATAAAACTTGGTATTTTCTCGCACTGGGTGTACAAAACGGCTAGTACGTAAGGTACAAAAAAAAGAAAAAAAAAGAAAGGATGAAAACAAAAGAGGCGTTTAAAAATAGTAAAAACTGACCTTCCGCGAAAACGGAGGAAGAAGCAGCCAGGATAATCAGTAGCCTCCAAATAGGTGGCACTCCGAGGAGGGCGCGATTCAGCGACATCCATCTAGGGTGTCCGGGCACTGCGCGGCACGAAAAACCGGAGGACGCGCGCCGGGCTCTCGGTGCGGACTGGCCTTCCGAGCCTGGCACGAGGGGTGTACGGTAACCCACTCGAACGTCGTGTAGGGGGAGGAGGCCGCATGCGCGAGCCCGATCCTCACGTGCGCGGCGACGTTCCGCCTCCCGCACGCATCACGGAAAACCAGGCGATTTTTGTTACGACGCGCTTTCCACGGAGTAAGAGAGAGAGAAAGAGAAAGAGAGAGAGAGAGAGAGGGAGATGGAAAGAGAGGCGTGGGAGCTGTTGCGCAACCGGGGCGTTCGTCGTGTCGTGTTTCTCATTATACGCTCCTTCGAGTTCCGGCTTGTTTTCGACGATTCTCGATCATTTTCCGTGCGCAAGATTGTTGCCTGAGCACCGTGTAATGGGGAATCGTTTTCTATACCTTTCCCCGCTCTCGCCCTTCTTTACTTTTTTTTTCCTTTGAACCCTATACGAGCGGCTTTCTCTTTCGGTGATTTGTCAAATTTTTCCATTCACTCGTTACTATATGCTCCGATTTCTTTTACTAAATTGTTTTTTCTTTACCTCACAGTCACTCGCAACTATTAATTCATTTTTTTCATACATTATTCTCCGTAATTTCTTTTTCTATTTGTCAATCTATTTCTTTGGTATCCCTCACGCAAATACGGTTATACACTCATTTTTATTTAAATTCAAAATTTTATAGAACATTGCATTCCATTCCGGCAGAGAGCAGACTCTTTCCCGCAAATATAGAATGATCAAATTTTTAGTACATTATATTGCGTCAATGTTGATTTACAAAGTCATTTTTTAAAATGTAAACGTAACATTATTGAAGTTATGCATTTTAAACGAGTTTGTATCTATAAAAAAAAAAGAGGAACGTTGTTTTATTCATAACAACATTTCGCGATATTTGTAAACAATGCCGTTTCGAGTATCAATAATAATTACGTTATAGCAGTTATAACATTCGAATAAAAAAAAAGATGTTCAAAATGTAATTTATACATCTGATCCAATTTTGTTACCAACTTTCAAAATTATGTAACGCAATTTCCCCAATGTTACTACGGTGCGTACACGGGCGAGATAATTTCAATTCGAAAAATGCGATAACGCGTCGTCAAAAATTAGAGCGAAATGGACATGATTATAAATTTTTTCATAAATTAGGAAACGGCACAATTACGAAATAGCTATAGCCTAAATTATTCGAATCCGTGCGATTATTAATTTTATTTCTATACACTAAAATTAGTTTAATATGCACGATTCACGAAATTATAAATAAAATATGAATGTAACTTCGTCGTTATCTTGATGAAATTAATATTACTTAAATATCCGCGAAAAATGATTAAATAAAAATCGTGAAGGATATTTAATTGAAATAAAATATTGCAATATATTCGCCGTTAAAATGTATCCAAGTTTTATAATAGTGCGATAAAACCGATAAAAAAAGTAATTTTATATTTAATAAAATTCTGTATTCGATGTATATAGGATGTATTCAATTTCAAGAAACATTGAATACCTACTGTATTGTTACCTATTGTCATGTTTAAAATGCATTTATAAGTTATAGATATATTTTCAAAAAACTACAGAGAGTAAACGATTCTGAGGAACTATTACCAAGAAACGTAGTAAAATAATTTTTACTACTATTAATTGTTATGTTTTTTTTTTGTTTAACGTTGATTCCAGTAAATAATAGTGATTCATGTTATAAAATAAATTTTAAATAATACATATGTATTTTGTAAAAGTTTTTGGCAACTTGTTGTAACTATTAATATTTTTCTTGCGAGAGTGACTATAAATTGACTAGTAAACTTTACATTACAATAAATTGTAACGTTTACTATTTTCCTGTATAAATTTAATATTATTAAAAATAATTTTTAATGACTTTCGAATAGGATATATCTATACCTATATCGAAATATCGAATTAAAATATGCGCACGGTTGAAAAAAAGTACCTTAAAATAAACACGTTTTAATAACTATCCATTAATTTCCTAAGCGCGCACGTAAATAAAAACGAAACCGCGCAGTTTTTACTGTTAATTACCATAAAAACGCATCGTCGAATGTGTATACGATGTATCTCAGGAAATGAACGTCGCGCGAATAAATACACAAAGAAAATCCAAGCCCGTTAATAACTCGGTTGTACGTACAGGCGCGTAATATCCATGCGCCCTCCTTTCTATCTAAAAATCTTTTAACACTGTCCGGTCTTTTAAATGGAGCGTTAACAAACAGGCCCTTAAAAACAAGATTGAAGCAAAATCTACACCCCTTTATACACATAAAGATCGTAAAGCTATCCGGTAAACAAATGTCGCTCGTTTCCTCGTGTTCCATATAATAACTTTTCCCTCGCCTCTCTCTCTCTCTATCTCTCTCTCTCTCTCGCTCTCTTTTTTCGCAATTATCGCGCGAGCTGCCTTTTTGCAAGTGCCGACGCGGAAGAAAATAATAAAGTTCCAAATCTTGAAGAGTTGCTATTGTTGTTGCTCTTAAGGTTTCGGCGATGACAATACAGTTTCCTCCAAACAGTTTTGGATATATCTTTGTACTCCGTCGAGGTATATACCCTTAGGGGATTATATATATATACATATATATTTTAATAAATGCATTTTCGCGAATTCTAGAAATCTCATTTCTCCTTAAAATGTTAATTATGTAAACGTTAATGGTTCAGTCTGGAAAATTTTCGTAATTGGTAGAAAGGTTTTGACTACGCGAACGTTGCACTTTGTTATACTTGAGAAATATAAATTTGTTTCGCTAAGTTTCATTTCTCTCTCTCTCTCTCTTTTTTTTTTGGTTATATTTTAACCGAAACTTTACCGAGACTTTTAGGTTTTTTTAATTTTCGTAACGACGAATATAGAAACGTTTCGTGTAGTTGCATTTGTCAAATTTTATTATTTTATTTACCGAAGTTATTTGTAATGTACCGAAATTTTGGTACTCTCAGGCGTATATCTGGACCGATCAATTTCAGTCTCTGAAATTGTAATAACGAGAGAATACTCGTTGTCAATATTGGTTGAATTCTCGTCACCTAGATTTACAAATAGGAATAAAGTTATTTAACAATTTAAACGAAAAAAAAGATACAAGTTGTAGGTCGTAAATTTGAATACTTCATTATCTCTTAAAGAAGCAGCTCCTTTTTTTTATTTAACATTTATTGTTTTAAGAATGTTAATATTCATTTGATAATTTATATACGTACCATTGCGCTCGTTAAATATCATACTTTACGTTTGACATCTGACTCGTGATTGACTTGACATTTATGATTTATTTAATTCGGTTAACTTATATACACTAATTAAAGAAGTCATTATATTATTTACAACGCTTCATTTACATTAATCTTAAAACCTGTCTATATATATTTATATATGTATAGAGTAATTGAGAAAGAAAAGTGAAAAGTGTATACGTATATAAATGTACAGGGTGAAAAAAATAAATATCTAGAGTTCTATCCTAATGATGTTTATGTATACTTACTACTGTATACATATATATATATAAACCTTGTGTAAGCTTGGATTTAGTCTGACTAAAAGATCAAAGGGGAATTTCCGACAAAAAATATTTTTTTTTTCCACATTCTTAAACGGGCGAATTTACGAGAGGAGAGAGAAAAAAAAAAGAAATAACGAACGCGCACATAATTATTTTCATTTAAACGTGAGCAACAACGTATAAGAATTTTAATGGATTGTTGGTGAAAACATATCGTGCACGTGCTAAACGAAATTTATAACATCCTTGGAAACTCAACCGGGTAACGAGTGTAAATTTATTCAAAGAAGTTATTCTTTGGTTTTTCGAAAATTTTTCGAAGAAAGAAATCTTGCGGATGATGTTAAAAAATGAACCTCCGAGAATTCAATCCATCAAGTAGACTTTGATGAGCCTTTCGCGAACGAGGGAACGGAGGTGTACCGGCGCCTGAGCGTGATCAAGCGATTTTTGTATACCTAATCCACGTGCATATACCGAGCAACAAATATTTAAATACAAAATTTCGCATTTTGGATTGCGTATACATTGTAAAAATATAAATAATTTTCATTGGGCGAACACGTAGGAGAAAAGTTGAGGTTAATTATATTACAGAACGGAATATCGGAGTTACGTTAGAGTAATTTAATTAGCGCATCAGATAGTTACCGGAATTAGACAAAACTCACACTGGTATAGTACAATACCGGTGATATTTAATGAATGGATTAGACATTTAATAATTAACTATCCCAGTGTACATCCCATACTTGCTACTGTATACATGTATATCCTCGAGTTATTTATCCCATTAACCTCGGGTGGAAAGTTGGGAATAAATTGACACGATGACGAAAAAAGAAAAGCAGAGAGAGAGAGAGAGAGAGAGAGAGAGAGAGAGAATCCCGACGATTTTTAAAATTGAGTAACGTTAAAAGCTTCCACTCGGTCAAGATGGAAAACTTTCGAATACAAACCGCTTCCACTTTTTTCTTTTTTTTGTTCCCTTCGCACGTCTTCACGCTCATTTCGCAAAATTTGCATCATAAATAAGTCTTAGAAAAGAGAGACAAAGTAAGGGAAGATAAGATTGCGGGAGTAAGAATGCGGTAGGTGCAAAGAGGAGGGAGGTTGAGAGAGAGAGAGGGAGAGGGAAATACTCGACTGCAAGCTCAAAGTGAGAAAGAGCAAAAGGAGGAAAGGAACGGCAAAGACCGAGAGAAAGCAGAACCGAAGTGTATGTACATTTTCACTGAAGGATCCAGAAGTTCATTTCCTGCTCGCGAGCTAAGGCGAGAAGTAATTCGATTTTCACGAGAGCGCTAAGAGGCATCCAAAGGCCTCTCCCCCTTGGTACTCGCCGGAATATATTGCATTCGCGGGCGCCGCGGAGGGTTTAGTCGCATCAGACCGGAATCCCCGGGTTTTCCCCGCTTTCGAATATTTTAACGCTGGATGTAGCTTGCGTATATATATATATATATATACCTTTATACACACACACACACACATATAGATCTATATATGCAGTATACACACACTAAGCGAATAACTCGGCCTTTATTTATTTCGCTTCCACCGCCGCCGCCGACGCTTTTTTTTTCCTTTGTTAAATTATTCATCGTCCGTCAGATTGTTTCATTGTAAAAGTGCACTGGTGTATGTATATATATATATACGCGCGTAATGTTGCCGTCGCCAAAATATGCGGAGCCCGCACGCACATTGTACCCGATTAATATTTTGAATAGACCACTTGCTGAATTATAATATTTTTACCACCGCGTGGGAGTTATTAATGGTTTCGGATTGTTTTTTAAGTGCAAAATCCTGTTTTGGATGTTTAACTTTTACTCTTGTTACATACGTTGTTTAAGTACACCGGTTTCGTTCATTTTTGAACGACTCTCGGTATGTTCCTCTCTTTCTCTCTCTCTCAATTTTTTTGTTTTAATGATTTATGGTTATTCATATGTAATGAAGCTTTCATCGAATATATGAACATTTTTTATATTAATATTAACGCCAGAAAAATAAAATTATCGGGGTGAATTCTTGGTTTAACCCATTAAGTCCCAAAATGACATTTTTTAATCACGGTTTTCAACGGCTGTACTATCTGATAAAAAAAGCTGTAAAAAATTTGAAAGACAGTGTTTCTGACGTAAAATTAACTGATCTTTCAGAATATGATATTCATTTTTTCAAAAAATGCACCTTTGACGAGCTATTTAGGTTTTTTTGCAAAAATAACGCGAATTTTCGAACCTCTTTTTTTTTTATCGAACGTTTTCGTATTGAAATCTCATAAGGATTCTTGTTATAACTTTGAAAACCACGTCAAATGATCCTAAACTTGAAGTTAAGTCATTGACAATTGTCAAATTTCATGTGGAAATACACAAAAATTTAGCGGCCTAAAGATAGAAAAAATGTCAAAATCTTGAGGAATTTTTTACTCAAAAACGATGGACTTTAGGAAAAAATTTTATAGAATAAAAAGTTCTTAGAATTGATCAAAGAATACGCTGGAATTTTTTCAGAATTTTTCGACGACTTTATTAAATTTTCAAAAAATTTGCACTTTTGAAAAATCCAAAAAGTCGTCAAAAAATTCTGAAAAAATTCCAGCGTATTCTTTGATGAATTCTAAGAACTTTTTATCCTATAAAATTTTTTTCTAAAGTCCATCGTTTTCTAATAAACGTTCACTGAAGTCTATTTTTGTCTATTATTTACGAATTTTGCGTTATGGTTCGTTATTGTATTACTGTTAATTTCTGATTTCATATGGGATGTAACAATATTTTTTCACATTATTTTATTAAAAAATATTTCTTTACAGTATATATTTATTACAGTATATTTTTTTATTATTTTTATCTGTTTTTTAATATTACTGATAAATTTCATGGTCGATAATACAGAACATTGAAAAAAATAGGTTTTTTGGAGATTTGCCATAAAATTGCAATTTCTTTCAAATGACGTATCTTCATAAAACAAGACATTGATAGAATAATTTCTGCTCAAAATAATAGTATTATATCTCAGTTATGAATTGTGAAGGAAATATATAGATAAATATATAGAAAAAAATTTTATAGGATAAAAAGTTCTTAGAATTCATCAAAGAATACGCTGGAATTTTTTCAGAATTTTTTGACGACTTTTTGGATTTTTCAAAAGTGCAAATTTTTTGAAAATTTAATAAAGTCGTCGAAAAATTCTAAAAAAATTCCAGCGTATTCTTTGATGAGCCTTTCGCGAACGAGGGAACGGAGGTGTACCGGCGCCTGAGCGTGATCAAGCGATTTTTGTATACCTAATCCACGTGCATATACCGAGCAACAAATATTTAAATACAAAATTTCGCATTTTGGATTGCGTATACATTGTAAAAATATAAATAATTTTCATTGGGCGAACACGTAGGAGAAAAGTTGAGGTTAATTATATTACAGAACGGAATATCGGAGTTACGTTAGAGTAATTTAATTAGCGCATCAGATAGTTACCGGAATTAGACAAAACTCACACTGGTATAGTACAATACCGGTGATATTTAATGAATGGATTAGACATTTAATAATTAACTATCCCAGTGTACATCCCATACTTGCTACTGTATACATGTATATCCTCGAGTTATTTATCCCATTAACCTCGGGTGGAAAGTTGGGAATAAATTGACACGATGACGAAAAAAGAAAAGCAGAGAGAGAGAGAGAGAGAGAGAGAGAGAGAGAGAATCCCGACGATTTTTAAAATTGAGTAACGTTAAAAGCTTCCACTCGGTCAAGATGGAAAACTTTCGAATACAAACCGCTTCCACTTTTTTCTTTTTTTGTTCCCTTCGCACGTCTTCACGCTCATTTCGCAAAATTTGCATCATAAATAAGTCTTAGAAAAGAGAGACAAAGTAAGGGAAGATAAGATTGCGGGAGTAAGAATGCGGTAGGTGCAAAGAGGAGGGAGGTTGAGAGAGAGAGAGAGGGAGAGGGAAATACTCGACTGCAAGCTCAAAGTGAGAAAGAGCAAAAGGAGGAAAGGAACGGCAAAGACCGAGAGAAAGCAGAACCGAAGTGTATGTACATTTTCACTGAAGGATCCAGAAGTTCATTTCCTGCTCGCGAGCTAAGGCGAGAAGTAATTCGATTTTCACGAGAGCGCTAAGAGGCATCCAAAGGCCTCCCCCCTTCGACTTTTTGGATTTTTCAAAAGTGCAAATTTTTTGAAAATTTAATAAAGTCGTCGAAAAATTCTAAAAAAATTCCAGCGTATTCTTTGATCAATTCTAAGAACTTTTTATTCTATAAAATTTTTTCCTAAAGTCCATCGTTTTTGAGTAAAAAATTCCTCAAGATTTTGACATTTTTTCTATCTTTAGGCCGCCATTTTGTGTATTTCCACATGAAATTTGACAATTGTCAATGACTTAACTTCAAGTTTAGGATCATTTGACGTGGTTTTCATAGTTATAACAAGAATCCTTATGAGATTTCAATACGAAAACGTTCGATAAAAAAAAAAGAGATTCGAAAATTCGCGTTATTTTTGCAAAAAAACCTAAATAGCTCGTCAAAGATGCATTTTTTGAAAAAATGAATATCATATTCCGAAAGATCAGTTAATTTTACGTCGGAAACACTATCTTTCAAATTTTTTACAGCTTTTTTTATCAGATAGTACAGCCGTTGAAAACCGTGATTAAAAAATGTCATTTTGGGACTTAATGGGTTATACTTTTTTTTAAAGTATATTCTACTTTAAAATAAAATTTTTATTTTTATAAATCTATTACTTTTAATTTTGAGAAATTAATTTTTAGATATATCTGGAATATTTATATACTTTTGTTTTTAATAATTGACCGAAGATGTCTGGAAAATTGAAAATATATCGTTTAAAATCGATGACAATATTCTTTAATTCATATACATATACATAATACAATTGAATCATTGATTTGAATTATTATATCTTTCTAGTATTTTTTACGTTTTATAACGTTTTCAATTAGTCACATGTTTTCATCACGCGACACACCCGTATATAGCTGGATAATTAATGTCTTATATCACAATAATTTAAAATTCATAATATTCGTTAATAAAGGAGCACTCTTATTCACAGTAGATGTACGTTTAAATATTAAGATTCAAGAGATGTATATATATATATATATATATAATGGGGACTATACGCGGGAATTTAATTTTATGTAAATGGCTGGACAGCAAAGGAGAAAATTAAAAAAGTAAGCTCCTTCATTTTCGATTCAACGTTACTTATAAAAAAATAAAAATCAGTCCAATATCACGTATATCGAAGGAGCCCAAAACTACGTATCACAACGTCAGTCCACTTTTATTCCTTTCCGCGCTTACGCGTAGACAAACGATTCTGATGCGAATGAAAATTAACTTCGTAATTCACCGGCATATTTTTGTTTTCCGCATCGAGGAAAAAGGGAAGAATCAATAATTTCACCGAGGTCGTTTTACAAATTCTCATTATCAGATAATTGAAAAGAAAGCAAAAAAAAAAGGACGCGAGGTAAACTAGGAAGAGCCGTCCACGCTAAACGAATCCTCTGGAAAACAAAGAAAAAATTAGCCTCCAAATGAAAGCCGGGGGAATCCCCTTTGCAGCGAAAAGTTTTTGTCAACCGCGCGGTGTAGCAATCGATCTAGATGTACACGAGTATAACGTATCCACTGCTTTTCACCGGAGTGAAAAAAAAGGCAACAACAACAAGCGAGAATAAAAAAAAAGAGGGGGAGAACGAGAAAGAAAAGCCACAGCAACGCTTTCGAGTTGGATCACGTAAAAACGATACGTCGCGCGAAGTCGGCTCCGATAATGATCGAGTGGTAGGAGGTGAGGAAGGGAGGGGTGGTCTCTATCTCCCGGAATTATTTCTGGTGCAAAGTGAGAGAGAGAGAGAGAGAGACTCGATCGCGCCTCGATATCGGTCCTCGTCGATTTTAACGACCTGGCAAATTGAATCACGTACATTACCTCCCTCTCTCCGTTACCTTTTCGAATCGTAAAACCTCGCTAATACAACATTCGCGAAATTCGTCTTCTTTATGCCGAATCCAACAATGGAGGTACCCCGAAAAATAGAGGACTCGCCGAGTAGAAAAAGATTCGCGAGCGGATAAGTCCTTTGAAGGCTCGTAGGTCTCCCCTTGACCAAAGTCCATTTCATTGATTTGATATCCGAGAAAAGAACCGTTGTTATATCGACCTACACCTACACCGGGAAATACGAAATCGCCGTTATACCCTCTCCACTGTGAAAATAAATTCGACGCTTTTTTCAAAAGCTTGTATTCCTTCTTCTTTTTTTTTTCTTTACGTATCCCTACTACCGCGACGACGCTTATTTCTAGGTGTAGTCGACGCTCGCTTTGTGTTCTTTCGACGCTTCGAGAACTTTGTCGAGCCTCGTCTTCTTCTCTCCGTCGTTGCGTCACGCATAATTTAAAAGAGATATCCGCCGTCTTGACGTGGTGATATTTCCTTTTTTTTCGTATTAATGTGATTTTCTCGTAACCGTATATTTTTTCCCTTGCATTTTTTATGATACCGCGTACGTCTCGTTTGACTTTTGTTCGAGTGGCTCGATTAATGGCTTCGTATAAACGAGTAATACAATTTTGCAAAATGTTTGTTTTTTTGTTTTCTTTCGTGGATTCCACGGTCGAAAAGATAAACTTTGAAAGATTATTGCATTGTACGATATCACGGTTAAAAGCTAATTGAATATATCTTTCAATCCGCGTTGGTGGATTTCGTGCAGTTGCTCATCAAAACCCGTTAAATTTTATACCCGCGTGAATCAACGAATCGCTAAGCGAATGAATGTATTTGACGTGTTTTGTGTTTCGAAGGGTCGGACGCCGAACTAACTTTGTATTCCTATGTATAAATATATGCACAAACGAAACTTCATTTTCCTATATATATATATATAATATACGCAATACGTACGTTCAATTTCGTTACCCGGTGATGGGAATAATAGTAAAGCTTTTACATATCCACATACAAGTCGTACATCCTACAATTAATTGTACAACAAATTTTTTTTTTTACTTTCGATTACGCCGAATTATTTTTATTTTGCGTCACGAGGTGTATAATATAATTATCATAAAAACGGCATTGTCAATTAACCGATATATATTTTACGTTGAATAATCTCTCCATCGATAATGCACAACGTGTCGCACTTTAATTTACAGAATAAATGCATAATCAAAATTATCGAAATCCATTATGAATATATAACATACATCGAGTGTTATTCCGATGAAAAAGAAAATGGATTAACGCGAAGTAACAAAATCGAACAAGATTTAAAGTGTATTCTTCAACACCTGTTCGCCAAATTGATGAACGATCGATCGGGAGATCTATAATCGATATATACTTACGCCAAAATCCAGATTAAAAGCATGATTGAATTTGGAAGAGAGAGAGAGAGAGAGAGGGGGGGGGGGAGAAGGAAGGAAGGAGAAAAAGTAATTCGTAAGCCATATAACAATATCGTCTAGAAAATGAAGGATGCTCTACTAGCCAAGGAATGAGTGTAAGCGTTTCCCGAAATACTCACCCATTGATTCGGGGGTATCGTACAATTCTCTCTCTCTTTCTCTCTCTCTATATATAGCGGATCTTATCCTAACGCAAGCGGACAAGACGCTCGTCGAAAGCAAATTCACTAGAGTAAGTCGATCGAGACTTGGATAAAGTATATATAAGACCTGTTCCGTGCAGGAGATCAAACGAATCTATCGATTCGATGAGTGGAAAAGATACGATTCTATGTATATATAAAGGGAATATCGCGAAGGATTAGGCAACGTTATTAGACTTTCGTATGATCCGGTCGAACATCCTATTAACGAGAGAACCGGAACATACGTTATTTCGGTCGTTTAACGACGAGAGCCTAAAGAGAATGACGTTCACCGTTACTCGAGCCAATGTCCACTTAAATGACCCTCCCGTGAGCTCACTCCGCACCCTCTTACACCCTCGGTAATCGTCTTCCTACCTAAGTCAACCATAAATCGCGAGACTCTACTCTTCGCGCTTCTCGCTTTGTTTCCGAATCTCGGATCTTTCGATCTTCACCGCCCCGATGTTCATTTCGTCGTTCGCGTTTGTAATCACTCTATTTTACATCTACTTACGCCGATAGGTACATCTTATCATTTATTAATAACGGAATGTCGGACCGGTATCTTGCAGAGATCTACCCTTACCAACCAAAATATCCAATTAATAAAATATTATAAATTTTTTGTTATTAAAAACAATGACCAATATTATTTTAAATATTATAAGTGCATAAAATATACAATAAATGGATGTTACATTCAAATTATCAATTTAAAAATATGTATAAAATTACGTTTTGTTACTTGAATATAAATTTAATGCAAAGATCTAATAAAGAGGAATTTTTTTCAAAAAATAATGAATAATATTTAAAATATTATAAAACTATATATAATTAAATTGGTATAATGTATTCGTTATTTATTTTCGGATCTATTTAACGAAAACAAGAAATTTATATTTTCCTGGGAAATATAGATATGTATATATATGATATATATGTATGTATAAAACCTAAAACCGTATTGACTTCAGAAGAAAATTTATGTAAGTCGTATGAACATCAGTTCTGTTATTTTTATATGATCGAACAACAAATGAACAAACGTATACAAATATAGAAAAAAATCCATGTACGTATACTTTGGTAAGATTTTCGTTTCTTATACAAAATTTAAAATTTGTTTATATATATACATATATGGATAATGTTTTGAATAGTTGTAACCTACAAGAAATTACTTGAAAAAAGTAATAGTAAATTATGCACTTAGGGAGTAAAATAGGCATTTATTCCCGGGATGCAAGTTGTTGCCCGAGGTTTAGCTTTTGACAGTAATTCAGCCAAGGGAATTATTGCCTTTTACTCCTGAATTGCATATAAAACTTTTCACCCTGAGCATTTGAAAAGTCACTTTATGCAACAATGATTTATTTTTAAATTTCTAAATTTTTTTCAATATTGTAAGTTTTCCTGATATAATTAATTTAATATAATAAATTTAATTTTGTATTTGTAGAATAAAGGCTAAACTAACAAGGGGAGTACTTGACCTCCGGGAAACGGATCTTATCCTAACTTTGGTATTGTCTTTTGTAATATAAAAATATGAAGAAAGCCATGTTATTGCTTGCCAATGGCTTTATTCGACATCTAGTAATAATTTCAATGATAATTACATCAAATTTAATCTTGCATAACTATACGAAACAAATAGAGATAGACGCTTAAACCAAAAACCATAAGAAAGTTAAGTTCAAGTAGATATGATTAAAAAAAAAGAAACTTAAATTATTCAATTTACAGAAAAGTTAGTAAGAAACAAAATTAAATGTGAAAAATTGATTGTTTGTTTTAGTCTAAAATTCTTCAATTTCTTATTTTCTTCATAACTTTGCTCCAAATTGAGCAAATTATGCTTCCTTTTCTTCGAATCACATCTACTTAAACTCAACTTTCTTACGATTTTTGGTTTAAGTGTCTATCTCTATTTGTTTCGGAGTTATGAACGATTAAATTTAAAGTAATTATCTTGGGTACAATTAACGATTGCTTTAACTACTCAATTTGATTATCTAAATGCACAACGTTTCGGAGACATATTTGTCTCCATCTTCAGGCGCTAAACTTTATTAATAATAATTAATACATTTAATAAATATAATTGTCAACAACAAAAAAAAATGTTTACCTTATGATTATCACATAACGTTACATGAAATAATATATGATGAAGTAATTATCATTGAAATTATTATTCGATGTCGAATAAAGTCATTGGTAATTAATAACTTGGTTTTCTTCATATTTTTATATTAAACAATATATCAAACTTAAGATAAGATCCGTTTCGCGGAGGTTAAGTACTCCTTTGTAAGTATTCAAAACAAAAAAGTAAGTCTACGATGAGTAAACGGGGTCTACGAAGAATAAAATAGGTCTACGGGGACTAAAGTGATCGAAATAATAAAATGCAATTTTATTCCACTCGTAGAGGTTAATAAAGTAGACTTTTTAGATGACAAAGATGAAAAAAAATTTTTTTTGAATTTTCATCGGGTGGGGTCCAATTTGTCGAATGCTTATTCAAAATGTGTGCATTGTTTCGAATTTCAAAAATTAGAAATGTATTTTTATTGTTTAGAACCAAGAGAAATAGAATGGTTATTATTTCGAAAGTAATGCACTCTTCAGTTTTTAGATATTTGTTCCAAAAATTCGAACTTTATAGTGTAGAGAAATAACTTTTATAATATTTGTCTATTTACATCTTGATAACAGACAATAAAACAGAAAATTATTTATCTACTATTTGGAATTCGAAATATTGCGCCTAATACCAAATATCTGACGATTTTATTACTTTCGAAATAATGATCATTCTATTTTTTCGATTCGAAATAACAAAAAAGTTATTCTAATTTTTAAAATTCGAAATATAGCACACATTTTGAATGAACATTCGACAAATCGGACCCCACCCTTTTCATCTCGTGTTAGTGCAATAAATTCTAGACAGTCAAAAAATTGAAATTATTCGTAATATTAGCATTTTCAGCGTTTTTAACAATTTTTAACTCAAAATCTATCAACTTTTTGTTATATATTTTACATGGAGAACATCTAATAAATTTAAAGAAGAATTTGTTAAAATTTTGTAGATATGTTAATTATCACTTTTGTTATACTTTAGAACCATGATAAATCTTACAAAACAAAAAAAGGAGTGGATGATCAAAAATCTTTTAATGAACCAAAATTTTTCTTGTGGCCAAGAATATTATCTTTCTTTTCAAGTTATGGCATTTTGTATAACATGAAAAACATGTTATATGGAAGTTTACATGTATATGTCATCCTTTTTTTAAAAATGCCATAACTTGGCTTAAAAAGCTCGGCTATAAACCTGTTGGGGTCAAAAGAAACATAATATTGTTGGCTACAAGAAAAATTTTGGTTTATTTAAAGATATTTGATCGTACATTCCTTTTTTTTGTAAGATTTATTATGGTTCTAAAGTATAATAAAAGTGATAATTAACATATCTACACAACTTTAACAGGTTCTTCTTTAAATTTATAAGATATCGTCCATGTAATATATACAACAAGAAGTTTATAGTTTTTTAGTTAGTTAAAATTTTTTAGTTAGTTGAGCGAGTTAGAAATTGTTAAAAATGCTGAAAATGCTAATTTTTCTCGAATAATTTCAATTTTTGGACTGTCTGTAACATTGCACCAACATAAGATAAAAACCCAAAAAATTTGTTTAACTTTCTTCGAGTAATTTCTTGTAGGTTACTACTATTCAAACAATATTTATTTTTCGTCCGGATCACTTTACGTGGAATCTCTCTCATATATGTATATAGACTCGCCATTCTATTAAATTCATGTACTGAAATAGATTGCGAATGTTATTTACACAGACAAAATAACTATATTTAGTTCAATTATATTGACTATCTTTGTTCCGATATTTGTAAACTTATCAAATCGTTTATGTATTATTTATCAGCGTATATACACAAAACTTTGAAATCCTTATTGAAATTATATAAAAGGACCGTACATATTGCAAAGTTTTATTGGGAACGAAAGCCAGTGGATAATTTCTAGTATCATCGTATAACCAATTCAATACTCTACCGTAGATGCACACACAGATATATACATATATATATATATATCGGTTCGAAAGTTATTTGTAACTGGATATATATCAACCAGGAATCATCGATGAGTGTTTCGCTACACCGTTCTCCGCCAAAAAAAAAAAGAAATTTCTATGTGAAGTAATTTAAAGTATAACGAACGGTTCGCTCCAATGGTTTAAATTCTCTCTCTTTTTTTTTCGTGTTCGAAAATAAAAAAAAAATCTATTACATACAAACAATGTGTGAGTAAAGGTCGGTTAAGCATTTCAGGGGTAAAGCCAAACACTCGCGGTATTTTAGTAATGGAATTTACGTGCGCATGCCGCACTCAACTATTCGAAATCACATTTGTAATTAATAGACAAAGTTTAAAAGAATTTTGAAACCGAGGACAACAAAAGACGTACCCTCGTCGAGTCTATACATTTTACATAAGCCGTGTGACACCGTGGAGCCAAAGCGATATCGACAACCGCGACTTAAATCCTCCGAGTTCCAGTGGTTTGGCTCACGTCATCTGTTGCCTGGATTTCACTTTATGCATACACATAATTATAGTTAATTGACTATTAACGACGTCGAATTTATACATTCTTCGCGCATAGTTTTCGTTTGAAATTTAATTCCTCGTCTATTTATGTAATTTTACGCAGACATATCCTCGTAAATACGTTAGAGTGAAATGAAAAAAAAAAAAGAAAGAAAAACGATAAATGTTGAATCATCGGACCGAAAAGCGAGTCACAGTTTGATAGGGCTTGCTCAGTTCTCAGTCGAACGGAGTGATTTTTCACCATTGTTTTTTTCTCCTGTCTTTTATTCCAACGAATTTAAAGTGCCGATTGTTGGAACTCTTCAAAGTAAGATAAAAAATTTTATCGAACGAACGGTTTGACACGTTGAAGGAAACAATCACTTAGACGTCGGTATATGGGTAAAGCTATCCCTCATCCGAAAGGTAAAGTTTATTACAAGTTCGAAAGGGATGAGGTGCATTCAAGGGTCGCGTACGATGCGCGTGAGGGAGGGGTGGGAAAGAAACGGGGCAGTAAGAGACGACAAACGAGGGTTTAAAGGCCCGGATAAACAGGGTGGAAAATGGGAAAGTGGGGTTAAGAAAAGGCCGAGGTGATATTCGTAAGCGTCGAATGGTTGCAACGAGCCGTACGCTGCAAAGAAACTCAGGGAAACAATCCCATTTTCGCGCGCTTATTTCGCGCTCGCTTAACCGCCCCTTGGTTCAAGGGAAGAAGCTGAAAGAGAGAAAGAAGAAGACGAAGAAGAAGAAGAAGATGGAAAAAAAGAGGAAAGGATAGGAGAGGAAAGTAAGATCGAGTCCTCGACGTCTTTTTTTTTTCTTCTTTTCTTCGTTTCTACGGGCGGGATCGCCGAGCAAGACCTCGGCAGTTCTCTATTACGGCCCCCCGGGCCGTTAAATATTTAACGTCGCGTGCGGAACTGTAAAAATCTCTTCTCACGGAAAAAGAGGGAAGAAGCTGTGTAGTTATTGTCCTCTCTCGAGGAGAGCAAAGTGTCTCTCGTAGAAGACCAAACGTCTTGCTAATGTTTCCAAGCTCCTCTTGTCTTTCGGCGTTCTTTTTTTTTTTTTTTCTTTCTTCTTCGAATTGATGAGGTCTGAAACTGTCGCGGGTAACGAGTTTAACAAGAATTAATGTCTCTTATATACCAGAAAATGACCGTCAATTCACTCCTCCGCGAGAAATTCCATTCCCATGAATAACGTACCATTAGGATGCTACACGAAAAGGACACGCCGTTTCAAATCTCTTTTTCATCACGGTTTACTCATCGGAATACAACCCATTCGACCCACCGTTAACCTATACTTTTATCACCTCTCGCAAATAATCTAATCCAATTCGATTAAAATCTTCGGATGTACACTTCTCGACGCACTTTTATTCACTCGCCCGTTAAAAGTAAGACCTCGAACGAAAACAATGACGAAATTTTTCCGAAGATAAAGCAGTACGATCGAACAAACGACGCGTACAAATTTCGAACCATCATCCACAAACGTTCCTCCGTGTTCCTATCAAAAATATAAATAATGCACCCGATCGACCATTTTTTGCGCTTCGATTACCCTAGCCCACGTTTTTTTTTTTTTATCGCAAAACGTCACGCTATAAATAGATCAATTTCTGTTGTCGTTGCTCTCTCTCTCTCTCTTTTTTCTCTTGTGACGCTCCACTCCGCATGTAATAAAGTCGCTTTAACACCATACGGTGAATTTGCGATTCCTCACCCTCGGTCGTTGTTGTTTTTCGGTCTAACACGCGACACCTAAGCTGCGTCAACCAAAGATAACTCGCGAACGTGCAACGCAACGTACACCTATACATATATGTATACTCATAAGTTGCACAGTCCAAAGATCGGGTGTATCATTCTGTAAACCGACAAAATCTCGCACGAAGTAGGAGCTGATATGTGCATATATGTATATATGTGTGTGTGTGTGTGTGTGTGTGTGTGTGTGTGTTTGTGTGTGTATTACACCTAGAAGAAACTGTTGGGAGCTTCTACATATATATATATATATAGCTCGAGGAAGGAGGAAGACGGACCCTCTTGGGTAATACACGGCACTCGTAATAAGGCAGCGCGAGAGCAATATCGCATTTATGCCCTCTAGTATAACCATCGATCCTTTACCCTCCCTCCTTCCTTCTCTCTCTCTCTCTCTTTCTCTATTCGTGCCTCTCCTCGGTTGCTCTGCTCAACTTGATGCCTCGCAATAAACGGGATTTTCCTATCGATACGACACTCGAACGAGAAACGCCTACGCGCGCGTAGGCGCTTTATGTTTTGCAAAACGCTTTCACGACGCTGTAAATACGACGTTTAGTACAATTGGCAATTCGATAATGTAACGCCGTAAAATATTGCGCTTCACTGAGGTGTTTCCTTATTAAACGGGAAAATCAAACGTACGAGTTACAGCTCGTCTCTCAGACCCTTAACTTTCCCAGGCTACCTTTTCCAATATAAAACCTTATTGTGGATCCTAAGATTTCCAATGAAATAAAATATTACTATTTTATTATGTAGACTCGTTACAACATTGTAAAAAAAAATCATTTTTTTTTTCGTAGTTTACTCGAACTGTCGTGTCGAATATATATCTAGTAAAATATTTAATTCGTTATTCAGTATAATACGTAAGTTTCGAATCATTTGGAAATTTTCTGTTTGAATGTATATATTTCATCTGATATTTAACAATCTATTACATTCGAAGAAAATATCCTAGGATAATTTAAAAGAAAAAGCAAATTACTGGTATTTTCTTTATCTTTAAGCTGATATCACGCAGAATTACCCGAATTATTTTAGAACAAAACTGAAATTGCTTAAAAATACTTTTCTGTTTAAGAAAAAAAATTACATTATTTTGAATATGAGGGTTTTTTTTAATTTTGTACAAAACTCATTCCATCAGATTTATTTTTTTTTCATAATTAATGCTAGTACATTTTTCTCCAAAGTAGTGGATTGTTAAACATTAGATCAAATGTTTAAATGGAAAATGGACAAATGATCCTAAAATTATGGACGGTACTGTAAATATACCGTCAAATTATGCAGTACTTCGGAATAAGTTCGTAACGATGTAAAATCAGATCGAACGAAAAGAATTCGATTAACTTTCCCGTATGTATATCATTCGGATCTGCAACGCGGAGTAATTTAGCGATCACACCTCGAAATCGTAGATTCAACCAAAGACCTTCCGACGAATTTCTCCGAGATTCGAGGACGAAGTAAGAACCCGCATAGTCAAGAAAGACCGCACACTAGGGTCTATATATATATATATATATATATATATATATACATTCTATAAAAAAAACGTCCGCTCGACTATTTAGTGTCTAAATCGAGTGATAACAAGCGGTAAAGGTGGAAGGTCCTATACACATCGTGTATAAAAATAATAAAAAGGAAATAAGTAAAGGTGAAAGAATGAGAAAAGAATGAAAAAAAGGGAAAAAGACAAGTAAAATCACGAGTCCGGGGGTGAGAAAAGAAAAAGAAAGCGTTACAAGTTTAAAAATCGCGACGAGCCAATTATCCGGCAATCACGGTGGACCTAAAATATGGCGTCTTCCGCGGGAACGAAATTGGACGGGATCCCATTTCCGCTCTATTGTCGCTTCCGAGAGAGAGAGAGAGAGAGAGAGAGAGAGAGAGAGAGAGAGAGAGAGAGAGAAGGACGTTCCGTAGGTCGGTTGCGAGCTCTCAGGAACGCGGAGAAGATAGAAGGCGAGAAAAATCTCGAGAGGGAGGATTGGCTCGAAGGACGTGGTTAATTGAGAAAAATTGCTCGGCACATCGCCTCGACATCGCCAGGTGTCGACGACGTTGTGGCATTAGTCGAGAACTAATTGCTCGGCTCGCGCGTTTTCTCGACGTCGCGCCCTCCCCCGCTCCCCCGCTCCCCCGCTCCCCCCCTCCACCCCCTTTTAATACATGACCACGGTGAGAGGACTCGATTTATCAGAATCGTACGTCGCACCGCGTGTTAGACTCTGTCTGTCACTGGCCTTATCTACTACCTGGCCACTTCAATTATGCGCAACCGCATCCTAGTTGTATCGAGGCTTAATAGTATTAGGATTATCGCAAATGGCGTGCCAACGAGACCATGAAATATCGCTTTTACCTCCCTGCCTATCTCCCTCTCTCCCTCTCTCCTTCTCTCTCTCTCTCTCTCTCTCTCTCACGCGCGCGATGATACTCGACGTGCATTGTCGTAACGCGACTCTCGCGCCCCACGTATACGACGAGTAATCAGATTGATTGGTTAGCGTTGGGAAATAAAGGCGCGATTGCTTCGAGTCGATACTTTTATTTACGATACCTTTGAATATATCTCAATTTACCTTTTTTTCATTCGTATTTCTTTTTGTTTATATATACTTTCGAATTGCACGTCGATATATTTTGTTGTCTTTTTTGTAACCGTATTTATTTGCGTGTTTAACCGATGAGTGTACTTATTTTATTTTAAACAATCCCTTTTCCACTTTTTTTTAGACAAATTAACTGTCAATTAAATTTATTAAGGACAGTAGTTTGTATAAATTAATTTTAAATAAAAAATACTTTAATTTTTCATATTAATCAAAATCATAATAAACAATTGTTAATCAAGGTGCAGTTAAAACGCTTATTAATTTCCTTGTAAATCAAAGATTTTATCAAGGAGTGATTTCAAGGAAACATTTTGTCCCTCAAGGGTTACAATTCGGTGATATATCATCCGTAGTAAACTTTTTTGTGTCGCTTGTGCAAATGCAGATGGGTGAGATAATCTGATTTATGATAACGTTGTTAGCACTGATCACATAAATTAATAATACTCCGAATAGTGTTACCAATTGTTACACTTTTATATTATCACTCACTGATTACACGCGAATACCGAGAGTTATCAAATTCTACATTTAATTAATACTACGTCGAAATATTAATTATTATACCTCTTAAACCATATATATACTTTTTTTATAGGATACAAAAAAATTGAATAATACTGTTTCAATTGATTGTATCGCTTATTCTTTTAATATTTGTCTAATGAAATTTCTTTACTACGAATAATTCGTATAAAACAAAAAAAAAGTACGTGATTAATTAAATTTCCCAAATTTGATTCTCCGAAGTTGATTATTGGATTAGAGATTCCCAAAATGTGATATGTGGCGGGAGTAAAAAAAAATTTACAACATTATTTCTTACGAACTTTGTACTTCCGGTAAATAAGGTTAACGAATTGACCTCTGGAAAAAGGGAACTTTGAAAGTGGATATTTTCTAAGTCTACTGTAAAAAAGAAAGGAACAAGAATGATTTTCCAGATGGTTCCCCTCTCTCGAGTCGCGTACCAGTGTGCACTTTCTAAGATATTTATGGCTTCTCCACTATAACCACATTTCCTTTACCTTATTACGACTTCTCATTAAGATTCTCAAAATTTCTTCGTTTAACAAAAAAAAATCCAATTGTTATCACGAGGATACAATTTACGTGATTAAAAAAAAATAATTTTCATTTAAAAATCGTGGTTTTAAATATATATCTTTTTTAATCACAGTGTACGTACGGTTATATGCACAATCTACGTCTGACGTGACATAGGGTTGATCTACTTGCTTCGTTATAAATAGCACGACAAAATGTAAAAATATATATATTTAAAATGTATAATACATTCTTTTATCAACTGATTGATAAAAAGTAAATTATTCTCCTGCTGATACGCACCAAGTTTCACTATATAATTACTTATCACGAGCAAACAATTCATTATCGAAAGCTAATTCATTTCCCTTTGAAAATTGCCGGTCTAGAGAGAGAGAGAGAGAGAGGGAGAGAGCGAAAAAAAAAAAGAATATCACTTACGTCAGTTGCGTCAACCGAGCGTTCAAACACTCTCGAGTACCGTGAAACGACGTAATATCGAAAAAATGTTTCATACATCCCTCGCGTACACTCGAAGCAACTCTGAATTGCTTCGAGTCGCTTATACACACACACACACACACGCATGCACGTACACGATGCGTATCCAGCGTAATTTCGAGAAAGTAAAACATTCTATACGCGAATTACACGGTCAAAAAATTTTCAGCGTTGTATTCCAGTATCTTATTAAGAAAACTTTTTCATTCGCCGTATACCTATTTTTTTCGCACGAGTGTCATACGAGTTCGGGATTGCTTGTCCGAGGGTATAGAGACCGTATAGTATATATACGTATACATATACACCGACAACCTTTATATATATATATATATGTATATAAATATATATATATATGTATGTGTATGTGTGTGTGTGTGTATATATATTAAAGGCCGAGCAGTCTAAAGAGGTTAAACGTTTTCTGAGAGCTCGTACATTCTCATCAACGAGAAAATTTACATGGCTATATAGTAAAGTAAATAACATTAAAGGCGCCTTTGCATAAAAACTCCCTCCGTTTATGCGCCCGCTCTCCCTCTTTTCCTTTCCTTTTTTTTACGGCGTACGCCACCCTTTCGACAATGCCACGCCTTTTATTTCTTATTCGAGCGAACCCTCTCCTTCTCCTCCTCCTCCTCCTCCTCCTACTTCTTCACCCCTCTCGGTTCTCGAATACAACACTCTTATTAAACTGCATTAAACGTCCGGGCTCGCCTATCAAAATGTTCATTTACCTTGCGAAGATAGACACTCACTTTTTTTCTTTTTCTATACGTGCCAAGGGAAAATTTCGTTAACCACAGATCCACTTTTTCCTCCCGACAACTCGATGGAACGTTTGATTAACAACTTGGAGGATTTAATCCTCGTTTCCAAGCGATGTCAAGTTGAAGACCGTGGTTATGTTGTATAATGTATGTATAAGGTCGAAACCCTAAAAATAAGATATAATCGATTACCCGATCGTTGGATATTTTATCGACTATTGTTAATAGTGCACTTTGTTCTTCGAGGATACGTATAACGTTATTACGTATAAATAATTAATAAAAAAAATGATGAATGAAATAAATTGTTAACTGTTGTTTTTAACGAACGTTTGATCAAATTTTTATTTCGATCCATCTCGTTTCTTTCAATTTCTTCTATATGTTCAATACCGCTTGCGAATATAATAATTTTCGCAGTTTTTCAAGTACATCGATCGATCAAATACTGAACTAGCAATATTTACCATGATTTAGCTAATTTATGGTGAAAAACGTGATATTTATCGTTGAAATATTAGGAAAAATATTACAACCACAATCTTCTTTCATTTCAAGATGAACACAGCGAGAAAATGTAATAATCCGATCAACAATTCAAACAGACGAATAAGGACGTTCAAAGTTAATTTTACTGTTACGAGTAATATTTATCGATAACGCGTAACTTTTGAAAAATAGAAATTACGTGTACAAAGAGCATCTTATAATAAAATAATTGATGAACGATACGCGAACCGAGGATTAATATCGTTGAAAAGCTCGTCTAGTTACTCATCCAAATATTCAAGTTGAATAATAGGTGTAAGTAACGATAACACATTATCCGAATAATTTATAATAATTATCCTGAACGAGGTCTTAATTCAAAGCTTACAAATTACGTTGAACGTGAAACTCAATATTATCCCGAGGCACACAAATTTCGATATACCTCGGCCAACAATGAGATTCCGCGAGAACGAAAAGATAAAAGTTACATTCCCGGCGCGTACAATCGCACATTACGAGAGAAACAGTGACGCAAAAGGAAACAATACGTATAATACGATATTAATTAAATATTTCAATATAACGTATTATGCAGTACACTGTACATATGTTCAAATATGTTGACCATTTTCCACATATATATATATATATAATACTTATTACGTACCAAACGAAATGTATGAAATAGATTTGAATTTGAGTTAAACCGTTTGAGATCCACGAGTAATTCTTATTGCGACTAGCGGAAGAGAAATCAGCATAATCAAATTATAACGAAGGCATCTTCATTTGAGGGATTCAGGCCGAGACAAGGCAAACCCCGTCATAGTTTCAATATGCGCTTGATTATTCAACGGGAGCGCGCGTCCCTTTTCGATTCGACTCGGGGTGTATGAATTCTGGGGGAGGGTGAAAAAAGAAAGAAAGAAAGAAAAAAGTAATCGTATTAGAGAATTCGGATAAAAATAATAAGGTGAAAGATTAACGGTTCTCGTGCAGTTAAAACAATAAATATAAATAATGTAAAATGGTCCAAGAGAAGGTATATAGCGATGTATAGAGAAGTAACCGGCAAATGCCGTTGCCACAGGACTAAATCAAGGATTTACAGTAAAACGGTGGAGAGGGGGCTGCAGGGTGGAGGAAACTGCTGGTGTCCCGCAATGCGGCTAAGTAGCCAAGTGTCCAGAGTCGTGTGGGAAGCCCACCGGAAGCTATTGCTCAAGCATGATTTACGTAACAGATTTCAATTAAGCGGATTCAATGGACTTATTTATGACATTAAACTATTTTCATCCACATTATTCGTACACGTGCGCACTCGAGATAATATTTTCAACTGAATCGTTTTACCTGCGCCTCAAGAAAATAAGAGAATATATGTGTGTATATGTGTAGGTGGAATTTTAACTAAACATCGAACTGTTAATTCTCGGAGTGTGACGGTGTTTTGCCTCGATTATTAAATCTGTCGTATGTCGACGCATTAATTTATAAACGTGTGTTATTCTCGAGTGAGACATTGGATGATTTTAATTTTATTCATCAATTTTCATGAGACGTAAGACGGGCGTTAATACCCTCTAATTAGAAATATCGTTTGTCGACACACATTTTTAATTAAATATAAATTCAAACGAAATTTTGTAATCGGTAGATTCGTGAGATTAATTACTTTTTTTATTTTTTTAGGATGTAACACGTAACAAAACTTTAAATCGTAACACGAATCTTTACAAAAGTATTTAACGAGTTCATATTTTAATCGCCTCAAAAAATTGTCATCAAGTCCCGCACGTGTCACGAAAATAACAATAAAAAAAATTCCACAGGTGTATTTTACCACGTATACCTGAAAAATAAAACATTAAAATTCCTTTAGTATATCATAATTTGTTAAATTAACGTACAGCACCCATTGACAATGTAATTAACAGTGTGTCATCGAGCAGAGTAATTGCGATATCGAAAAAATTTCAATTAATGTTATTTACAATAATGTAGCATATACAATTTAATAAAATTATACGGAAATATATTAAATTCTATTCTGCAAAAGGTAATGAAAAATATATGTGAAAGTCTGTTTTTATCAATAATATTTCGAAAAAGGAACTTTGTCTCTCGAACCATTCGATATGAATTCATTATACGTGCACGTAAAATTCGGTGACGAGGTATTACATTTACAGGTATATTTTTCATAGAAATTTTGTAAAAACCTCTCTTATTCCGCAATAGTAGAACATGTGAAAAAAAAGAAACAAAGTATGAATATATATATATATATATATAAATTGTTAATAACTAAAATCCATTGAAACTCTTGTATGATTCAACATACACAAAGTGCATGTTAAAATATATGTACACCTCTCTATGCATATTTTTCTTTTTATGCAAACAGTGTACTATGAAAGTTGTTAAAAAGTATCAATGTTTGCATTGTAAAAAAGCGTTGAAATAGTGTGAAATTTTGCGTGAGTGAAATAATAACGCGTGTATAGTATTTTAAAATATATTTTAAGGTTTATATATATGTACAATATAATTGGACTATAGTTTTTAAAAAATTAAGATTAAGGCTGTACGCCATCCGAATGGAAATACTCACTTTCTCGGTAATTCTTCAATTTTTTTTTTTTATAATTTTTCTTTTCTTACGGATAGAAGGTTTATACGTTCAGATGTAAACGAGCCGAAGGAAAGAAAGAACAAAAAAACAACCGAGAAGGAGAAGAAGAAGGGACGAAGGAAAATCTTCATTCCCTTTAAATGTGCGAGATTATACGATAAGAGATTGCTCGGAGAATAAAATTATGAAAGGTGAATGAATACATCGCAGACGATAATGAAGCCAGGTATATTCATTTAGCCGCAGAGTCGATAAAGTGAATTCTGAGTTTTCTTCTTCGTTCCTTAACTTCATAATGTTGATTATTCAAGGAAAGAAAGTACTAAATTACGTGCGAAACCGGGGAGAAAGTAACGACGAAGGAGAAAAAAAAAGAAGAGGATGACGATGATAAAAAGAAGAGAGAGAGAGAGAGGGAGAATCGGTTGAATCTCGGTGAATCATAGTGGATTCCGAGTGACTTTTAGATTTATCAGTTTATACAACCGTGTCACGGGGTATAATAGTGAAATTGAAATATAATTTATCGGTGAATTGTTGAGTTGACCGCAATGTGTGTGTATATATCTAACTCGAAGTGGTGAGAGTGCAGTGCAACCAAGTTTTTGGGGATAGTATTAACTACCGGGAAAGCGACATTGAAGTAGGGTGGGTTTACGGGGGATGGAGAATTTATGTTACGCAAGTAGAACGAAGAGAACGGAACGAACGAAGCGTTAGGTGTGGATGATAAGCCACTGATATTGCCCATCGAAGCGTGACGCTTAGATTGAACTCGTTCCTTCCTATATCCTCATAATCACTATGCGATGGAGTCTTGACACTACTCGTCTCGCACGCTCCTGATATTGGATAACCCACGTTATTCTTCCTTCTTTCTTACTTTCTTTCTTTCTTTCTTTTTTTATTCTTGAAAACTTAATTCCTACATTCATTTTATCGCGAATAACCTGTCGATCTCTTTTATCTCTCGCATACGAGGTTAAAACTTCACTGCGTATCTGTAACTACTCACGATGTACGTTAAATCTTTATATATATATATATATGTTTTTGAATCCGCAAGTGACACTCGTCGTGTTTACAAATTTTACTTTAGTACAGGATGCACGACGACGCGTAATTCATAGTGAAATACGATTTTTTTTTCAAATCTAGTTTTCAAACAATTTTTTTAAAATTATTCACTTTTCTAAATAAGAAAATTGCGAAGAGATATGTAAATAATATTTTAATGAGGAAACTAGAATCGTACACTGAGAAAAAAGTTGTAGTTAGAATGACAATACTGTCCAGTAATGAACAGAATGTCAAAATTCATAAAATTACAGTACTGTATAGTAAAATTTTTCTAAACGTCTCTTTATTTTTAGTACGATTATTATAATATTATACCATACGTTCCGTAAATGTTACCATGTACAGAATAGTAATTCATTTAACTTTGACAGTATTCTAATTTTATTACTAGACACTATTGTCATTTCTAAAAAAAATTTTTCCCAATGCAACATATACAATTGTTATACAACAAAAAAAGCATTGGAATTAAAAAAAATCACATTCTTGTATTATATTTCGCATTTTCATCGGATAAATTAATTAATGAAATTCGGAATTTTCTTATATATTTGTTCGTTTAATGGGTATAATACTAAACGCAGTTAATTTTAAGCATTAAATTAATGTTTAACATTAATCAAAGTTCGAATGGCGCATATTAACGCAAAGGTTTCACCGAACGAAAGTATTGATTACCGAATTATTGTTTTATATAGTAGCGACGTATCTATAATTAATCACTAATTTAATAAAAATCATTCACGCGCGTAGCATTGAACATCTAGATTATTAATATTTATATTGAATTATATGATGCTGTGTGCACAGTCTACCGTAACGTCGAAACTATTATAGTTGATATAACTTTCTGCCAAAAAGTTGATCGAAATGCAACGAATAATACACATTTTCAAAAATTAATTAAAATTTAATAATTTAATAAAGATTTAAATAAATATTTACGTAGAAATATTGTGCATTAATTTTCATGTGTGTACATATATATATATATATATATATATGTCAAAAATATAAATTATTTAACCAAAGGGAATTTAAATTAAAAAAAAGAAAAGAATGGTAATATTATATATAAATCATTCAAAAATGAATTGCAGTAATTTTATTTTGCATTTTACACGTAGGGACGTAAAATTCTAACGATTTTTTGTTTTTAAAATTTATTTATATTAAATAAATATCCTGCGAGTGGGATTCAATTTGGAAATAAATGTTATCATTAATTACATGCAAATACTGTATTGTATCATACTTGCAAAATCCATAAAATGTATTAAAAGATTTCGTTCTACTTATCATAAGTGAATTATTTTTTAATAAATGAAAATTAATCTATACGTGAAAAATAAAATTTAGATATTAATAGTTAAAAATATTTCTTTATTAATATTTTGTTTAATTCTAAGTAATTTTATATTTATAAATCTATAAAGGATATATTTTATTTGAAATGAAAACTGTCACACGTCTTTTGTATATCCTATATTCGAACCCATCCATATATAAATCTGTTCTGTTTAATTCCCAAAATTAGATAAGATTACTAACTTTGCAACAAAAAAAATGGCCAAACTAAGTATGTCAATTAATTTTGGAAAATGCGTAAAGATTGAATTAATTAACATACCTCGCATACGTATATACAATATCGCTCGCAATTAATAACGCGAACCTTGGAAATTCCGTTTGCCAAAAGAATAGCATTGAGCATTGAAATGAAAAAAAAAACCTTCCCCGAAACACACAGAATCCAATAACAGAGTTTTTAATTCCTCGAGTTTCAAACTGCCTCAGAGCATTTTCTCGAAATACCGGTATATATATATATATTTTTTTTTTTATCTTCCTCGGCGTATAGTTAAACGTATACCCGGTACGTGTATATCGATTTTGGAAGTTCGGGAGGGAATAACGTTGACTTCGGTATATAGGGGAGGCAAGCGTATTTATTCACCACTGCGTCGCACCACCCGGAGCAGCTCTAATATTTTTTATTGTCTCCACCCACGAGTCGTCGTCGTCGTCGTCGTCGTCCATGGTGGTGCAACCTAACCCACCTCCTCTCGTCCGTTCGGAATGCTAATTCACGCGACATTCCAAGTTTTTCTACGTGACTTTAATTCATTGACGCTATATCTTCCCATCCCTTACCTTCTATACTTGCCAATCGAGCGAAACTCTCCGCATCGTAAGCCGCATAATGAGTATACGAGCGCTCGCTTTAACTTTATCCGAGTAACTTAACATTTTCGTGGTTTTTCCTCGGGATCACTGATTCTTTCTCACAAATCGTTCGTTATTTATTTATGTTGTTATTTGTTAATTAAAATATTATTTTAAAAGTTATTGTCGAGTTATCATCTATTTTATTCTACGCAGATTTACATTGTTGTAATAAAAAAATAATAGCGTAAACGTTCGTTAATTAACGAATGTTATAGACAAAGGAACAACTATAGTCGGTAATTGAAAATAATTGCGCTACAATACTTGAAATAATTTTGTATCTAACGTAAAGAAGCTAAAACTTAATATGTTTCTTGGCGCTTCAAAACTATGAATAATTAAAAGGTTCACAATTTCCTTGGAAAGGACGATTTCTGAACATTTCGTATTTTGAAAGAGATGAAACTTTATATTGTATATTTAATCTTTATTTAATTTATTTAATCTACGATAACGAAAGCATTAAAATACAAGTTTTATTACGAGTGTATCTGAACTGATATAATAAATTCTAGATATACACAAAATTCTGTAAAAAGAAAACAAATTTGGATAATTTAAAAGATATGAGTGATCTATTCAATAATTATTTGTAACATTGTTTTCAAATAATTTGAAGAATTTCTCAAGATATTGATGTACTTGATTTTCATGCTCTATTGTTATTTTAAAAATGAAAAGGATTATTTATTAATTTCGCGAGGAACAGATATAGGTTTTTAAATTAAAAAAATATTAGTTACATTATATGGAACCTTTCGTTAGCAAAATTCGTGAACCTCTTTAACTTTACTAAAGTTTGCATATAACGTAAAAAAGTTCGTTTTTTCTGTATATAAATTAAAAACCATGCTTAGCCTTCAAGAAATCGATAAATAATTTTTTTAATCTTCAAATTTTCGTTATTATTTTGATGTATCGTTAAAATTAAAGATATATACATCCACGAAATTCTGAGCAAGTGATCGATCTACCCTAACAATCAATAGAAGAATCGTTTCTATTTCATTATCTTCTAAAAAAATAAGTTTATAGAATCAGACGTACTTTTTCAATAAATAAATTTTAATAAATTTTTATTTAAATATTTTTTATGAAGATCAAATATTTATTTTCCGCGGAATATTCATGAGAAAATGATAAATCTAAAAAATCAGCTGTTTTTATATACAATAATAAATGTTGCACCCGATACAATGTATCGCGTGAATCTTCTTAGAAAAATCAACGAAACTCGTGTTTGATACGCAAGGAAACCACTTTACAAACTTCATGAGCGAACTTAAGATATCCAATTTCAATTATATACGGTAGCCATATAAACTTATTGGATTTTCTCGAAAACTTCTTGGGATGAAGGTGTTATGATCTTATCTAGTGTGAAATAAAACTTTACGAGTAATATATATTCTTCGAGGTAAGACATACATTTTTATATATTTACAATATAAAGAAAAAAATTAATGTTTCATCTAAATCTTGCGATACATGCGTATATGAATCTGTTTACGTAGTTACGTATTTTTATTTTCAAGTTGTAAGTAAAATCAATTGTTACATTAATTTAGTATATTGATCGCCGATATCTTATTCCTGAGCAATGTTCTAATCCTAAGTCTAAATCTAATTCCGGATGTTCACTCCCATCTTTACCGTGGGATTGAGTAAACGTTAATAAATATTTTTATCCGTGTAATATAGTTAAATAAACAAGAAGGGGAATAAGGGACGAGAATAAGCTACCGAACTGTATAAAGAAGAAGTATTCGATCAGTGGAAAAACGTAACGCACGAAAGAATCCACGGAAACAAGGCCACTTCAAAGAAGCGAACATAAACTCAGATAACGATACTATGCAAATTTACCTTCTTAGAGAGGATTCTCCTGAAATTCCTTTTGTCTACAAACTTGGCTAGGAAACTCCGGTGCGCGGGCCTGTACATGATTTTGCATCCGAAAAAAGCTCTCAATAAGGTAAACCTTTTCCTCGAACTGAATATGTCTGCACGTTCCTCTCTCTCTCTCTTTCTCTCTCTCTCTCTCTCTCTCTTTCTCCCTCCCATTTTTTCCCTGGATTTTCCAACATTTCACGAGCTATTTATCTTTATTCAAATGCGCAACTTCCGAAATAGTTCGGTAAGGTGTTGCGCTATCTTGTCGAAAGGCAAAAGTTTAGGTATTGTCGCGTGAGGTCACACTCGTTGATGTTGTACACGTGTGCAGAGTCGACTGCATAGAGGAGCATAATTTCTTGTCGCACGGCACACCTCGACCGTCTAACTTTCTGACTAGCTGGATCCTCAATTTGCGTGTATAACTGGCTTTCTCTTTACTCCCGTCTACCCCCCCCCTTCCTTACTCTTTCTCTCTCTCTCTCTCTCTCTCGATTTTGGCCGAAAACTTTTTCCGTCCTTTTCTCGTCTGGCGCTCTGCGTCCTCTCATCTTTCCACCTTTGAATTTCCCCCCTCTCCACCCTGCCCCCCTCACCGCGGGTAGCTTGTTTTCCGAGTATTACCATTTGAGCGAGAGCGTTTCTGCTTCTAGTGTTACTCAACTGTTCCACGATGCAGCCCGGCGCGTGTAATGAATCTTCTCTAATTTCTGATTCTATCACTCGTTTCGCCTTTGCCCTTGTGCTGCCCGAAAGAGAGGCGGCAAGTTACGCCCTCTCTAAATTTACTCTCTGCCCCAACGGATTATGGTATTAAATTGTATCAACCGGAAACGTTCGCTCTTTCCCCACCCCCCCCTCACCACCCCCTAAAAACTCGGAATTTAAATCGTCGTTCTGGATTTGCAAGGACTTTTGGTTTTTTATCGCTTGAAATTTGTATTAAAAAGAGAACGAAAGGAAAGGTTTAAAAACAAAAAAAGAAGCAACAAAGAATTCATTTATTGGATTCCATTCCCTAAGATATTTAAAGAGTATGTATTTATACGAACAATCGAAAAAGGGGGTTTTTTCGAGCTGATTGAATTTTTCTGCTTACTCTGTGTAATTATTGTTTTTTTTTTCTTTCCATCGAGCCTGGGAATAAAGTGGAATATCCCGGGATTTGGGTCACTGTGTTTTGAAACTGCAACTTCTTTTGAACGTGGGACATTCAAAAAGTCCCCCCCCCCTCTGCCCCTCCCCCACCGCCCCTTCCCGCCACTTCGATTCCGGGTGCTATATTAAAACGGTTTACGTTGCGGCTGTAAAATTTCATGGGGCGTCGGCATTGACTTTTGTTGCCGCGCATATCAAACGAGACCTTAATCGAGTCCGTTCTGTATTTGTCGAAATAGATTTTGCGTAAATATTTGCGATATTTTTATGCCGCGGCGAAAAAAAAAAGTTTAATTTGAAAATATTGTTATAACCGTACGTACGTTCCTAACTCCGCGTTTTCGAAAGGCTCTTTTTTTTATTTAACCTCTATAAAATCCGTTATACCGTGGCAAACAGAGTATATATATACATCCAACGGTTCAAATTCGAATTGGATATTTGTCATTGTAACAAACTAGCGCGTTTCATTAAACTGCTTAAAAAGTAAAAAAGATGAACACCGCGATCGCTCTTTTCTTCGTTATTTTATATTAATTAACAATGGTGTTTACGTTAATTTTCTGACCGTTAAAAATTATATGCTGCTTTACGATTTTGAGCACTTTTGATAGCTCATACTCGTTGGTAATTTCACGAGTTGTTCGTTAAACATGAGATGATCGATTAAATTCAAGTAGCCACGATGTATATATATATATATATAGCTATATATTTCTAGTAGTTTTAAAAGAATTTCCACTTTGACAGGTGCTCGACTCGACGATTCAACTTGAGATTTTAACGCGACTTTTCGAGTATTCGTCGAATGACTATACGCAAAACAATCGATCTTCACGAGCGTTTATATTTAATCATGGGCGTTAATAATCAACTCACGGCCGATCGCGTTGTAAAATAATTTACTTTAGAAAATTGAGTCAATTCGTACGAAAATGTCGTACAATTAACTTGTAAATTTTTCTTGAAAACAAGCCGGAAATTTCCTTTTACTGCGGATTGATACGTTAAAAGGTTGATATGTATTTAAAACGTTTCGACTTTGTTTAAAAAAGTGCATTTCGAAGAACGCTCACGCAAAGTTACATCGTATCGTGGAATGTATCGAAATGAAAAAGAAAAAAAAAAAAAAGAATAAATAGGAAAGGTAAAGTGGGACAAAAAATTTTCGAAAGGATGTCCGTCGTCGCATGCGTTTCCATTCAATCGACCGTAATGTCGAGTAGAAAATAGAGAAACTGACGGGGATCATCCGACCGAGGGATTCGAAATGCCCATCTTCTAGACCGGATCGGTTCGTTAAAAATTCAACGGCTCCGCCTCGCAAACTCCCTGCCATACCTATCTCCGCAGCCTTTTACTGCAATTTCACCGTTCGATACCTCCCCTCTTTCACCCCTCCTCCCCCGTCCTATCCCTCCTTTTTTTTAACGTATCGCGCTCAATTTTAGATAATTAAAGTTGCTTTGAAATTCAAACGACAAAATGTATATTCATTAAAATACACGCCGTCGAAAGGTAATTTTTTTTCTTCCTTTTCGAATTGTCAAGTTTGTTTTTATCGCTTATATAGAAAAATAAGAAAAACGTTACTGTATTTTGTTTTATTATGTAGAATTTAACACGATCGACAGACTTCGGTTTTTCCCAAAATTTATGTTTTTGCCTACGAGGCAGCTAAAATAATGGTTTTTATACACACGTCTGACAGTACCGCGGTTTTACTACTGCTAGATATATATCATGAAGATTGAGACGCTCAGATATAAAAGTATCCCTGTTTCAAGTTAAATATGTATGGATTACCCATTCAGTCACACAATTTAGGTAAATTCGTCCAATAGTGTAAACATAGGTTTCCGACGTATTTTTGCGCAAAACTATTGGCGATTCTATAATCTTTGCTTATCAATCGTAGAATTCCATTCATAAAAAGCATATGTTACTTATCATATTTCACCGGTAACGTATTCTAAAAAAAACATGGTTTTTTAACAAATGTTTAATTATAATAATTATAAACAATCGTATATTCACAAAATATCTCTGTTTGCGCTTATAAGCTCTTTTTATATATTAAAATGTTTTTAAATGTTTTTAAATAGCAGAGTTTTATTAAATAGTATCTTCGAAAATATGTGGTACAGCTAAAAATAGTATGGAAAATAAGTTTGAGAGTTCTATTCGTGGAGAACCAAAAATCGAGTCGTACGGTAGAGGTAGAATAATAAAGTAAAACCCGAGCGACGGGAATTCCCCAACATATGTGAGATAATGGACAGATCTTAGCACGCTTACGATTCGTGTAAGAACGTGCATACTTCAGGTAATAAAGTAAGACGAAGCGAGGCCGCGCATACCTTCTAATATATGATAAACATATTATAATCGTCCTCCAAAACATAGAGTATATTCGGTACGTTTGAGTGACGCTAGCTGAGAGGTTTAGGTATACGATGCAGTAAGCGTTCCCTCCCTCCGATATGCAATCCATTGCGAGTAACGATTGGACGAGACAACATTGACACTTGGTCAAACGCATTGTTATATAGGAAATCGTGCTCTTTTTCAATGTATATTGTCGCGCGGATAGTAAGCAACGTGACGTTACGCGAACTTGTATTTTGAATTCCGTTCGGAACAATGTGCGTGTGTCGAAACATCAAATTGCACAGTATGTACACCAATAATATACAAAACGCACGCGAAATAATAAAGAGTGGAGAGCAAGAGAGAGAGAGAGAGAGAGAGAGAGAGAGAGAGAGAGAGAGAGAGAGAGAGAGAGAGAGAGAGAGAAGTAGGTGCAATCATCCGTCGTCCCAAGACAGAATCGAAATGCCGTATACCCTGTTACAAGACATAAACCTTCCGCGTCGCATATATGCAAGCAAGACATTCCCGATTCCTCAATGGCCTCGGTATAAAGATGAGAAACTGCCTCGCGAGCGACGTAAACAGCCGGGATAACGCAAGTTTAAGCCCGCCCTCCTCCCCCCGGGCGAATTCATAAAAACGAGAGAACGCAATGAAAAAAAGGAGGGAAGCGAAAAAAGTGAAGACGAGAGAGAGAGAGAGAGAGAGAGAGAGAGAGAGAGAGAGAGAGAGAGAGGAGGAGGGGGGGGAGCAAGTAATAAGCGTCCAGCGTAGTATACGTAAATTTTATTATTCATTCGGTGACGAGGTAAAAAACAATCTCATCGAGATATACATGTATATGGGGGTTCGTACGTATATGTGTACATATATATGTATACATTAGCGAGGACAGGGTTGGAGGGGGGAGATGGGGGAGGGGAGGGTACGTTCCCGATAAAACGCATCGCGCAATAAACCCCCGGGGGCGGGCGCATATATAGGGTGATGAAACGTAAAATCTGGGCGTACCGCGGACCTTCGCGCATTGTTGCTCGGCCGACGGCATTATTCACGCGAGGGCGCTATCGCGGCCGCGAAAACGTTAAATCTGATGTTCGACCTCTTCCCCTTTTCCAACATATTCTCCTGCACAAGTACAAGCACGAGGAGAAGGAGGAGGAGGAGGAGGAGGACGAGGAGGAGAGGTGAGATTCTCGGTTCGCAGGCAACATATTTACGTTAACGTATAAATCTCGACAACCCGTTCGAGGAGAATTGGCATGCATGAGAATACCCTGGCATTCGATTTAATACGGGTAAAGAGCTACGACGGGAGAGTAACATATCTATCCTGCCTCTCTCGCGCGGCCTTATCCGATTCCGAAGATGTATATCGCACGCGTCGTTTAAGCTCCCCGCGATATATACGCTATGCGCATCTACACACACACACACACACACACATATGCATTTATATACATACACATCCATCGCGATCTCTAACGTCCACCCGTCCGTTCTCTTCCCGATCTTTCGATCTCTTGGCCTTGTGTATCTCGAGGTATACACGTATATAAATTTATACGTCGAGTATGTGTATTTTTGTTTGTTGCACACGCGTTTTTCTTTATATGCACCTATACGTGCTTGGAAGTAAAATCTCGGCCCGGTTAAATTCTCTGCGAGGGGCGTACGTATAATAATCTACCGTCAACGTCTTTTGCAAGTAACGCGCGTTTTCCTTTTATATTCATACATTTTTCGAAAAGATTTGTGATCGACGCGTCTGTTAATTCATGACGATAAGTAAATACGAATTAAAACTCGATGGGAGGGGACAAAAAATTTATAGAATTGTAAATCAAGGAAAATTCAAATATTACGGAAAGATTTATACGCGCATGCCACCGATCCATCTGTTACATATTAAATTTACGTAAATACGAATCTTCTTCCGCGGTCGTTTACGTTCATGAACTCGAAGCAAATTGAAGGTCCTCCTCTCCGTTTTTTTTTGTCGTCGTTCTCCTCTTACTCTTCCTACGTCGTCGAAGTATAAGGTTTTGATCGAGTTCAGGGCTTTGGCAATTTAACTTAACCGTTGCATCGATTATACGCGCGCGCGCGCGCGTGGTTGGACCACCTCCGCAAGCAAAAACAACCGGGAGGAAGTTGACGGTAGGGCTGACATTTCTTACTCTTATTCTAAAGCTCTATACCGCGTTTCCTAGATTGAACGTGATTTTCTTACTCGGTGAGCGATTGCATTGCCAACCGTTTTAAACTTAAGGACTTTCCTTATACGCCCAAACATTATCTTTCTCTCTCTCTCTCTCTCTCTCTCGCTCTTTCTCTTTATTTTTGCGAGGAGTAATTTCAGAATGCTTAACTTTCCTCCTTTTTCGATTATTAAAGTCGCTTTATTTTTACAAGGCGATAGTCGTTACGTAAGCAATTTTTTCTCTTCACTTCAGTTTGAAACAAGCGCGTAGGTAAATAGCGAGACGCTTAAACTGATTAAAATAAATAGTGATAAAATGTAAGATTATAAAAAAAAAAGTTTTAATTTTCTGCATACACTGGATATTAAACAATGGCAGTTGATTAAGGTAATGCTTACTTGCACACACACACACACACACACACACACACACACACACTGAGTAAATTTGAGTTTAAAGAAGTTAAAACAACATTGCAAGTAGGTGCTTGTAAAGTATCAAGCAGAAATTAATCCAAAAGTTAATAACTGATTTTCGGAAAATATGATTTTGGGTTTAACAACACCTCGGCATATGTTTCCGAAGTGAATTTTCATTGTTGGGGGTAAGCGTAACAAGTCACTTATACATAATACACCGCGGTAAGTTGGTAAAATTAAGAATGTTAATGTCTACTTATAAACGAGTTTACCAAGTAAACGTTCATTTGAATTACAATCAGTTACATTTTCGCAATTGAAGCCGTAGATTCCCCCGAATTGTTTATTTGTACAAAAGAAGACGTCGTTTAAACTTCGTTATATGTATTGTTACATAAAATATTACATATTCCTCGTGCGAGCGGTATGTGCGTAAGTTAAATTTACAATTACGAAAATTAGGTTTTAGTATCTCCTTGTAATGTTGTTTTAACTTTATCAGTAATTGTTGACTTTTAAAACAAAAGTTTAACTTTCCTCGGTGTGCGGTACATACGTGAGATTATACCGCTTCCAGCGGTATCACTGGAATCTTCCTATTGTAAGTTTATCTTTTTAAACTACGGTTTAACTACGGATAATTAGTTTGTGAAACAAAAAATTATTAACTTTCGGGGACACGATAATCATACTTAATACGTCGTTTATTAATGGAATAACTTGAAATTGTTTTTTTTTTCTTTTATTACAAAATGCAGTGTAAATGTTGGAATAGCTAAAGAACTTTTATTACATGCAGATTTACAGTCAATTCTTTTGATATATCAATCGGACGTTGGATTGTTTTTTTTTCACTGAAGTAAGCAGGAGGTCTGTCTGGATTAAGATGATTGAAAAGAAAAGTTTTTGTCGCACTTTTCGAGTAATAATTATTATTAAAAGCATTTTTTCTTTCTTAGACTACATTCGATCAAACTTGATTTTAATAACGTAATGCTCGCAGGTTTTGATAGTCTGACTGTAACAAAAGGATTATTTTTTAATTTCTGCTTAAAAAATTACTATATTATGATAAAATTGTGATATATGTGGATAATCATAATATTTGCTATATTTCGCATCAAATTTTCATATGTTTCTACTAACATTTAGTATAATTTATAATAAAAATTATATTATGTTGCTATTAAATATGATAATTGAAGTGTATCACAAATGACTAAAATACCGACACTTACCCAATAATTGATCACTTAAGACCAATTTCTTATTGCTACTTTACGTTTAATATAGGTCATGATCAATATCTTTTACTGATTTTAAATTGTATTATTCTAAGATTCTACGTTGTTGATCTATTCATAAAATTTTGTTTGTAAATTAAATATAAAAATGAACTAGTGTCGGGTGGTGCATATGAACATTTGGGTAGGTAACGGTATAATAATTTTTATTAAACGATTGATCTCAATGCGTCGAAAAAGAAGCACACCCGAAGAAGAAGAGTAGAAAAAAGTTCCAAAGGTCGATCCGATGAAAAAGAGAAATACGAGAATGAATTTAATGCGACACGTTCGATGAACTACCATCTTATCCGTAATCAACGATGACGTGCAGCAGACTCTAATTGCGCCTTTAAAAGAAAATTCGATATCAATAATTATATGCTCGATCAAAAGGAGTACGGGTGTCTTCCTTTCTCTTTCTATTTATCCCTGATGATATATGCATTTGAAAACGACGTTTCATCAGAATTATCGATTTCCAATGAAGAACCCGCGAACGAACACTTCTCCTCCCGTTTCGGCGGCGTCTCTAAACTCATTGTCTCATCCAGAGTAAAAGCAAAGCTGTCTGGAAATGAAAAAAAAAGGGGCGAGTCTTTCCGGTAAATCGAAGGTTTACCGAGACAATGCCACATATTCTTCAGTCAAAAAAAAGAAGAAGTAGAAGAAGAGAAGCATGGAAAAATCAATGCTTTTTTAACTCGTCATGGGATTTCACCGATCCTGTAGGAGAAGTATAGCGTTGGAGTCGGCGAAAAAGAAATTGAATCCCTCGCGGGGATCCTTTCACCGGTGGTTCTCGGCGCGAGACTGCGCTAAGCTCGCCCGGAATGGGTTAACGATGCCAGAAGTCGTGCGCTGGAAGAATTCCGGTCTCGGTTCCGATGACGCTCCGAGATTCTCGCGTTGTTAAGGGGTTACAAGCGTGCGACCGATTGTTTGAAAAATAATAGCGACATATATATAAATACACACATCGATTCGTGAATACACAGTTGATTATCGTTGAAAAACGCGTGACGTTGCGCGTCATACCCGTCGGGATTTAATTGTCACGTTCGTTCGCGAGTGTATTCTTTTCCCGCTTATTATCCATTTTCTGAATTTAAGCGACGCGTATTACCATTATTTCTAGATACACACCGAGGTGATAAACGGTCGGGTTTATATTTGCGTTTGGTTTATACCAAAATATGATAATGTCCCGTGGCCACATTCACACCTCTCTCTCACTCACCGAATGATATACCGAGACCCTTCTATTTTTCATTGTAAGTGCTCCGCGTGTATTTTTAACCTCGTGAAATATAACGGATGTTTTAAATGTGTTATGCCACGAGGCGTTAGAGAGCTCGTTAAATTGCTAAAGTAGTGTCGGGGCCTGGAGTCGTCAAATTTAAATTATATAAACCCCATTCGTATATATGCATATATAATAATATAATATATAAATCGTGTATATACGTTTTCGATAAGATGAAAATTAATCGTATAATCTTCGGATCGTTTCATTGATCGTATAGGCAAACGATCGACAAATATTTATTTCGAATTAATAACACCCGTGTCAATCTAGACACTGGTATAACGGTGGAATGCACTTTCCGCGTTGTTTTATGTATCTCGCGAAAATTGGATTCTTGAGAGAGATTCGCGAGGGGGTAGGGGGACGATCGATAGCTATAGCCAGCAAAGTATTGCCAGCGTGAGAGAGAGAGAGGGAGAGAAATATAACATCAACATCGCCTTCCCGTGTGTATACTTTAGCCCGGTTCTTCGGTTCGCTCGATAAATTGAAATTATAATTAAACGCGGGTCATTGCGCATCATTTTCTACTGATCGCCAAATAATTTAGCTTGGCCTGAGTGCTAAATTCCAACGTGTTCTTGCGATCTCCACTCTCGGAAAAACGTGCTCGAGACCCGCTCTTATTACGATAAATTTATGCGGCCGATCATTCGATATCGATCTGGTAAAAAGTTGCAACGTTTCTTTCGATCGATAACCCACGAGAAATAAAATTGTTTCTATTTTACAATTGCGTTTTAATCGATATATACACATATATATTATTTGATTATTTATATACGTAGAATTAGTTATTTGGAAATTGACCTTTTCAAATACAAGAACAGTATTGGCAACAGTAGTGGCAATCGAATTTCGTTAATATTGTTATTTGTACTTGTGCTACAAACTGCTACATGAAAAAATTAAAATATATTTAATCAAAAATTTAGTAAATTATATTCTTCATTACCTTCATATTTCTGCTCGTATTATTTATACAGTTTTAAAATGTTCATTCTGAATTATATGTAAATTCACATACATGAACACATTAGCTATCAATCTTGATAAAATCTTTAATTTTCGAAGACGATTCCGAGTACTTCAATAACAACATTAATACTAAAACTAAAATATCAAAGAGATAAACAATATATCTAAAAGTTTTGTCACAATGATTAGGTACAGTAGAATAAAAAAAAAACATTTTCATCGAAGAAATGCTTTTATCTTATTTTCTTAAAAGAAAGAGAGAGAGAGAGATACATAACGTTCATCGTACAAAAATTCTGTGACATATATCTTAGAAATACTTAAAAGATAAACTTTTTCGAAACTTATAAAAAGTTGACCTAGAGAGGAGAAATCTCTTCCTAAAATAATGATTTATATCTAAAAGTATATAATTATCTGAAAACTTTGAAGTTGGCACCCAATCGTCATAATTATTAACATTCCAACAATATAATACGAAGATTTATATTAAAAAAATTTTTAATTATTCAAATTATCACTTAATAAATTATAATACTATTCCCGATTACAGATAATTTAAATAAAAATTAAAAAAAGCACCATGAAATAAAAATTATCAATAACTTTTAATCAGTATAGTTTTATTTTCTTTTAAAACAACTATATAGCAATACGCACACTGACAACTAATTTGTATTCTACGAATAATTATTTGTTCAAAGTTTTATTCGATTATACAAGTTTTCATTGTTAAAAAATACACTTATTTCTTATATATCTGGCATCGTGTATAAAAAAACGCTTGATGCAATAGTTAAATGAAAATAAATTAATTTTTATTTGTGTACAGACACCTCTTCGATCGATGAATAATTATAAAATTAGAAGAATTCGAATAATGCGAGTAAACGCAATAGTTTTTTATACGATTGAAATTCGAATCGATAACGAACAAGCTCGCCTCAGGGATGTTGCGGATTGTACTAAAAATTCTCTCTCTTTTCACTGAATTGAGGATAATAAAATTTTATGCGAATCTAAAACTTTTACAGGTAATTGTCGTATTTTAATCCACCCCGGAGTTTAATACACCTTTTGCTTTTGACACCGTAAGATCACTTTTAATATTTTTATATTTTCAAAACTCTGAACCATAATCCCGCGTGTTAATAAAAATATCGCGCTATATGTAAAAAAAAAAAGCTTTTTATTACAAAATTGTTATTTTTACGGTAAGGAAATTCGAAGTTAGTCGATCGCCGAATGTACGAGTGACTGTGCTCGAATGAGTCTAATTTTAAAGGTAACCGCACGAAAATACTGTGAAACGCGTCAAAGTTAACTGAGTATATAGCATCTCGCACACAAGGACATTCTTTACTCTGGACAAAAGATGTAGCGCGTAAGTTTCGCGTGACACGTCATTTCGAAGTCCTCGGTATTTTCAAAGCTCGGAGCGCAAAAGCATCTGTATAAGGAGATAAAAAGAGAGAGAGAGGGAGAGAGAGAAGGGGGAGAAGTAAAGCTTTCGAAGAGAAAGGAAAAAAAGGGAGAATGAAGGGAGAGAAAGAGAGAGGTGGAACGTCCCATTTTCATCATCAAAGGCCTCGGAGTTTATAGGAAGTGCAGAGGCACGTGATTTTCTGCAGTGGGCCCCGCGTAAACGAGATTAGAAGCTCACGCTCGATGAAGCGTATCGTTAAGTCCTCGTATTTCCCGTCGCGATAGCGTGAATTTCGCTCGAAAGTGCGAGAAGGACAATCCTCTTGCTCATTTGACTGTCCTTCAGAGGAGGAAGTGGAAGAGGAGGAGGATGAGGAGGAGAACGAGGAGGTATCCGGCAAACTCAGCAGGATGGTTGTTATAATACGCGATGTGCTATGCTTTGGAAAAAGACGCCCGAGACAGATCGTGCCGCGTTGCGTTTGTCGAAGAAAAACAGAGGGACGTCCGCTGAGCGCATTTTACACAGCGCGATAACAGCAGGGGGAGAGCAAGAGAGAGAGAGAGAGCGAGAGGTCGCTGAGAAATTTCGCTCACTCGGCATTTTCCGAGGCGGCAGACAGATAACGACTTCATTACGGCCGCTCATCAGATATAAATGACATATTTGATTCGGCGGGCGTATCTCCCGCTCTCTTTTCTAGCTATCACCACTTCAAAGTTTTCTCCGTTGTCTTCAGTCTCGGGGGTAGGGAGTGCCCTGATGGAGTATCTTTCCTTTGGTTCGTTCGTTTCGTGGGTGCACCGCTCGCTTCGCCTCCTCTCGTTTACGCTTCGACTTCTTCTCGTTCTGATAATGAGAAGGACGAAGAGAAGGAGCCACGCCGGAAAAAAAGGGCATCTCTCTGTCGATGCGGATGAAAGAATACCGCGTCGGAAACCACGCGCGAGCGACGATTAAATGGGCGTCAGCTTTGTCGGTGCCCATTTCCCATCCTCCCCTTCGTTTCCGCGTTCAACGTCGCCGTCGCTGTACCCTCCGTTACTACGACAACGGGCGAACCCAACTCCTCGATCTTTGAATGCTCTTTTTTTTTCTTTTCTTTATTTAAGTTGACGCTCCAGTTGATTTTAACCGCCGAGAGACGCTTTCTACACCGTGTCACTTATTTATGTATACATCCGTTCACTTTTACGACAATGCAAGCCTCCTTTAACGATTAACCCTATACACACAGAGAGAAAGAGAGAGAGAGAGAGAGAATATATATTCCAATTTCATCTCATCGAAATACCAGCTTTACAAAGATTCACCCCTTTTTTAATTGATAAAACGTTGATTGACGCGGAAAATGTCTAAGGGTTAAAATATACCTTTAACAATTTCCTTTTACTTGCAAATCCAAGTATTTTGAATTCTCTTCGGTCTCAAAGGGCATTAAAAACGACTATTTTCAACCTTTTATTAAATTAAACTATAGTTAACTCGAGGTTATATCTGTGCAGTGCAAGGTGAAATTTCGTTGATGAAATATGTATACCATCCTCTTTGGGAAATGTTAAACTCATCAAAACAATGTTTATAAAATTAATTAAATTAATATCTAAATATTTCCATCGCGATCTGCACGTTACTCGCTCGATGCTTAAATAAGATAACGTATATATATACACCTATATACACCCTTAACACTAAATAAATTAAATATACTTTCGAATACTTTGTACACCGTAAATAAAAAAAGTCTCAACGAGTATAAGATATAAATCATCGACGCCACCTCTATAGCCAATCAAATTATTTTTGTTTTTATTTTTTTTTTATGAGTATTAAATTTGCAATAAATTTTTTTTTGTTTACGTTGTAAAATTTATGTTCCCTTAAACAAAATAAAAAAGTATGTCGAACAATGGAAAATTGCGGGCGTAAAAGTTGAAAAGTTCAAAATGCGTATAAACATGATGATCGACGCGAACGCAGGTTGTCTCTGAATGTTATTCAACTTGGTAATTGTTATGTACATATTTTATCAAATGAATGCAATTGTCACGATTCCGACAAATTGATAATTATGGCAGATGTCCTCTCGTGTACCCAGTCTCTTCTAAATACAGATTAATATAAATTATATTGGTCAATGCATTATCAATTTTACGGCATTAACATTAGAAATTTCGTTCGGAATTAGAAAGTCTCGATTAGTCGATAAATTATACATTACTATATACCAATTGCATTTAGACGTTTTAATATTTCACATTTCGCTGAATTATATATAACTAAATGGTAATATTACAACTCAACTTTTTTTTCCACCTACTTTTCGATTCATTTATGTAGTAAAAAAGAAAAGTAAATCTCTATAATTTTCTGAGTGATCTAATTGAGAATAGAGTACGCAAGGATCATATATACACGACAGGTTATTGGCAGAAAGTTGTTAATAATTGACTCCTCGTTCTTCACGTGTATAATGCGTCGCAAAAAATAATAACGTCAAGATATAATATATACCTATATATACGACACAACTGAGACTCTCAAAGAAAATAAATGTACCTCCAGCGATCTATCGACGAAGCATTAAATATTAGTCGAAGTATCACGCTATAGAAAGTAAACTTGTACGAAGGAAGAAGCAAAAAAAGAAGAAGAAGAACGAAGCGAAATAAAAAAAAAAGAACTACAGTAATCCAAGATCAAGTGGGAGGTGCGAGTCGCGTATATTGGTAAATTATGGATGCGCTCGTGTGTGTACGCGCACGTACCGAAACGGATAAAGCCCTCGAAAGCTCTCTCTCTCTCTCTCTCTCTCTGTCTGTGCGATACGACATGACTTTCGAAATATACACGGTGACGAGGACCTGCCGGAGGAGAAAAATAGAATTCAAGTCCTCTCACCTTTCTCTCTCTCTCTGTCTGTCTGTCTCTTTTCATCACATCCCCTCTTCGGAACTGTCTATCGTGCGGCCGGATCGATTTTTTTTTTTCAAACCGGCGCTGAGGAACAGTGAGTGAGCTCGTTTGCATTGAACTTACGAGTGGTTGCCGGCTGTTCATTCTCTTTCATGGGCTTTCAGTTGTTGAATATCAGAGCCATCGTAACTCTCGGGGATTAAAATATTTTCCAGGATCGCGCTCCCGTCGGCTTTCCCTGGCATCAGCGAGAACATGAGAATTATTGTTATCGGGACAGCTACCCGGATATAGGGGAGGTGGATACCTATACTTTCACTGTGTATATATATGCACGTACACACACACACACACACACACACACACACACACACTTATGTAGGAGGGTCAACTTTTTTGGCTAATTGCTACGACGATGGATGCTACCCACCAAAGATTATTCGGGATGTCGGTGTGTATGTATTATATGTCACAAATGCGATTTGTTACCTACGTCGATATATTTAAATAAACGCTATTTGTAGATAATCAAACATTATGTCTTTTCCGTTTACCTCTTGTTATGATATACATCGAAACGTATACAACGGATCCGTATATTACGATTCATAGTTTTTCGTACGAAAATACCCAAAAATTAATTTGAAGAAACAAGGTTAATATATTTAAAATGTAACGTATATTATTTTTCTTTTTATTTACAAGATTAAATGAACGTGCATTATGCGGAGTGTTCGGTAACCGAGCCTCGCTATTGATCAACCGATGTATTAACAGAACGTTCGGTTTGTAATTTAAAACGTACTCGCGTCCTTAACGATTGATACAAATACATTACTTTTTGATTAGCGGAACGATAATACACGTCGATTAATAAAGAAAAAATACATTTTCAATATCCTATTCAACAATACGAGACTTTCGACGGTATTGATAAACGTGTAGTTGGTTATACGTCGACTAAATTTAAAAGATGCGGAGCTATTATATCGTACAAATGCGTTTGAATAATTTTAAGTGCATCGGAATTATCGTTCAAAGTATATATATATATATATATATTCGTTTAATGAAATATCAAATTAAATTAAATGAAAAAATGTACGATATATCCAGTTGTTGAAATTACCAGGAACGAAATTTTTTTTTCGTATCGCTTACCTAGGCATTTAAAATCCGATAATTTTAATACTTGTAAAAATGAAGCAAGCGCTAAAAAAAAATTTTTTTTTGTCAATTACGTAAATGTACACATCAAGCCATTGTCCGCGACAAAGAGTTAAAATGCGTTCTCGTTCAAATGTCACTATGAATAGGATGTAATTTTCAAGCCCCTCTCTCTCTCTCTCTCTCTCTCTCTCTGTCTCTGTCTCTTTAGCCTAAAGGCCTAAAAATGGATGCAGAAATAGCGGGCAGTACTTTGGTAAAATGATTGGACCATTTACAATCTGAAGTACTCTTTTTACGTTATAAAATATACATCGTAGACGTTGAAGCGAAAAAACTGTTGACGCGAAAACGTGGGATGCAAAAAATGATCGTGTAAAAAGTGTATCTTCTTTTTTTACATATATTAAATGTAACCTAGCGTAAAGATTTAAATGTTTTTCATCCAATTTTTGATACGATAAAATGTTGTTATAGGCAATCTTCATTATTAAAAACAAATTCTCTTTCGAAAATTCAGTTAGATAAGGTTTGAATAACTTACATCCCGTACGAATATTATCCACTAAAGAATTTCTATATTTTTCTGGGCGTGTATATATTTCATCATCATCATATATATATAACTCATCGATCTTAAACTATGAAAAGACCTGTCATTTATTTTAAATATTGATTTAATCGTTCGTTCCGTATAAAAAGAGGTATGTCATATCACCGATCACTTTTACATAGATTTCATTACTGAAATTTAATTTACGCAAAAATGTTAAAATTAAATTAAGATTTAAGATTAACGTTATAATCGAGGTAAAAATATAAAATTGAACTGCAGTGTGTTGCGATTGGAAATTATTATAAATTTGCGAAAACGAAACATATTTTCCCAGCTTGTTATAACGAATGGTATTTAAAAACAGCCATATTTTATTCATGACCGGTGTGTGTTTTTTTGAAGAAAAACAAGGTTCATAAAAGCATTTTAAAACTTTACATATCGCCTTTACAAAAGCTTTCAAGATATTACGCTAGTTAACATTTAATTTAAAAATGTTTTACACCTACATATATCTATTAGTATTCCGTATTTACATAATAGTTCTATTATCTTTGTAAAAACATGAGCGAAGCGCAATTAAATTTTCCGTAAAAAAAAAAAAAACACGAGAAGAAAATTCTTTACATTTTGCAAAATATCGAGACGCGCCAGTAAAACGTTTCCATAAATTTTCGAAAATATTTCGTAATACGATGAGCGATCGTATGGTACGCGCACGTCGTATTGTAAAATTATGTTTTACACTAAAAAATCACCAATTGTTAATGTACAACAAAAAAAAAAAGGAAACTATAGCATTGCCAGGTATAAATCCAACTGTAGAATTGCGTATATTTGCGTAATGTAAAAATAACGATAGAAAAAAAGGATTATTTTATGGGTATATATAACGTCTCTATTACAATGTAAAATTAAATTGAAGGTAGAAAGAAGTTTGGGAAAGTTAGGGTGGAAAAGAAAATATCGAGGACGGAGGCTCAATGAAATAGCATGAAGAAAAAGTAGGGACGATTCGTTTATGCACATGAAGCATTTCTGTTTCTCAGGAGGAAAGTGGAGGCAGAAAGCCATCAAGATAAGTAAACGGCCTCGACTGCGTAGTGCAATTCTTTAAACGGTGCAGCTGTGGTACCAGCCGGAGAGGATATTTCTCATGAATGTTTCAAACGAAATTGCGGATCTAATCCCTGGGCGGGGCTAAATCATTCGACTTCCAGAATTCCATCCCTTTTACCGAATTCTCTCTCTCACTCTCTCTCTCTCTCTCTCTCTATGTATATATACATATCCTTCCGTTGTTACACCTTTCTTTAAAAAATTATTCACTGACGAGTCGATCGCCTTTTTCTTATCGCGCGCATGTAAATTTTTAATTTCAATATAAGTCATAATTTTTCACTTCAATCTCCGTTACGTGTTAAATGACATAGAGGAATATTATTTATTACTTTACTTTTATCTTACAGTTGTAGAGACAGCGCCGAAGAAATATATGAAATATAAATAAAATATCTGTGACGTGAAGTTCGTCGTATGAATTATTATTTCGAGTGATTTAATAAGTCAGATATGTGTGTATATAGATTCAAGTGCTCAGTAATTGTGGAATACTTGAAACAAAAAATAATCAACGCGGACGACATTATTATTATCAAGTTATTTGCAAATAAAACCTTTCAGGAATGTCAGACTATTTAACAAAAAGCAAAAATCGTATTATTTACACTAATAATAATAATAATAATAATAATAATAATAATAATAATAATAATAATAATAATAATAATAATAATAATAATAATAATAATAATAATACTGTTTAAAGGAATGTTATACTCGAAAAGTAGCGTGTACTGCAATTTATTTTTTAATTAACAATAGGTTTACTTTTTTCAAGAAAAAAAAAATCATTGTAACATTCTTCTACTTGTTTTAAATAAAGCTACAAATTTGAATAGTTTTTATTTCTAAATAATTAAGATTTTGAAATAACCACAAAGCTCCATTCGAAGGGATTAAAAATTTTATTTAAACTTTTCTTATTGATAATGAATGCAAACAGACTATTTTGATTTATTGATTATCAATTTACTTGGATTTACATGGATTCGAACTTATTAAATAATACAATATTTTTATCAGTATTCGTGTGCAAAGTTTTTTTTTCAATTTTTAATATCTTACTCAAAGTACAATTGTAATTTCTACAATTTTAATATTCCTGAAAATTGATTGGTCGCGTCGCTTTGTATAAGCAGTGGACGATCACCGGAAAGTGTTTCATGAAAAAACGTGTAACATTATCATTAAAAAAAAGAAAAATAACGTTTTACTCGAAATCCACGAATTACAATAAATCTATTAGAGATGTTCCACCAACAATAAGAGAAGGAACGAATCGAATATATATATACATATAGACCTATATAACATTTGATTAAAGCGAGGAAGAATAAAAGATTGTCCTTGGCTAATCCTCTATAGGCTATAATTCTTTAACGGTCAAACATAATATAAAGGTAGGAAATTACTAGGTATAGAGGGTAGTTATATCGATTTCCATTTACGTGTGACATTAGAACGACTGGTAATGAGGGTTAAGCACATGGGAGTTATATGTACAGGGGATAGGGAATAGAGGAGAGGGTTCGGCAGCAACGGTGGTGGTGGTGGTGGTGGTGGTTCTGGCTAAGTAAATGCGGTTACGGTTAGGTAGCCAACTTTTCGTCCAATAGAACTGGAGAGAAGAGGAGGAGTACGATGGCCGTGGAATAAAAGTCGAGGTAGCGCGGCGAGTAATACAGCAATAACCTCGGGGAGAATTTAAAGAACGGTATTAAAACGACAAGGCATTAGATTCATGGTGTGTCTTTCACAGTGTCGTGCCGAAGAGAGTGAAGAAAGGAGAGAAGAAGCTTTCGGGTGGCCTCGAGACGCGACGGGGTAGGAGGGAAAGTAGAGAGACCCTCGCGATTCCTAATGGAGTCACGCCCAGGTGGATACGTACCTTAAGAGAGGGATAAGAAAAATAAATATCGCTTTCGCTCCGAGAATAGGAGAGAGAGAGCGAGTAGGTAGGGTAAGGTAACCGCGAGCCGGAATTCCAAATGAGGGACGCAAACGGTTTAAAATAAACTTCCTACGTTGGTATCACTCGCGGGAAATGTAAAATGCCTTACCTTTAAACCCCGGGGTTTGTACTTAGTCCTTTAAAAAATGTTTAATTCAATTGCAATTCGCCGTGCGGACCAGTCAGTTTAAACTTATCTCTCGTACCGGCAATAAATCCCCTTATACCCCTCATACCTATATACCGAAATTCAACCGCAACCTCATCCGGTGAAAATAATATTATTTATCTTTAGTCGTTTTTATGTCTTATCCACATCTCTCGCGACTCGTCGCTAAATTACTTTTATATACCTGTTTTCCAATACATCGCTTCTGCTTTTTCACGAATTATATTATCATTGGTATTTCATTACCAAACGATCATTGATTTTAAAATACGCCAAAAGTTGATTATTCGATAAATTTAACCTACGCAGCTGTAATCAACGCGCCAAATAAATGTAATAAAATAGAGATTCGTTGGTAATTCAATTCGTCCTTTTCCGCGCGAGATACAACACGTAATTTAAATTTCAACTTGTTGACTTACGAATTGTCGAATTAATAAAATGTTACGTAGCTCAAAAAGATAACTAATATTTACATATATTTATCTTTAATCATAATTATTCACGTTAATCTGACAATCCCGAGAAATGAATGTTTTAAATTAAATAAATCCTTAAAGCTTTATTGCATATCTCTCTCTCGCTCTCTCTCGTTATTAACTCGGAGTTAATTAATGTAATGGAAATACCTTGATAAATTAATTTATAATAGGTACACATTGAACTCTCCCTCACTCAATTTAATTTGAATTTCAAGATAATCTACAAATACTTAAAACAAAGTTTTATTTTGATTATTAATGTTAAACCTGCACAAGCTACACTTCCAAGTGTATTTAAAGAAAAAGCTATTTTGTCACATGTACTTTTAGAAAATAAATGAAATTTTAAATCATTGTCCTCCCGTTTAAATTAAATATAAATTTAAATTAAATGAATTAAATAGTTTTTCGAAGGTGCACACATGGGCCAGGTTCAAAATAATTTGCTAATTAACTTTATTTTTTTTTTTTGAAAAATGTTACACGTCTCGTTTAAATTCAAAAGTCGAAAAATTTGATTTTCTTTTAAATTATAATCTATATATGTGTTTAATAAAATAAGGTTGTGAATAGATTTTAATATCTAATGTAGGTATAATTCAACTTTTCGTTTAAATACAATCCTTTACGTAATATCTCTCTCGAATTGAAACGAAACTAAAAAGTTGAAAACGTAATTAAAGAGAAATTAAGAAAAAAAGGAAGAAGAAAAAATAAAGAATTGTTAAATCAAATATTATTGGTAAGTAATATCGTACATATCACTAACGAATCTAATAAATGTTTCATATGGGCTAAACTAAAACATCCCGATATAAATCAAATTATAATCAAGATAGTAGCTGTATAATCAATATATACGTCGAACCTTTTAAAAAGGGTTTATAAAAAGGTGAAGAATAAACATAATAAAAAGAAAAATGTTGTACATACATATATATATATATATATATATATAGATAGTGAAGGAAGAGGAGGAGGTAGGGGGGGTTAGCTGCAGTACCAAAAGAAGGAAGAAAGATTTCTTCGATATTGGGGCTGATTAAATCTAACCGATAGCATTTGCGGGTACGTGACTCCGAATCGCCGGTTAACCTGGATGCCTCGAGGCGCAGAGCGTATTCTGCCCTCCTACATAAATAAGTTGGGTCATGGTCATTAATCGAATCAGCTTGCATTGAATTTTCCTCGCTAACTTATGCACTTTGTTTCATTTCATTTGGATTATCTAGATAAATTTGTTAATCTACCTCTACCGTATATACCGTATAATATCTATATCTATGCATATATACATATGTACATGTACACACACATACCAGTCATATAGAGATCCCTATACGAGATACGACGTACGAAAATATTTATGGATACATCATAGAAATTTATGGAGATTGAACAGTGATGATTATTTTATTGGTACTTACAGTGATCTCTTATTTGAAATATTGATTTCTATTAAACTGTTATATATATACATACATATATATACACATTTTAACGGTTTATATAGTGTGTGTTTGAGAACCGAAGAAGAGTTAAATAAGTATTTTAAATGCGTATTTCAAATTATATTGACACCTACCGGTAAGTACATATTATCAACCGTATAATATTATCTTGGATGATGATCAGATTAGCTGTGCATATTTTTAATAAAAGATCTACAAAATATTCTTACATGAAATATATACTTAGAAATATAACGATTTAGACAAATTTTATATATAAAGAAAATCATGTATATTGATATGTATTGTGATATAATCTCGATATGGTTGTATATCAATGAATATTGGTGATTATTATTAGCCGATTTCCTCGAATTTACTATTTAAGACTCAATACTAGAACGTAAGTATTAAAGAGGGAAGCCTCGGTTAAAATTGAAAAAGCACTATTCAATATTACTAATTAATGATTTTTTTCATAATGATTATAAACATATCATAATTTTTTGAAGAAATTGCATTACTATAAATTTTTAATTGAAATTTTTTTTTTGGTAAATTTATATGTAACATTTAACTATTTTAATTCATTATGAGACGCCGTACTCTGATTTTTTTCCATAGTGGACTTACCCCAGGATATCTCAGGAAACATTTCATTGCATAGACTGAAATTTTAAAAATAATAGCAAAATATGATTTTAATCCACTTGGGTGGAACAGAATTTCAATAATAATCTAAATGTTCATTTAAAAGAATTATTATCAGTTTGTGACACAATTCTTCAATGTTTTTAAATAAATTGGTAAGAATGATTTTTTTCTTACAATGTTACTCACAGTTTGTTTTACTAAAGTGGATTAAAATCATAATAAAAATATACTGTGAAAATTTCAGCCTCATTGAAATAGTTATGTTACAAATAAATTGTATAATAATATTATGTAATAATATTATTTGTTTAAAAAATTAAGAAATATTTTCAATTGTTATGAAAAAATTTATTAACTGCTAATATTGAATAGTTTTCTTTATCAATTTTAACCCAGGCTTGCCCCCCCTTAAGTAGACGATGTGAAGATTTTGGGAGCAGAAATTTCGCTCTAAACTGAGTCATCCAAACGTTCTCTCCGGTAACTCGACAGCGGGACGCCACTTAATTCAAATGTCTATTTAATATATTTTTTTTTATATATTTTTTGGTTTATTTAATAACAACTGCACATTGAGCGAAATGTTGTATTAAAACTTGGAAAATCGTTTTAAAAATGACAATGGTTTCTAGTAAAGAAATCACAGACTGCCAAACTGAGAATACTTACACTATAGCTTATATTACAAATTTACAAAAGTTATAGTAAATATTACAAGAATTATTGTAAATTTTATTATAAACTATAGTCATATTTTTACTGGCTACTATAATAATAAATTTCCTAGTTTGTCAGTCTGTGATTTATTTCCTAGGCACTATTGTAATTTTTAATCTATGCATTGTTGGATAGTGTATGTGTGTAACATGTATGTAATATGTTAATTATTGAAACTCACGACAATTATTGTTAAGAATTCTTTGCATCATCAGTATATCGAAGTAATTATTAAATATTTAAACAATTTTATTTAACTTTTATTGAATTAATAACCCAAAGTAAATTAATTAAAAAAATAAAATATATATATATATATGTATAACTCTAAAATAGATGGTTGTTAGTTTGGAGAATCTATCTGTTTAGGTACATAAGACAGCTAATATATCGAAACGGTTGAATAAAGAAAAACAGAGGGAAGTTGAAAATAAGCTCGGGATGTTGGCCGAAGAGTATTCGAAAACACTAGAGAAATGCATCGAGCATGAAATTGCTGCTATAGAGCGTCTACACGCCGGCCCAGTCTTTGAAGCGGTTCTCGAGTGAACCGCAGAAAAATACCTTGGCACGTGATCTCACGCCCTAAGCATTGGACACCTATTTCACGCAGTTTACTATACTCTAACTTTCGTGTACTACGATACAACAACAGTTTATTCACTCTTCACGTACACTTTTGTTTTGTTTACAAATAATCTTTGAAATATTTATCGGAACGAAGAACCCAAAAAAACGTGTAGATTGTAATGTAGATAGATGGAAATTTTTAAATTCAAAATATAAAAACGTAAATTATTAAAAATGCTTCATTCGTATGTTTCGATTAACAAGATAATGCTATACTGAATTCTATGTTATATTCCTATATAATAGAAATGTGAAAAAAATTGTAAATCAATTCAGAGGTCTGAAGGGGTTATAACTTTGGATTTTATTATAAATATAGAATCTATAAATGGATGTTCCAGTTGGAATGATTGGTTATATACAGTTAGGAAAGTAAAAGATTGCTAGATTTCTCAATGAGGAAGAAGTTAATTGTACAATCGGTTCCTTAACGCTCGGTTATCAAATGGTAGCCAAAGTAATGGCAGTGCCGCATGTAATGGAGCCACTATACGCTGCTTGAGCGTAGTAGATCGCCGACGTGAATGAATGAATGAACTTGTAATTTACTGGTATAGTCGGTGGTTGGGAAGCCACGCTCTATCGCTGCTGCGAATTCTAGTTGCTTTATGAGTTATCGAAACTTAAATTAGTATTGTTCCCTTCCCGGTTCAAGAAAGCTTTATTCGACAACCGATATATATATATATATATATATATATATATATATATATATATCTACACGACACTTTTTACTCACTTTTATTACTGCGATTATTATAGTTTACTGTGTTTTCAATTATATCATCATAAATATTTACTACGATACATTCGCTACGAAAAAATTTCGTAACGATTGTTTATTTTGTACATTTTTATTCGCTTTCGAAATTTTTCGAGGATAACCTACAAATTAACCTTCGAAATTTCATTTTGTAATTGAATGTAGCATTTGCGTACGTATATATATATATGGGTATATATACGCAGTCAATGGGAATTCTCGTTTGTAACCGATTAAAATATTAAACGTGAATTTGAAAAAAAGGTGAATTTAGAATACACGAGACAAATTTTTCGAATAAACAACAATTTTCTCGGTAATTTCCAGTCGTAAAAATGTATACACCAACGGTAACCCAAATATTTGAAAAATCGAGGTACATTGTTGAAAGCAAACACAAGAACTTGGCGAGAAAGATTTTTCCAAAAAATTCATATTCTCCTTCGTTTTGCGCGTGTGCGGACGCGCGCACGCGTGTGTGTGTGTAAATAAATGAAATTATATCAGCATCTCCTCGAACGCGTAAAATTGATTTTATACTCTACTTAGTAACACGCAGCTAAATATTATTCTAAATCTGTTTAGTTACAAATTTCATACCCCAGTAATTATTTTAAGGTACCTTACATCGGTGTACAACTGTTAATTCTTGCATGAATATATTAAACCGTAACGCAAATCCATATCTGCCGGTATATATATATATATATATAAATATACACATATACGGATTAATCCGAAATGGAAATTAGGTTGAGATGTTCGAAGAGAAGGTTGCGAAAAATACTGATATTTCAAAAAAAAAAATAATATCGAGCTACTTGATAAATGTCAACTATTATTAAATACATTTATAACGCGTATTAACTTCGACGATATAAATGGATCTATAGCTATATGTTATAATATGTATATATATATAATATTCCGTATCGGAAGTTTTATAAACGCTTAATGCCCCCGAAACTGAAATACATCTGCCCCTAATAATAATATTTCCGTCAACGTGAATAACGTTGATCCGGGGGAAAAGATGTCCGATAAAAGCGATTCAACATTGCGGAAACTCCGAAATTCGAATTAATAAGCCGGGATAGCCGAGAGCTATCGCGGTTAAAACTCCCGGGAATAAACAAGACTCAAAGGGAGAGAATCGGAGCAAAAAAAAGAGAGAGAGAGAGGGAAGGAAAAAGAAAACGGAAAAAAGGGTCCAAAAGAGATCCAAGGAAAAATAAAAGGAAAACAAGAAACAAATCAACGAGAAAGGTTGGAAAAAGGAAATGGCCGGGTAAAGCCTTCGAAAAATCCTCAAGGGACCGATTCCTAAATCCTCCACTCCCGTTAAAAATTCGCACACATCCCTCAAAGTTCCTCCGATCATCTCGCGATTCTTCCTACCCGATTTCCTCGTTCTCTCTCTGTTTGTGTGTGTGTGTGTTTTTTTGTTTCACCCCGTCGCCACATGGGACACAAATAGAGAGTAAGCCAGAGAGAGGGAGAGAGAAACAAATGCGATCTGAAAAGCCATTCGACCCGCAGGTGTACGCGCGAGTCAACTTTGCATCCCCGTGGAAAGTTAAGCAAAGCGAACATTGAACACTTGTATTCCCTCGAGAAGCTCATATGTGTATGTGTGAGCGGTGGGGGGGGGGGGGGAGAGGAGGGGAGGGAGTGGGAGTGGGAGTAGGAGTACGTATGAGAAATCTGCCCGCGAGCACTTGGTAATACGGCTCGGGTGAAACTTTTGTACGTGCGGCTCGCGTAGACGCTCTTGTTCAAAAGTGCCTGGCTGCATGCCGATGCCGCCGCGAACGTTTACGTCGGAGCTATATACGGAAACCCTGGCTTCCTTCTTTCTTCTTCCCCTCGAAAATTTTTCGCGCATCGTCGGGAATTACAAGGGGCTTGCCCGAACTAAATGCCGCATATACGACGAGACCCCGAGGTTTTTCCTACCTGCGGATCTGAGATGTGGTTTAACTTTCAAGTCTTTTCGAACTGTACCGCTTCTTCTTCTTCTTCTTCTTCTTATTCTTCTTCTTCTTCTTCTGCTTCTTCTTCTTTTTACTCTTTCGACTCCTCGTAACCGGTCGATAATTTTGAAATGTACTTATTTTGCGTTGTGTACACGTTGTAACGGACTACACGCAGTTTGTCCACGACGTATCTTCGTTCCTAACGTATACATTCGACATTTACAAATACAGCTGGATAATTATTAAGTTAACAGCGCACCCCGTATCGAAAAGTAAGGACACTTCGATGCGTAAAATTCGATTAAAATGGACTATTGAGAATTTTGTAGTTTAAATATTCGAGAAATTTGAAATTTTTTCGAAATATTTGCAACACCTTCTAAATACACTATTGTTATAGGAACGTAGGGATATTCTTCGATTATGACAATTTTTACTCGACTTTATAGTAATTTGTTGTTATATTTTCTAATAAAAGATACGATGTATAAGCTAATATTTCCTATATAATATAATAAATATTATTACAATGTTCAAGTAAATCCTTACGTTACTATAATTATTTTCTCAGTGCAGTTAAAACATTCCATACATTCACAAAAAGTTTAGATTAAAAATTACAATAGTATCTAGTTAATGAATCACAGACTGACAAATATTAGGGAAATTACTATAGTTTCCAGTAAAAGTTATTATAGATTATAATAAAATTTACTATAATTCTTGTAATATTTACTATAACTTTTGTAAATTTTAATACAAATTTTCTCTTTGTGTACAATTTACGGATAAAAAAATAATTGGGCAATTTACATACGACGCATTTGAAAATTTTCTACATTGCTTTGATAGATCTATAATTTAGGTAAATGAATCCAATGAAATCACACCTCCGTCGGAAGTATAGGTCGATCTTACGACGATGATCGAGATATCGCGCGCGTTAATCAACATAAAACTACGCGCATCCGAATCGACAAGCGCATCGAGGAAAAAGTAAAAAAAAAGAAGAGAGAAAAAGAAAAAAAAAGAAACAAGAGGTCGGAGCCAAAATTACTCGGTGACGTTGAGGGAAGAGCACTCGAAAAACACTAGAGAGCGCATCGAGCATGAAATTGCGGAGCGCTGTAGGTGGAGCGCGCGTACGGCACGCGACAGCCTTTGAAGGCGGCGCTCAAACGAACCGCGGAAAAATAGCTCGACGCGTGATCTCGCGCGCCCTAAGGGCTTTTCGGTGCTTTCGCGAAATCGGCGTGAAGAAAAAAAGATGACGGAAGACGGGCTCTACACGAATAAAGGAGAGCCTCGAAAGTGTGCACGTGTGTGTGGGTGGGTGTGTGCAAGGTGTACGGGCCAGGCCTTAAAAGTGGCATCTTTTATTCATAGTGAGAAGCTGGTGCGGCTTGACGACTGCGTGAGCTGAGTTTATACACGCTCCAGTTAAAGTTCTAACAGCCCGCGGACTAGAAATCGATCTGTTGAATTTTCTTGGGCGCCGGCGACCGTGGGAGTGGTGGTGCGCCGCGGCCAAGTTCTCTATCTCTATCTCTCCTTTTCTCTCGGTGGCGCCAGCGGCTTCGACTATATCCTTCGCGAGCGCTTAGCGAGGATGCGCCGTCGCCGTTACCATGGTATTAAGACTGACCCGCACTTCCAGCCCCGAGGCGCGACGCTCGCATCTCGCTCTTATACATATATACCCCTCTCTCTCCCTCCCTCTCTCTCTCTCTGTCTCTACCCCTGTCCTCTTCAACCACGGTCTCGTGTACGAGGTACTCCGTAAGCTCTTGATCGTATTCAGAATTATCTGTTTCCCTTGATTAATGGGGAATTATACGAGTACAATGGTTTAATTATGCTTCCTCGATTTAATGAGCTATCGCACGTGGATTTATTTAACGTTACACTTTGTGTCTTACTTACATGTTCAACGTTTCTACGCACATTACACCGAATAAATTCGTTTTCACCGTCAAAAATTTAAATATATATCTTTTTTTATCACGCTTGCAAAAATGAGAAAATTTTTGATTATTATAAATTTCTCGATTTAGAATTGAAGTTAAAGTTTTATATAATTTATATAATTCTTATAGAAATAGACCTAATTTTTAAGATATAAGATAACCATTTTTAAAATAAATCGTTGAAAAATGGATTGTTATAAAGTAGAAAATAGTTTATATTCAACTTGACCGAATTAAACATTTTTTAATTAATTCAATTCTGACATCTCCGATCTGTTTATATTGTAATCAAATATTTCTACGATAGGTGTAGGTCTGTCTAATTGAATTGACAATTTCTTTAATTTAAATTGAAATAAGTGTCACTGCAAGTGTAAACGCGATTAAGTCCTGAAAGGACGATATTTTTACTATTTTTAACTGGCCTTTTGAACATAAAAATGGCATTGAAAAAAGACCTTGTCGATGTAAAATTGTCTGTGCTTTCAATCTACGCTATCAGAATCATGAAAAAATGGATATTAACACATTTATATTAAAGAAATGTTAATCCTTATTTTCGAATCGAATCGTCTTCTAAAACGAATAGCGCGAAAAAGCGTCCTCGAAAGACACTGAGAAAAGATTTATAGTAAACATTACTATACGTACTGTCCAAAAATGAAATTACAGACTGTCAAAGTAATTCAATAAATTACTATAATGTATAGTATAATTTACACAACTTATGGTAAATATTGTAAATATTGTAGTATAAATTAATAGCCTTTTAGTAAATTTTACTGTATAGTAAAATAATTTTTTGATTTTTGACAGTCTGTAATTTCATTATTAGACGACAATATTGTAATTTTTACTACAACTTTTTTCTCGGTGTGAACTTTAAATTATAGTATATGAAATTTTTTGAAATTCATCGTGGCAATGTTTAATATGGCGGTTCAAAGAGGAACATTTTTTGTTGTTTTCAATGTTTTTTTGAAAAAGAATATTTTGTTTTTATTATAAGGTTTTTTTCAATTGCTGATTCTGAATTCGTTATCAGATATTCAAAATTCAAGATAACAATACCCAAACCAGTTAAAAATAGTAAAAAAACATCATCAATTCAGGACATAAATATTAGTCAGATTAAGACGACCTTCGACTCCGGACGCTCACTTCCCATTAATAATATTTCAATGTATTAAAGTAAAATAGCTGTTCTGCAATTACGTAAAGAATTAAAGTGCCGAAAAAAGATAAAAGTTTCAATCTTATGTGTGTAGATGGTCTGAATTTTTCGGACAATTGGTCACTTACTCCAACCCGAAAATGTTTTGAATTCTTCTAAAGCGTCTAAAAATCGACCTCATACATTTACCTCACAAATAAAAAAAATCGGTAGATGGTCTCACAGAGAATTTATCTAACAAACTTATTATTATCAAACACAAAGAAAAATATTTATTATACCAGTTTGTACGAACTATAAGAGAATTATTTTCTCTAACATCTCTCCAACAATCCTAATTTAATCTTAGAAGAAATTCTTAATCAGTTTAAAGTTGCACGTAATTCATCAATTACAGCCATTAAAGCAAATATCGAAAATCCTGAAAATCAAAACTCGTTCACCCTTCATGCTCGGACACTATACCAACAATATCATATGTGACACAGAAAAATAATTACTTGAAATTATAAGTATAGTATTTTAAAATATATATAAGTATATTTACATAGACTCAAAGTAATCTTTTCAATAATAAAAAAATCATCAATTCAGGACATAAATATTAGTCAGATTAAGACGACCTTCGACTCCGGACGCTCACTTCCCATTAATAATATTTCAATGTATTAAAGTAAAATAGGATTCTATAGCTGTTCTGCAATTACGTAAAGAATTAAAGTGCCGAAAAAAGATAAAAGTTTCAATCTTATGTGTGTAGATGGTCTGAATTTTTCGGACAATTGGTCACTTACTCCAACCCGAAAATGTTTTGAATTCTTCTAAAGCGTCCAAAAATCGACCTCATACATTTACCTCACAAATAAAAAAAATCGGTAGATGGTCTCACAGAGAATTTATCTAACAAACTTATTATTATCAAACACAAAGAAAATATTTATTATACCAGTTTGTACGAACTATAAGAGAATTATTTTCTCTAACATCTCTCCAACAATCCCTAATTTAATCTTAGAAGAAATTCTTAATCAGTTTAAAGTTGCACGTAATTCATCAATTACAGCCATTAAAGCAAATATCGAAAATCCTGAAAATCAAAACTCGTTCACCCTTCATGCTCGGACACTATACCAACAATATCATATGTGACACAGAAGAAATAATTACTTGAAATTATAAGTATAGTATTTTAAAATATATATAAGTATATTTACAAGTATATATATATACATATATATATACTTATATAATATACTTATATACTTATATATATATATATATATATAAGTACATTTTATAAGCATAGTAATTAATACGACAGTAACCCTCAAACTAGTTGAATTTTTCCCCAATTTAAAACTACATAAAAATCCGCTGTCAATGTCAAGGAATTACAAATAATTTTTTTCTGCTTCCTTGGAAACAACTCAAAGTAATCTTTTCAATAATAAAAAAATCATCAACCTCAATTTAAATTTAAAAAAGCTAAAATTGAAAACAATACTGATATGAAACGACTATAATACTGATAAAAATTTTCTCGAATTAATGCGAAACACTGTTCGAAGACCCGAATTTCATTCAACATTAATGTACTCACATACAATTTATTGTTAATTTCATTATAAACACAGGCAATTATATATTATATATTATATTAAGATAATAAATGTTCTTACAAAACATCAGATGTCATGTAACGTATTTGTAAATTATATTCATTTATTATCGAAGAACGAACCAAATTAAAAACTCGCACAACGTTTGAGAAAAAATGAATCATTAATAACTTTGAAGATACACCAGAACAAAGTTTAAGTAAATTCAATAATATGGAAAGTGACTACAATGATATTGCTAGTGTAAATACTAAAATCAGGACTAAAATTTTTATTAACTTTTTTTATGGATCTATTATCACAACCTCACATGAAATCTTTACATATATTATGTATTGGAATGCTCGTCGTATAAATTCCTACACCTTACTTTAAAACTTTGACATTTCTATCTACGTTGAATTCTGGTTAAAGGATAATGACAACAAATGTATGCTTCAGGATTTGTTCAATACAAAGAAAAACAGTACTTACTCAAGATGAGGAGACGTTCTCATTATGTTACGTAAATCTATCGTGTTTCAAGAAATACCAATTATTTTCGAACACTAATGTTGGACTTTGTAATATACGTCTTAGCAACACAAATCCATCGATTAATATTGTCGTATGTCACTGAATCGCAAGCTGAATACAATTGTGCAAAATTTCAAAGATTTTAATTTACTTTTACACAATTCCGATAGAATCATTTGAACGATTGTTCGCAATCTAATATCTTTACAATACACATTACCAATTAATATTATACTTAATAAATAAAAACTATTAAATATTGAAAAAACAAAAATGCCGTACAAATCTTAAACGATCAAAATTTTGTCGAACTAAAAATTTTCATTTATTCAACAGTTCACTCGACTCACACTTCCATCAATAAAAACAAAATAACAAATTTACATTTATATGTATATCGCTTATGCCTTCGTTAAGGAGATGTGATAACCAAATTACAGGGATCTTCTTTTAAAAAGCCAATAGTTTTCAATAATTATGAAATTAAGAAGTTGAAAAGAGGCAGACGTTCTGGTTAAACGATGTAGAAGAAGCTGACGATGAGATTTTTTCGAAACAATTAATACAATACTAAGTAAAAATTATTAATAACTTGTTGTCGTTAATGACTAAACATAAAATTGATCTTTGCATGCCAAAATTTTAAAAATGAAGAGATAAAAAATTTTGAAAAACCTCATATGTCATCCTTAAAGCAAGTAGATAAACTTTACAGAGAGATATTCTTAAAAAAGACATCTCTTTGTTATTTATTTATTTATTTATTAAATGTATACGGGCTATTAGCCCTTTACCGAAATTATAAATTAACGCCTTAACCACGCAACAAAATATATACTTTTAATAATATGCTATAATTTTAGTATCCCATTATTAGAGATCTAAGAGAGTTTTTGAAAGCTACTTCTTCATTTAAAGATGTAATGCGATCCGATAAAGAATGCCACTGCCTTCTCAGACAACTTACAGTGGAGAAAAAACCTACGTTTGAATGGTAAATGTTCTCGTGCAAATCAGCATAAAATCTTAAATTATCTTACTGCATATTTCGAAATTCAAACAAATCTTTGATTTCCAATCTACTAATCTTGTTGTTAAGTATCTTGTAAGTAAATAAACAGTCTAAATAATGGTGAAAAGATTTAATAGTTTGAAAATTACTCAACTTATATATGTCACACTACAATCATGATTTAATCTATACATAGGCTTGTTGATTTCAAAAGATACGTATCCTAGGAATTGATGTTGTACGACCAAATCTGAGAATAGTATTTTCCAAGGGGTAACACCAATACTTTAACTAAACAGACAAATGAATTATTATTCTTCAATTCAAACGCAGTCCTCTTGATAAATTCAACTAAATTAACACCTTTCGACACAATGAATTCAATAGTTTACTGTAATTTAATTTATATCTAAAATATAAATAGAGATTCCAATTTTTTAGTTTCACACTTCCTAGTAAACATTGAAAAATTTACTATTTCACGCATGTGCATTATTGACTTTCTCGTGCAATGTAACTCGTATCTGTATAAATGCAGCAAATCTGTATTCTATAAATATATCTTATTATTACCTTATATTTGCGCAGAAATAAGTCTCTTGGAGCCCTAAAGTGCTATACAAAACGAATGTGATTCAATGTCTATACGAGGTTGAATTACAATACGTCGGCGAATGAAAATAGTGAGACGTCTATCGACTCAAACGTTCCGGCAATAATAAAACTGCGCGAACGATTAAAAATATTAAATGATAAAAATGACAATATCGTAAATTGAGATAGAAATATAAGATACATAAGGTACAAGTGATAAAGTTAAAAATGTGCTGTAATCCGGTTGTTAAAATTTTAATACACCCATAAAGAATAGGAGGCACACCCAGGTATATATATATAAGAGTTGTAAAAGATTACATATTCCATCCATATACAGGTGAATTGGCTTACAGTAGTATTTAAATGAAACCCCATCCATTTAGAGATCAAGTTACTGCACGCGGTATAACCAAGAAATAGTCGAGTAAATTGGGTCACCACAGTTACTTAGTTTCAAAATGATATGCGAAAATTATAACGCTGGAGAGAAACTTAGTCGAGGCTGGTTGTTTTAGTTGTATAGCAACCCTCTGACATTTGATTAGAAGTATCGCACAACACCCTATCCGACATCAAACGCCTTGTACAACACCGAAACCGAAAAGAGGGGGAGCACATATTAGGCAGCCTTATGTAAACACACACATACACACGTGAAACGCACCGGAAAATTCTTCGATAGTGACCTTAATACCAGTTTAGGTATCACCCTACGTAGCCTCGATCGAGTAATCCCCACATTGTAACCCTGAAACTTTCGTGTGTGACCCCCACCCCCTCCTACCCCTCCTGCTTCTCTATCCGAAAGTATCTTCTTCTTTTTTTTTCCTTCGAAAAATGCGACCAGTTTCTTGAGCCACCCACGTAGTCGAGTTGCCAAATCGACTAGGAGAACGCGTTAAACGTACTCGAATACCGTTTAATCGTCCTATCGATCCCAACGTTTTTACTTTACCACCCGGTACACACAAAAGTCTGTCGACACTTGCCTCGTCCTTCCTATTCCACTAAGGGTAGTAGTAGTAGTAGTAGTATTAGTCGTAGTATAGGCAGTTGCACGCCCTTTAACGGGACCATATCTTCTTTTTTTCTCTCTCTTCTTTTTCCTATACGGTTCTTCGCGCCCGATTACACGACTTAGGTAATAGGGAAATTCTCTTATTCCTTTTAGTTGAGCCTTGAATTCTCGATTGCTTCGAGAACAAATTGGAATGGTAGTCTTTTGGCTTGTAACGCGTATACTCTCTTTCGCGGTACTTTTCGTTTATGGTAATTTTAAGGTTTTGTTATACCTTCTTTTTCTTTTTCCTTTTTTTTTTTTATCTTCTTTTATGGTTTACAGGTTGTGAATAAAAAATCGTCTTGAAATTTTGTAACCTTTTTTTTTCTTTCCTCCCTACTTCAAATGGAATATCGATTTTATTTTTAAACTATACTTGTATCTCACTATATTCCGTTATACGTATATATATATAGTTCTTCAGGAGTATCAGATCTCGCGGATTTTTTTTTCTTTTCGTTTTTAACATTAAGTTAAAATGTACAGTGTTTTCGAACTTCTTGATTTCAAAATGTTCGTTTCGCGTGATTAGAAATGGAAAAACGAGAGACGTTGAAACGACTCGTTTCCCTCTATTAATATTTGACACGGACAGACAGCAACATTGTTTCTAGAAGTTTTTATAAATAAATTCTTAGTGTTAATTTTACCGCCGGCGATACATAGGAATGATTAAATTATTAAAAATCTTGATTGACTGATTAACCTGTATTAAAAATTGCATTGCAATTCTAACAAGGTGAATAAACCAGGATCAACGTTTGTATCTTTTTTTTTTAGTTATTGATTAATTCACAAGTATATTTAAAGTTAATTAATCGAACGAACATACCGAATGTGTATTTATATTCGACATATAAATGAAGTACGTACAGTTTGGAGGGTCTCTTAAAAAATCGAGACGTCACGTTTAAAAAAATCTTGAAGTAAAAGGGCAATGAGTAGCCTCGTTAGATTAACCGACCGAGGTAAAGATAAAAATAAAATCAATCGCCATTGATTTCTCGATCAATACTTTTCAGGAACCTTAAGAACCTACTGGACCTTTAATGATCGCACATTTTTTATTCTAAAGTGAAATAATATTTTACTAAATAGTTTAAACTACGTTTCTTACGTCGTTTATTCAAGAATATAAATTTAATTTTTTGATATTATATTCTTTCGTTTCTAAAAAAAACTTTGATTTTATAAAAATACATCAGCATTCATTTAATTTCCTTAACAAAAATATTTGGTATAATATTTAAAATGTTTCATTAATTGACAATAATTATATACTTTAAATAATAAAAATAATAATAAGAAAAAACAATGCAACTAACGTGTTGAAAATTATGTATCCTTAGAACAAAGGCCCATTAAAATGAGTTACAGACTCTGACTTCATTTTTAAGTACCGCAGAAATATCCTCCCAAAGGGAAATTACTCTCCTTGTTAGTGAATTACGTATCCGTCTTAGAGAATTTACTTTTGAAATTTAATTATAAAACGATGTTTTCTCCTTTATCAACATTAATAATTGAATTAACGAGAAATTTAAATCTGCTATTTTATATACCATCGGTGAGTGTGCCCCACCGCTAGAAATAAATGTGTGTATACCAAATCGATGATAGGTAAAAGAAAAAATACTATTTTAGGTATATAGTAAAATCGTGTTAGGACCCGATCATTTTGAAATATCCAAGATACCAAAAAAAATATTAATTATATAATTTTCCATTTTCATTTCGTATAGGACGGATGAAGGTTTCGAGTGTACAATACATCGTATATAGACACGATCGTCTCAGTAGAGTCAATAATAGAAAGTAAATTGGAATATTAAGCGAGCCCATTGAAAGATCCATTTATACGCAATCAAAAAATATAAGAGAGAGAGAGAGAGAGAAACAATGGGAGCGCTTTTCATCGTTCGTGGTTTGTTGTCTGACAGGCTCATTTATAAAACGAACGCGAGCATCGTTATTTCCTTAAAATAACGTGCTCTAGATTCTTGTTATAATACAAATCATCAAGATTTCCTTGGTGGAGGTTTGTGTGCGTGTTTCCGCGTGCATAGAATAAACTTATCGATTACTTCACGGATACAGTCAATTTAAACGTTACAGCAAACGATACACTCTGTATAATACAGTACCGTTCTTTTAGAAGTTTAGGAATGTTCATTTGGAAATGTTCTAGTTGAATGTATATATTTTATCTGATATTTAATAATCCATAACATTCCAAGAAAATATCCTAGAATAATTAAAAAAAGTTAAAATATAGGTATTTTTTTTTCATCTTAAAGGTGACATCACTCGGAATTACCTGAATTAATTTTCGAACAAAAGTCTGATTAAACAGTACTTTTGTGCCCTAGTAGAAAAGTAATATTCGAAGGTTAAATAAAACTCAAATTTTGCCATTAACAGAGCATTTATTCGGTATTTTATGACACTTGGTCATTTTTTGGCTTAAAAAACGTCACATATATGATTAGATTTCTACTGTATTTAAAAAAAAATTATATTTTTTTTAAAATATTCTACGATATTTTCCTCGAAAGTTGTGGATTGTTAAACATTAGAAAAAATATACACGTTTAAATAGAAAAGTTATATATAAGCCTAAATTTATGGTCGGTACTGTATATATTACCTGATGATAATCTATCGCATTTATTATTTTGAATCGAAAAAGGTACAGTTGTTTAACCCATTGCACGTGACGGACTTGCAATTAGTATGTGAAAAACTCAAGAATTTTCGTACTTTCAGGTTGAAAAAAGAAATCTCTTTTTCTTTTTTACTTCTCGTTTACTTTTTCCTTGCTTTGTCCTTTCCTTCCCTTTCTTCCGCCGTATTATCTTTTTCTTTCTCTCTACCAGAGACTTTGTTTCTTTCTTTTATACGTCGTTTCCTGTAAAAATGCGTCTGCAGATGAAAAGTCGAGCTCGCACGATTGTGTTAACTGCTTCCGTGTCACGGACGGATAATAACCGCGACTTCCCCGTTTTACGAGCATATAAAAATTGTTGGTTACGCTGCGAGAGGGGAGCGGTCAGTTGTGAAAAAGAGTTGCAAGATTACCTCGCGCGCAATACGCGCCAAGTAAGCCTCTTCTTTTCTACGCGAGTCGTCATATATATACCTATATACATCCGTGATTTACTGTTTTATCGTGAAAAATGCCCGAGTAATATAACGAACCTGGCTGAATTCACCTATCCTTTTAAAATCCAAGTATTTCTTACCAAGTTGTTAATGTCGCTTGACTTTTCGTTCATATATATATATATATATATATATATATATATATATATATATATATATACTGCGCTATGATTTAGAATAATCTTTCATTTTTTTTCTATACGCCTATATATATCATACGATTAAATTGCCTTGTTACTTTGATAAGTTCTTTATTTAAGGTTAACGACGGATATAAATTTTATCTTACATTTTTAACAGCTGTATGCAACGTACAGTATTATTTTTTAATGAAATTCACATCACTTTTGTAAATTATCGATTTAACGTTTAATCGTAATTTTATATAACGTTTATACGTTCATTCAATCACTTCTTTTTTGGAGATACGAGATATTAAATTTATTAATTCAATGTGAATTTTCAGCATTTTTTTTTTTGTTAAAACGAAAAATAAATGAAATTTTTTCCGCGCAAATGTTAGCGAGAGCAAGAAATTGTCGCTGGTTCATTTATAATTTATGTAATCCCTATTATACTCTTTCTTGGGTTAGCTAACCGAATGTTACTAATTTTTGGGTCATCTCATCTCATATAGTAGCCCTTCCACTATTTCCTCCCATTTATTTCTTAAAAAGTAACTTTCTTGTGGGTTTAATTTTATTTACTAGTTTTTTTTAGGTAGTATCTTTAGCTCTAAGCTATTAATACTATTTTCCTAATTAACATTTTTCAGCACGCGTACATTGTGTTTATTTACAATTAATTTATTTAATTGAATAGAATAAAATCACCGTAAGTAACAAATGATCCAAATCGCGAGTATGAATGAAATTGTGTAGTCACACGGAGAAAAACAAAAATCGTAGCGAATATTTTACTTAATTTATTTATGATTGTACACATCAAGAAGTTCGACTTGGGAGCTAAAACCTCATGAATAAAATTTATTATAAGTATTCTACTTAAATTACTTAATAAGTGCGCTAAACTTTGTTAATGTCCGTGCACAGGTATGAATACACTTATTAGTACTTTTAGCCTTACTACGTTATTTACTGCGAATGTATTAATGTTTTGTACTTGCAATCAATTTTCACATAGTCATTTTCTCTATTTAAATATAATAAGAATTGTCACATCTATAATTCTCGGTTTTACTACACTAGAACATTTTCGAGCGCGCTACGCGCACATTTCTTTTATTATTTTTCATATTAATTAATATTTTTGCGATATAACCTTTTAAATATTAGATGATCACAACGAAATCAATCTTATTTTGGCTTTACTTTTATAACCATCTCTGTTATAAGAGAACTAGAATTAACCATACGCAATCCGCGCGTTTTTGAGTTTTTTAACTGTGATAATTTTAAATATTACGCTGTCTTATTTACTTAAAACAACAACTTTTAATAATATATTTATACGTTATTTATTATACTCCGATTTTGTCAAGAAAATTTAAACATTACGTTTTTTCCGTGCTGCCAAATCTAACGTACAATGTTTTAGACGCAAGCGCAAAACGTAAACCACTCACATAGCCGTTTCGCTATTGGCTTCACAACATTCGGCAATCACTTTTTTATATAAGGATTAATTTTTATTCGAAACTTTTATCCATATGAATAATTGCTGTCACAATAAGCAAGAAGAATGAATTATTATTTTTTATTATTTGCTAGTGCATGTTATTGAGAATAACTTAATTTATAGTTATATATATTTTAATATAAATTCATTCCAGCAAATTGCTTCCACAAATTCTATGTTATTCTTTAATGGTATAAGATAGTCCAGTTAAGTGAAAAGGATTAGATTAATTCTTACAAAATTTTTGTTTCCGATTTATAAAAGATAATGTATTAAAGAAATTTTAACAAAATTTTAATATGAAAAATTTATTGTTCCTTGAAGCCCAAAATTTTTCAATTTCTTATTTTCGCCAATTTGAGCTTCTTTTTTTCAAATTATATCTTCTTGAACTCAGCTTTCTTCTGGTTTGATTGTCTATCTCTATTATTGTTTCGGACTAATAAACGATTAATGTGGAAGTAATTTTCATTGAAATTATTATTAGATGTCGAATAACTTTCGTAAAAGTGACCATTGACGAATAATAACTTGAATTTCTTCATATTTTTACATTACAAAAGATGTACCAACGTTAGGATTAGATCCGTAAAAAAAAAAGATCTAATGACTTAGATTTGAGAAATAATTTTTCCTATATAAGGAAATTAAGATTTTTTCAATTTTGATGAACAAACCAGAATTATATTGTATAGCGACGTTTTGATGGAACTTCTCCATCGTCACCAGTCTATACCTTTTATTCATAATAGATATACAATTTAACATATTTTTCGCGCATAAGTTTTAACTTAAATTTAGTATCTAACTAAACATTAAAAAATAATAAATTTAGTCTTCATCATCTTGTCTTTAATACATTCTAAGAGTATAATAATATTTCTGATGCGCCGCGCAATATAAATGAAAAAATACAAAAGTAAGTAAACGACTAACAATAAGAAAAAGATAAACATGATTACAACAAAGATGGAAGTTACGTGTGATCTACTCCTTTCTCATCTTATGTCTATAATCAACTCAAAAATAATATTCTCATTAAATAGTTTTGAACTCTTCCTATACTCTTTTATAAATTTAGCTCATCATCTTATCGCTGATTATTTCATTAGAATCATAATAAAGGTGAATACTCTGAAATAAGTTCGCCGAGCACTCGGTTTAATGCAAACATCAAACTTTGTCAAATTCATTTAATTCGATTTCACGCGCATGTGTACGAGACGCGTGTGAAAAGAATAAAAGGAAGTGAAATGTTAGCGCAAGTCTGTCAGTTAACGGGATCGATGCACAATTAGCAATCGATCGGGTAATACCCTGCCAGGAGACATGAAGTTGATCGAAAGTCTTGTTTGAATCATCAACTGGTCGACGCGACGCGTACTCTCGTTACCGTCGTTGCAATAAAACGAACAAGTCGAACCATATGACACGTTGGCGCGCACACTACCCTTAATGACTCCCGACAAGTTACGAAAACGAGTATTTAATAGGGAAGAGAGACTCGACCGAAGAGTAACGAGTATTCGCTTCGATTTTAACTTTACCTAATCTTTCTCCACTTCGTCTTACGATATCGTCTATATTTATGAAATACGAAAATAGTGTATATGTGCGGTGTAAAATCAAATTTTACTCTTTCTTATTTTTTAATAGTTTTTTTTTGGTAATTGTAAAATTACATTTTAGGTAACGTTTATTGATACACACGCTGAGAAAAACGTTTTAGTAAAAATTATGAAAATTACAGACTGAAAATTAAAAATATGATCATACTTTATAGTAACATTTACTAAAAGTCTTTTTACTACAACTATTGTAATGTCTTGAATTATTTGTGTATTGTAATTGTATCAAGACATTGTAATGTCTTGATATTGAAATTCTTTTTACTACAACTATTGTAATGTTTTCTTTAAGTTCCGTAAATTTTACTATACAGTGTAGTAATCTATTGCATTTTACAGGATGTAATTTCATTACTAGACATAGTATTGTCATTTTTACTTTTTTCTTAGTGTAGCAGGTATGAAATTGTGTATGGAATGTAAAGAGAATGTTACTTTGTCTTGTTATAAAAGTTAACCTAAAAAATGTCCCTGGACAACCTTTTTGAAACTTTTATATGTTAAAGAGGAAAACATTTCTAATGGGTAACGATCACCCTCAGTTCTTTCTTCTAACACCCGTTTCCCTACTTTTGAAGAAAAAAAATTTTTGTTGGAAAACGAAACAATAGGCAATTGGTAACATTTGAACTTATATTTGAATAATATGTTTTATACATAACATAATACATAATATCCTTTCCACTAAGAGTTACAACCGTTACTTTTTAATGATAAATAATACTTTTCTTTTATCAGTTTTTAATACAAAATTAACAACATTTTTAAATATTGATGATAATTGTTATTTTAATATTAAAATGAAATTAAAATTTACGCGTTTAAATATTAAAAGTATCTTCTAAGGGTAATCTACCCTTAAATATTAAACATGTCATACGGGTTTCATCCCTTAATTAATATACCTGCACATATTAGAATATCGCATATGTGCAATTATACCCTCATATTTTTATTTAAAAGTAAAATAAAATTTTTTTGTGTCTCCGTTAAAAATCATATAAGTTTGCTTAGTTTTTAACAATCCTCAACATATATATAAAATTTTTGGAAAAATTGTCGAGGCGGTGACATTTTGATATAGGTTACCGTATACATAAGTTTATCGGTACGTAAGATTGCAATATTACGAACAGAAGAGTAAAATAATAATTTCGAATTAATTTCCTCCCTCTACCTCTTGGGAGTTCCTTCACTTTCGGCATATCCGACAAATTATTTACGCAGCCACGTTGGCACGTAATTCAAATTATATAAAAAAAAAAAACGGTGTGGAGGGGGGGCTCGTTTTATTTCGAACAATCCTCATCTAAATGTAAATGCATTTCTAATTGTATTTTAAACGGTTGAGCGACCAAATTTTATTATGAGGTAACGCGGAGACGAAAGTACGCGAGGAAACGTTTAATGATCATAATGAGAAACGTTTCTTTATTATTAAGATAGCGTTTCCCTCCTTTGTAAAACTGAGTTACGAGACCGCACACACCTAATGTAAAATATAAATATTCCATTTTTCTTTCAAGTCACATTGCTTCTTCGTTTTTACTTAATTAACGATATTTATCTAGATATATTATACATACACACACACGAGTAACGATTTTATGCGGTACATAAATATATATATATTCCGACAATTTCGATAGGAGGTAAATATCTACATCGAAGTCGTTGAACTAAAAAAGGAGAAATGAGAGTGAAAGAGAAGAGAGGGGGAAACGAGAATGCTAGAGATAAAAAGTGGCAGCAAATAACTTGTGACACATCGAGGTGACTTAAAAATTTAATAGCTCATAAAGCAATAATCAGTAAAGTGATCGATTTCGTTATAATAAAGACCGATGCATAAGTCATAAAAAGCGCGAGATAAAAATTGTCATTCGCATAAAAATGAGCGACTCCTGGAAGGGACGTTCAGATTCTAAAGTTTATCGACTCATTTAAACGAAATGCTTACACACACACACACACACATACAGGTGCACGTACATGAAAACACGCATACACGCACACACGTACACCTATTTATACATATATTAAACATCCTTTCTCTCTCATATATATATGTATATAACTAACATCAAACACACGGCAAATTTATCGAAAGCTCATCACTCAGTCTAGTGTCGTATCCTGCGTCTTATCTACCGAAAAAATGCTTGTACATATATATATATATATACTGCGAATAACATGTAGTAAAAGAGTAACATCACATTAAAAAAAATATACGCAAAGTATTCGACTTCCACTTTACCCGCGTATTAATATTCCATCAAACATTTTCTCGGCGATATTATATTATATAAAAATGTAGTTTAAAATATTGTTTTGGAATATATGTATTAAATGAAAAAGGTGTAGCTATAACGAATACACTATATGTATATGTGAAAATAAATATTGAATATAGTGTAGTGTGATCAAATTCGAAATTGAATGGGACGTACGTTACCACGCTATTCAATTACGTATATATATATACATATATATGTATCTGTGAGCGATAATTTAAACTTTGTAAAATATTGTTTACGACGTAAACTAAAGGGCGCGCCGAGAGAATAAAACGATCGTAAAATGATGTAACATCTAAACCGCGTATCAAAAAGGCAACGACCATTCGAAAGCGACAGTGCATTAAAAACGAAATAAGCCAAGAAGCGAAAAGGAAAAAAAGGGCGAGAGGAAGAGAGAGAGAGAGAGAGAGAGGGAGGTGGTAGCGTGCGATGACCGAATAAAACGCACTCGAAGGACCCGGTAACATAAATATTCCCAAGATAAACGGTCGAAGGGTCGCGCGCTCGGAGAAGTCGAAGAGCGGCTGTACGGCTCGGATGAGCCTAGGCTCGCGATAAGAACCGATGACCTCGCGTAGTCACGCGATTCACGTCGTACCCTCACCCTCCTACCCCGTCACCGTACCACTCTCTACCAGTTTTCTTTCATCGCGGTGGAGCGCGCGAGCATTCGCACTTTTATAACTCTTTGCTGCGCCTCGACGCTGATTACATCAGTACCGTTTTCGCGCTGCGCTCCTTTTTACTCCAGAGGAGGGAAAAAGAGAAGAAGCAGAAGAGGAGAACGAGAGGGAGAGAGAAAGTGACTCCGTAGGGGATAGCGATGAGCCTTTGCGCTTTTTGAATTTCCGCCGAGATTGCCGAGAGAACGCGCACTGAGATTACGAGTCTCGGGTGCGTGCGTGTTGGTTGCGACGAGACGAGAATTCTGATAAGCTCGTTGGGATTGTTTTGCTGTTTGTTGTTCTTGATAGATCAAGGAAATCATACTTTTTTTCTTTCTTTCTTTTATATCCCTTTATACTACGAGGCAATAAACACGTATGATTGACGTTTCATCGGTTTTATTCAATTTTCTTTTTTCTTATCCGCGGTTTCTTATTAGTTTTCTTCCCGATAAGAGATTCCTATAGACACATCGACGCGTCCCTCTCTTAATATCGGGAAAAAGTATGTCGCGTTAATAAAATGTAAATAACGTCGTATAGGGAAATTAAGTCGTTTCTTTATAAAAATGAATGAAATTTATTTAACTATGATTTATGAGAAATCTTGGGAAATAAACGAGCTCTCGAGATATACCAAACCGACTCAAGACTAAATACCATCGAAAGAAGGAAAGAAAAGTTTCGAGCATTTCATGGATATAAAAGAGAAGACTTTTTCGTATTCCGCATATTTAGAAAGCGGCAGCACTTGAAAATTCGAGTTTAAGACGAACCTTCATTCTTTCTACCCATTTATGAATGCGCAATCCACTTGCCGTTTCTTTCTTTCTTTCTTTCTTTTTTTTTTTTTTTTTACTTTATTTTCTAGTAAGTAAAAATTTTTCGAAAAACTTTTGCAACTATGAAATAAGAATCATCAAGAAGAAGGTATAGTACGCTTTTGTTACGTAAAACCATATTGTTTAATTTTGCTTTTTATTTTTAAATACAGACATCGACCGTACAGTCGGTGAGCGTGTAGAAATCCAGCCAAGAAACATGATTGAACATAAGTCAAAGTTAAAATGGTTGTGTCGCGTGCGTGACCAAAAGTTTGAGGTCGGCGCATATACACAAGTTGTTACTCCACCGTACTTTCTAGTTTTCTTGTTTTCGGTTACGAAGATTCCACCCGTGCAGACACTTTGGTGACGGAATAGATTTTCCCAGGGTACTATACGCGTCGTCTACCGATTCGACCGCGATGGTTATAATTTTCTCGTAATTTGCGATTATTATTAGAGTTCGCGTTTTCCGCGGGTCTACGAAATTTATCGTGGCGCTACGGCAACTTAAAGTCAAATTAAAATATTTAATGAATCTTCTTCCGTGTAAACTATTGTAACAAATTATCAAACTTTCCCTATCTACTGAGAATAGAATTTTTAATTTACGGTTATCTACTTTATAATATATCGGCTATAATTTTTTAACTCTAATGCGGAATTGCAACCCTTAATATTACGCGGAACTTTGTAAACGATTATTATTATTTTTTTTTGTTTCTTCTAATTAATTCAACCGCGTAAATAACACGTATACCTTCGCTGTAAAAAGTACAATCTGTATATATATTCGCAACTGAATTCTTCTTTCGATCGACGGAATGTTGTTTAAAATTAATCGGGAACATCGCAATATTGAAAAATTAATCAACGCGCGTTTCAAATAGTCATTTCGTATAAAGCGTTTTGAAATTGTATAAAGGTAAAATATTTTTTCGACGTTATAAAATCCTTTCTTTCGAAAAAAAGTTACAGTTTTTCGTAGTCGCGGACAGAATATTCTCTCACGCCGGTGTGCACGGGTTGATTCAGTTATTCCGCGAATCCGGCAAAGGAATATTTTACAAAAAGGCGATTTTCACTTACAATTTTTATAAAAGTGTCCATCAACAAGTTCTTCGTACATTATTATCGCACGCACCTCGTGAAAAATGATACTTCACGCTCAAAGGCATTTATTAAAATTTTTTTTAAATCCGCTCGCAGTAAATCCGAGTATTGCATAATTCAGGGTAATACTTCACCTGCGTAATATTGTCGCGTTCACCTTTCTCACTCGGTTCTAGATATATTAAAAAATGCTATCACCGAGCTCGCTCGTTTCACTTCATAAATAACTTAAGAGCCGATCAACATTTATACATCTTCATTAAATGCATTGTTAACGTTACTTTTTCTTTAATATAACTATACGTCTTATAAGTAATAAGCACCTCTATTTATCAATTCGAAAAGGGAAATTTTCACAACCATATTTTTTGTAATTACTCGAACAATATGTACTTTATAAATTACCCAACGATGTACGACAATGTATATAAATAGAACCATCAAATTTTAAAATGGTCTGTTTATTTGAATAACACGAAATATTAAGTAGTGAAAGCGGTTTATAAGTCGTTGTAACTTATCGGAAATATTGATTTCTTATTGTTTCAATTATAATGCAAAGAAGATACGGGAATATTATCGACAGTTATTTAAATCGTAAGAAAATTATTAATCACTTTGAGTGTGTGTGTGTGTATAAAGCAATGAGAAATATTACAATAATCGTAGCTATACGTCAAAATGTTATTATAAATTAGTAGTATTCGTATTGTATAAATAACACGTATACGTGACATTTTTAATGCACTTCGACTCACATAAATGTTATTTTTAATTTAATGCATTCGATCTGTTTGTAGTTTTTAAAAATAAATATATACGTCAATTTGCGAATGTGAGTTTAAAGAAAATAAAATATGCAACGGCGAATTTTTATTTTTATTTATTTTCTCTCTCATTCTCTCTCTCTCTCGAAACATGTCGAATATCTACAACGATACTGCAATTGAAAAATTCAAAGCGCATTTTAAAATTTCCCTTGAAAATTGTAGATTTGAGTATTTTCAAAGACGAAACTTAGAGGTAATGTAGAAGGTGCTATTTAAAATTTACATTGGAATTAATTAGACGATGTTATTTGTGTATTTTATGCCGTATAGTTACAGGTGGAGTAGCCAAATCAATGTAACGTTACAGATATTTTCGGAATTTTGAGTAACTATTCTTAATTGCTATTTTCTCGATTTATTACGATAAAATTGCAATTTATCGAAATGTAACTTTGCGTGAAATGTATAGTGCGTTGATAGCGAGAAAAGACGAAACAATTCCTCGATGACACTGTATTTTATTACGATCATTATAGCGCACTCAAAGAAACGCATTGAATATTAAAGAGTGAAATTTCCAAGGCAGAGAGGTGAAACTTTGCAAGTCAAAGGACGCGGAAGAGCGAGAGAAAGAGAGAGAGAGAGAAAGAGGAATGAAAAAAACATGATGACCAGTGGATAATCCTCGTAGTTCGGTATCATTTCTCAATATTAAATTTAATGGCAATCTTCTCGAGTCGTTACAATCGCACTCATATTCGAAACGGTCGTAAGTTCCCTGTTAGTGCGAAAGTGTATAAGCTAGATCGGCAGGCTGGGAGGTCGAAGAAGGAAAGAGAGAGAGAGAGGGAGGAAGAGGGAGAGTGGCTAGGGAGTTGGAAGTATTAATGCAATATATGGAATCGCACGGCACGTGGGCCGCTTCGAAATGGTTAGCTGACTCCGCGGCTGCTTAAAGCGATTCGCATTTCGATCACATCCCACATCCGCGCTTGCGAGCCGAGTGTGTACCAGCGTCCCTTATATTCTTCGAGCTTTCGAGACGAGTCTCCCGGTAGGTAGCCTCGGCGATTATTATCGATCCGCCAAATCATCGCGCAGTTTCGTCCTCACCGGATCACCGTACCGCACCGCATCTAAAGCCCCCTACCCTACCCTACCGTACCCTACATCTCTCTCACGAGAATAAACCAGAGAAGCGTTTTCAACGAGCTGGCTAACCTCGTTTAACGGCATTGTATACCAAACGAGCCTGGACGATTCCTCCGTGTATGTGGATCAAACGATAAGCCGGTGAATTTCGACACCAGCTGCCGCGAGATTTTTCAGACACGCGCTCGCGACCTACTCGCTTTTCTTTTCGTTTCTTTCTTTTTTTTTCGCGACTCCTTCCTATACCTCCTTCCCTCTCGCTCTCTTTTTCCTATACGCGATTGTCATTCCGCGTGGATACTCGCCGTACCTTTCTCCGGGCGCTGTAAAACCGTGAGAATTTCATAAAATTGAAATTGATAAAAGTTGTAGAGCATAATTTCTGAAACTGTTATGGAGTCAGGACAGGTTCGGAACGACACGGCGGGAAGTAAAATTTGACGTGTAATGTAAATCCGACTGTTTTATTTATGAACTCGAAAAATCCTCGGCGCAATGATACGGGTTTAATATTAATTTTACAACTACCGAGACACTCGAGTGAGTATTAACGATCACGCATTCCTATACGGTTCGTAAAAATCTAATCTTTTTCTTCTGTGCAACTCTTACCTAATAGTACGAATGGATTCCATTTTTCTTAAATCAAAATTACGCATTTTACATTGAAAATAATGGTCTTAGAGATTCTTTTTATATATTACTCAAACGGAAATTCTTGTAATGTCCCCAAATGTCTCGTGAGCTAATCGTAAAGACTATGATATAATGATACGACAAAATTGAAAGTTAAAGAGAAAGGGAATTAACTATTCAAATCTATATGGGTATATATAGAAGAGTTGTATAGCTAAAGGAAAGAGATTCTAGTCAACATAACAGGATGCCGTGTCAAGCGATTGATTATTAAGTATCACCTTATGAGAAGAATACCTTATTAATTTTACTGTAAAAGTTACGCGACAGAAAAGGTGCACCGCAAAAATAACTACAAATTCACCATAAGATATATTTATTGCTGTGGATTCACTGAAGGAAGATAAGTGTATTCGTATGATTTTGATTTATTTTTTGCATAACATCCTTTGCAAAACGACACAAATATTATTATTAATAAATAAAAAAATAAATATAAAGGGTATTATTCATTATAATCTACTTGCTCTAAAATGACTATTTTACATTCAATAGGATTTTTATATAATTAAGTGGAACCTACTTTTGAAAAACAATTCACAAATTTATCTTATAAGGTATTATGTTTATAAGGTTTTAAACCAATTTACAAAATGCGATGATATTATTGATCGTTTCCCAAACAGATCTATTGAATACAACTTACGTAATCTTAGAATTCTTACTGAATAATCGTTCGATCGTAATTTTAATTTTTACGCCACCGTACCAAGACTGCGTCGTTTATAGAACTCAATTCCCCAAAATATAAGCGATTGCAATTCTATTAGGAGATTTAAACATATTTGTAAAAATTATTGTACTTCTGCTTAAGGTCTCTTTTTCTATTATCGTTATCTTTTTATTATTTCTTTTATTGTAAAAGGACACATTTATCCGTATGATTATTAAATAAATAAAAAAATTTAACTTGAAAATACTAATATCCTCAGATCAAGCATATTCCTCTTGATTATACAAAAATCTTTTTAGAGCAAGTAGAATTTACGTTTAAATTATACATATATATTTAAGAATAATATTCCTTTGATATCAAGAATTCATTTTTTTCAGTTTAGATAAAAATATACACCATTTTTTGAGAATTTGAGAAGAAAACTGACCTACTAGCAATGAGCATTTTTAGGTTAATTTAAAATATTTTTTTTATTGCAATTTCGCATGATCATTTTTGGTCAAACAACTAGATTGAATAAGAAAGTGTTTTATAAATGATTTGATTTAAGTAGGAAATGGTTTTATGTTACTTATCAATTTACAAGCTATTTCCAACTTTCCGAACGTGGCTTTTATTGAGTTAGTCAAAACCAAAAGAACTAGCTATTAAAATGAAGTTCAAAATGTTTTTAGTAAGTTTCATTCTGAAATTAGAAATGTATATATACTTTTAGAAAAATTGCTTTAAAAGCATATTAGCCTACATTGATTAATAATCGAGTAAACCTTTTTATTTGATAGAAAATTTAGCAAAAATGTAAAATTAGTTTAATTAATTGATAATGGATGATTGCAGTATACAAATTTGTTTCATTTATGTTTTTCTCATCTAACCATTTCCAAATAAAATGGCATTAAACATATTAAACAGATCGATATTTAATAAGATAATGAAAGAAATTAGAAAATTCGCAAAATTAACGGTTAAGCAGTCGTTATCGATTTGGTGATGGAGGAATTAAGAGAAGCCGCGGAGTTTATCGAGCTCGCAAGGAAATCTGTAGGAATCGCTTAACGAAAGATTCCGGTTTAAAGGATGAATTCGAGGAAAATACAGTCCCACTGGATTATTGTACATCGTTCGTAGGCGGGAGTATAGCTCGAAGGCGTCGAGAAATAGAGGTGAGCGACCGAAATTCATTTAACGGTGTTGACAGTCAACAAATTTTCTATCTCGGGGTTTTAAACACTTCTTTTCTCGAAAGTCGAATGGAATCACGGTTGAGCGAATCCACGGGCCACGAAGGCTATTTATCAGGGACGACCCTCATTAACCGTTTTCCCCGCAAATAAAGCACTACTCGGTGAGAAAATATCTTATCTCGAGTCTCGTTTCTTTCTTACCTCTAGGTATACACTACTAAGGGTAAAACTATTCCCTCTTCCACGAGGTAGTTCCTATCGATATCGAAAACCGGCAACGAGTCCTTCGAATCTCGTCACTCTTTTTCACCGCGGCCAATCGATTTACTCTCGCGGGGGAGGGTTACTACCTTACGAGCCGATCTTTCCCCCGTGCACTTGTGCATGTAACGAGAGAAAAAAGAAGGGGGGGGGGGAGGGCATATACGTCGAAACGGGCAAACGACTGGAGATAACAAGGAGTCGTCCTCCTCCAAAAGCCTTGGAAATACACTCTACTATACCAAGTCCTTTCGCGGTCGTTACAACCCATAACGACACCTTCTATACCCTACCAACGTACCAAACCCTCACCGACAAGAGTCTCGGATTTTCTTTTCCCACCAACGGCAAGTCTTTGTGGTTACGCGGAATTCCGCGCGTTCCACTTTTTTTCCTCCCTCCCATACCTCCTCCTCCTCCTCCTTTTCTTCTCTTCTTCGTGAGGGGTAAATGTAGAAAGCGCTCGCGTAGACCCAAGGAGGCATAAAGATGTTCGTATAACAAGACAACAATGTGCCACTTTTGTTCGGAAAGAGAACTAAAATTTCGAGAGACTTTTTTTTTTCTTCTCTTGTTCGCCCTTGATGGTTCGTCGCGGTCGAGGAACCAGTTTCTCAGGTGGGTTCAACGAGATGAAAATATTTGTTGTACCAATGAATGAAATACGACATCATTCTCTATTTTATTTTATTTTATTTTTTTTTTTTACTTAACGCTTCTTGAATAACTTCAATTTGTAATATAACTCTCAACTTTAATGCGTAATCAAACTGATTTATTTTCCTTATTAAATTAAAAATAAACGTATGTATTGAAAATTTACCTATAATCAATTATTTTGGATAGTCAATTATAAAATATCACTTTTGATTCTTATGTATAAATAATACTAATTGACCGTTTAAATAAGCAACTTCAAGATTAATTATCCCTCTCGGATATTTTTTTCTTAATTTTAGAAACTTTTTCCTTACACGAAAACGAGAAGATGTTCACTTATACAGATTTATTTTTAAGAAAGCTATTCTCGTTTTAACCGTTTAATTAACTAATCCACTATTAAACCGATAATCGCTCCTATGGTCGAATTTTAAATGTAATTGAGTTTCAGATATAGATTCAGTATATAAATAATAAAAGCATAAAAATCTATGTATTTCTATATTTCTTTATTTTTTAATTTATTTATAATATTTAAAATTAAAATATTGTTTTGTAATAGATGCATACGGACTGTCAGAATAAAAAAAGTATTACGTTATATCTAGTATATCAAATTTCAAATATATGAATTAATCTTACATCCTTGTATCAATATTTTAACTTTAACCAATCTATTTCAGAGCATATATCTCTTCTTCTTGCATTCGTCAATTCGACATTTTCATGATAATTAAATATGATTTTTTGTTATTAATGACACTAAATTTTACTGTATAATAATTTTTTGCGTTTCAATACATTTATATTAAACAAAATACTAATTTATAATAAAAAAATTTTTTTTCAACGTGTAAATAAGGATTTCTTGTATTTTTTACTGCTACACTGAGTATAATTTGTTAGTATAAATTATTATTTTAATGATAAACGGAGGACAGACTTACACAATTGAAAAAATTGCTATTTTGCCAATGATGGCAATTTTTACCATTATTAATAGCAATTTTTTCAATTGTGTAAGTCTGTTCCCCGTTTACCATTAAAATAATAATTTATACTAATAAATTTTCCTCAGTGTACTGTCATTTTTTTTAATTGTTTTCAATCATCAAATTCGGCATTCAAGATCAAGATTGGCGATTTTCGACTCGAGCGTTTACTAAATTTTATATAAAAAGACAGATTACTTATATTTATTTATATTCACGGTAATTAATTAAAAATGCATAATAATACAAAAAGCGTTTATCGAATTAGCTATTAATTTTAAGTTTCAATTTAATTGAAATTATTTCAAATGCTGGTAATATGTCTCACTTTTGTCGAGATACTTATCATTTGGCTTACGGGATTTATTACTCTGTAGATTATATATATGTAAATTGAATCAAAATAAATAATACCGTTACCAAAGACAGATCCGAAGAAGAGCCACCACATCGGTATATATACGATCCACTGAATACCGAGCATTTACCCAAAATTATAATTGAAATGAAGCGTATACAAGAGCGTCGGCAAGAACCACGTGTCGATTCGAACAACCCGGTGTTAAAATATGTGAAATTATTTATTATTAATTAAATAATAATAATAAAAAAAAGGAGAGAGAAAAAGGTAAAAGTTGTAATCTGGATTTGAAGGTACATAAATCATGCAAATTAAGCTAGGTCTCGCGTTCGACGTGATAAATATAGCGGTAGTTCGAGCGCGAATCTCGCGCGCTTTCGTGCACGATTGATTACCGCCACGCGGATAAATCCAGGCCGCACATTAAGCCCAGGCAGTACAGCCACCGGCAGACTTTACTCGAGTAATAAAACGACATCTTTCGAGATGGAAAAGACGAAGGAACGTTTTTCCAGAAAAACGGATCTCATCCATCTGCCGGAGAGATAAAAAAAATAGAAAGAACGCGGAGCGCGCGGGGAGACAGACCGAGAGAGGAAAACCAAGAAAGAGAGAGAGAGAGAAAGAGAGAAAGAAGTTGGCACGGCTTGACAAAGCAAGCGCTTTGATCCTCCTTAGTGTGCATCAGCACTGCACGTACTGTACAAGCCCTCTCCCCCTCCCCCTCCCCCCCCCCCACCTTTTCCCTCTTCTCGAGATCTTATCAGAATTTCATTTTCTTATTTTCGTATATACGGTATTCGAGAGCTCCGTAAACATAACAATGGCTTTGAAATGCATGTGACTTAATGTAATGGATTTGATGGGAATCGCTTTGTCGATCTTGCATTTTATCCTTGATATACTCGGATAAAAAAAAAAAAATCGTATCGTTCGTAAGTAATTACCAGCCGCACGCGCGTTCACAGCACGCACGTATACCGATCGTTATAATTACGTTAATTGCTTGAGCGAGAAGATTCAATTGAAAGAGAAAAGAGAGAAATGCGAAAAAAGTGAAACGAAACGAAACAAACGAGTGATCAAAGTAACACTCGAGTGTATAACCAGAGATATCGGAGATTACTCGAGTAAGACGTCTATTTCTTAATCCGAGATGGATGCATTTCTCATTAAAGGGTAAACGTAATTAATTCCGAACAATGGTTTGCTTTAACAAAAAAAAAAAAAAGAAAGAGAAACCCCTCGAGCGAGAATTCTCTTTTGATAGCGCGAGCGAGATTCACGAGTCGAGGGTGAATCTTTCGCGGTAAAAAAGATCAATAGTGTCTTAAAACGTAATTTACACAGTCACTCTTATAATTTTCCCATTTTCGTTTCTCGGGTCTGGGTTCTGTCCCGAATTCAGTGAGAGGCGCCGGCGCCGCAGCCTCCTCCTTTTCTTTCTTCCACCTCCTTCCACCGCGCTTACTAACATTAATATTCAACGGTTTCAGTTATGAAAGTAAAGTGAAAAAGTAACGCCCCCTTTTTACTTATCTCGCCAACCTCTTTGACATCATTTCAAATCCTTTTCATACTCATTTCCCTTTATCTCCCTTCTTACTTATAAATGGCCTTTTAAGTTTTATAATTATTGTAATCGCTTATTATTCTTACCGAGCAAACAAAACTTGTCGTTGGCATATTCATGTGATTTTTCTCGTCCAAGATTGTAAATGTCAAATTCAATGATCGTTCGCGCCCTCGCGTCTACGATATTGTTCGGAGTGCATCGGCCACGACAGGATAAAATCTATCTAATTAATCTTATTATTTATTACATTTATTCAAAAATTTTTGTTACATTTTGTTTGTATGACAATACAAAATAATTACAGTTCGTTAAATTACCTGTCTATTAATCGTATTTTATTTATTACATTTATTCAAAAATATTTGTTACATTTTGCTCGTATGGCGATACAAAATAATCACACTTCGTTAAATTATTCCGTAATGTATGGAAAACAAAAGATATAAAAACAAAATATCTACAAATATCGGAACTATACGTAGAATATCAATTTTCGTTGTAAGAGGTGCAATTTATGGCAATCAGTCGATCAAAAGAGATAAAAATATAAAGAGGGTGTAGTTGTCTGTGTAACTTCAATCCGAGAAATATAAAAACTCTCACCCTATGTAAAGTCACCACGTTTACGTACAATTTGTTTTACATATTTTGAATACGTGACTTGCATACAGAGACGTTCACCATGTACATATATATACATTTAAACTCGTCGGATTTGTAGTCGTTTCGTCAAATCGAATCAAATTGTTACCTCATCTTTTTTTTTCTTTTACATCCTTATATACGATACAATAAAATTATTTCATTTTATTACTTTGATGGTAACGAAAAAGAAAAGAAAAAGTAATTTAACTTCCATTACGTAATAAATATTTAATATGATTAAAAATAAAATTGAATTATACTCGTATTGTGCAGGTATATATGTTTTCAATATTAAAAATTAAAATCAGAATGATCATGAGAGATTAACTAATGGAATAGTTTATTACACCGAGAGGTTTTTAATTGAAAAGTTTTCTAATTTAAGAGTGCTGTAAACAACTTTTATATAAAAAAAAATTCATTGCATTATTCAATTTAATTAAAAAAAAAGAGAAGCATACTTAGATTCAATTTTTTTATTTATAGCGAAGATTTAGCAATCTTATCTATGCAGCGCAACGATAATAAAATTATAGTAAACAATTAATGGAAAAAATATTATATTTAAAAAACATTTTTAATTAAATTTTTTAATTATTTTACAACATATAAACTAAACTTTATTCATGTATTTACGCATATTTTATTATTTTAAATAAATTTCCTTGTATGCATGTGTAGTTTTTTTTGGGGGGTAAGATTAAATATATGTCCATAGTTGCACTAAAAAAAATATGGAAAATAAATTTGTATAATCCATTTCTACGAGTACATAAATCAGTGGTTCACAAAAAAAAATGAAAATAAACGAAAGTTTAAACAAAAAAAGTAAAATAAAACGAAAAATATTATCTCGATGAGAATAGAATTATAATTATACATATATATTGTTGTTATTACATTTTCGTAGGCTGGTGGTGGGTAAACGTCCAAATGAAAAAGTAATGACTTTTTAAATGTGCGGTGGATATTATTACACATTGGGGATCGGTCGGCGCGATCTAATCGATAAATTAGTTAGCGACGTGGAGATCGAATCGCACTTGGTCCCTGGGCACCGTGAAACCCATAAGGTATAACGAAAGAGATATTCACGGGTTAGATGGAAAGAGTGCAGAGGGGGGTGGGCAAGACGAGCTCGCGAAAAAATTCAATAGAAAGTTTATTTTCCACACGCGCAGAGCCGCACAACGGAATCAGGATAATTGAGTTTGCGCTAGGCTTGCGTCCCCGCAACGAGGTTATATCGATAAGGGAGTAGTAGCTTGCTAAGACACCAATAGGGGAAGCACATTCACTCCGTCCACACATATCCACGTCTATGTATACACGTACACATCGACCGAGGGTTATCGAGTCTCTCTACCTCTTTGGTGATCCAATCATCTCGAGACGTTGTCGCGGAATTGCCGCGACATATTCTACGCGCGTATTCGCACGGCCAATTGTTAGGAAAGTTTCCACGTCGTTTCTGTGCATTGGCTATCGGACTTTTTATGCCTTTCGTTGCTTTTTTTCTACTCCCACCCCTTCTCTCCCTCTCTCTCTCTCTCTCTCTCTCATCTTTTTACTCTTCGTGGATGAGGTTAACCCTCTCTCCGTCCCTCGTGTGATTATATTTCATCTCGTCGGCAGGTCAAGGGATGAATTATTGTTTGGGATGGCGATGAATCAGCTATACGCTCCGATTTTCGCGTTTTTTGCATTTTGGCCCCTTCCTCGAGAATTTCTGGTTCGGACGATGGTCGAATTGTTGGACTTGGTTTGTGAGTTACGCGTTTGAATTTGCAAGTTTTCCTTTGGCTGCTCGAGGGGTGCGGGGGGGGGGGGAGGGAGGGGTGAAAAGGGACAACACAAAAAAAAAGAACGTTTCACTACGTTTGTTGAATGAGACTTTGGATATATATCTTTTAATAGCTTGTTTCGTTTTTTTTTATACGAGGTCGGTTCGCTTTTTCAAACTTTCTGCCAAATGGCAATTTCTACGACTGACCGTTGGAAAATCTACGATTAACATTATTATTATTAGTCCGCCGCAAAAAAAAAGAACGTAATTACAATTTTTAATCTGTTATACTTTTCTTTGCCGATTCCCTGGGATGTATGAATTATCGGATAACAGAAACTAATAAGTGCAGACAACGTATTGCGCCGTAATTTACGATTTCCCTCTTAAAAATATCTGCAACAAAAACAATAAAGTTGCTTCCCCTCTTGCAGACATAATTTTTAAGAAGCAGAAACGATGCGAAAATACAGAAAAAAAATAGCTATAAATCTCGAGTGAGGGAGGGAGAGTAGCTACTGCGAATTCTATCATAGCCTTTTTTTTTGCTCCGCTCCACACTTGCGCGCCTTGTAGATTATCCTTCCAATTTCAAGAGCAAATGTTAACAAAAGCTTATATGTGAAGCAATGACTTTAAGCTGATAAATGTATCGTGATTAAAAAAAATTTTTTCGCTTCTTTTCGATAACGGTTTTTGTACTGCGTTTCGAAGGAGGACGGAGAAAATAGGAAAAAGGAACGGCGAAACATAAAGAACAACACAAATATGGTATAGGTGCACCCATCGTACTGATCGATAATTTTGAAACTCGGATTTGTTGCTCCGGGTATAAAAACAAAGAAATTGAGACGTGATCCGCTTACACGTATACCTGTAATACAAACCCGCACGCCGGTAAATTATTTAATTAAATTTTTTAATTATTTTACAACATATAAACTAAACTTTATTCATGTATTTACGCATATTTTATTATTTTAAATAAATTTCCTTGTATGCATGTGTAGTTTTTTTGGGGGGTAAGATTAAATATGTCCATAGTTGCACTAAAAAAATATGGAAAATAAATTTGTATAATCCATTTCTACGAGTACATAAATCAGTGGTTCACAAAAAAAAAATGAAAATAAACGAAAGTTTAAACAAAAAAAGTAAAATAAAACGAAAAATATTATCTCGATGAGAATAGAATTATAATTATACATATATTGTTGTTATTACATTTTCGTAGGCTGGTGGTGGGTAAACGTCCAAATGAAAAAGTAATGACTTTTTAAATGTGCGGTGGATATTATTACACATTGGGGATCGGTCGGCGCGATCTAATCGATAAATTAGTTAGCGACGTGGAGATCGAATCGCACTTGGTCCCTGGGCACCGTGAAACCCATAAGGTATAACGAAAGAGATATTCACGGGTTAGATGGAAAGAGTGCAGAGGGGGGTGGGCAAGACGAGCTCGCGAAAAAATTCAATAGAAAGTTTATTTTCCACACGCGCAGAGCCGCACAACGGAATCAGGATAATTGAGTTTGCGCTAGGCTTGCGTCCCCGCAACGAGGTTATATCGATAAGGGAGTAGTAGCTTGCTAAGACACCAATAGGGGAAGCACATTCACTCCGTCCACACATATCCACGTCTATGTATACACGTACACATCGACCGAGGGTTATCGAGTCTCTCTACCTCTTTGGTGATCCAATCATCTCGAGACGTTGTCGCGGAATTGCCGCGACATATTCTACGCGCGTATTCGCACGGCCAATTGTTAGGAAAGTTTCCACGTCGTTTCTGTGCATTGGCTATCGGACTTTTTATGCCTTTCGTTGCTTTTTTTCTACTCCCACCCCTTCTCTCCCTCTCTCTCTCTCTCTCTCTCTCATCTTTTTACTCTTCGTGGATGAGGTTAACCCTCTCTCCGTCCCTCGTGTGATTATATTTCATCTCGTCGGCAGGTCAAGGGATGAATTATTGTTTGGGATGGCGATGAATCAGCTATACGCTCCGATTTTCGCGTTTTTTGCATTTTGGCCCCTTCCTCGAGAATTTCTGGTTCGGACGATGGTCGAATTGTTGGACTTGGTTTGTGAGTTACGCGTTTGAATTTGCAAGTTTTCCTTTGGCTGCTCGAGGGGTGCGGGGGGGGGGGAGGGAGGGGTGAAAAGGGACAACACAAAAAAAAAGAACGTTTCACTACGTTTGTTGAATGAGACTTTGGATATATATCTTTTAATAGCTTGTTTCGTTTTTTTTTATACGAGGTCGGTTCGCTTTTTCAAACTTTCTGCCAAATGGCAATTTCTACGACTGACCGTTGGAAAATCTACGATTAACATTATTATTATTAGTCCGCCGCAAAAAAAAGAACGTAATTACAATTTTTAATCTGTTATACTTTTCTTTGCCGATTCCCTGGGATGTATGAATTATCGGATAACAGAAACTAATAAGTGCAGACAACGTATTGCGCCGTAATTTACGATTTCCCTCTTAAAAATATCTGCAACAAAAACAATAAAGTTGCTTCCCCTCTTGCAGACATAATTTTTAAGAAGCAGAAACGATGCGAAAATACAGAAAAAAAATAGCTATAAATCTCGAGTGAGGGAGGGAGAGTAGCTACTGCGAATTCTATCATAGCCTTTTTTTTTGCTCCGCTCCACACTTGCGCGCCTTGTAGATTATCCTTCCAATTTCAAGAGCAAATGTTAACAAAAGCTTATATGTGAAGCAATGACTTTAAGCTGATAAATGTATCGTGATTAAAAAAAATTTTTTCGCTTCTTTTCGATAACGGTTTTTGTACTGCGTTTCGAAGGAGGACGGAGAAAATAGGAAAAAGGAACGGCGAAACATAAAGAACAACACAAATATGGTATAGGTGCACCCATCGTACTGATCGATAATTTTGAAACTCGGATTTGTTGCTCCGGGTATAAAAACAAAGAAATTGAGACGTGATCCGCTTACACGTATACCTGTAATACAAACCCGCACGCCGGTAAATTATTTAATTAAAAAGTGACGTTATATACGTGATAAAAATTATTGCCGTTTCTTTTACTTTGTTTTTTTTTCATTGCGGAAAGGTTTAAAGTGTTTTACTGATTTAATTTTATATGACTTAACGCTTTAATTATACTTGTAGATGAAAAAAATCACTGATAAACTTTATATCAACGTATACATATATATATACATATATATATATAAAAGTATCAAGACTCTTTGATTATTGTGGTTGTCATAATAATGAATTCGAATAATTTAAAAAATGTAAATATATGTTTCATAATCCGTTTTCACTTATATACGTTTTGGTTGAGCCTGTACCACCCGTAAAACGGCACAGATTGTTTCTAATGGATCTACGCAAAATTTATGTTGGTGTAGCAGATGGAAAATCAACTTAATACCGATTTTCATGTATTCTTTCTTCTGCTTTTACGATCAGTTTGAACTTCAAATGAAGTCATTTTAAAATCGTGTCAAGCCAATGTATAAATTTTGCGGAAATTTTTTTGACGTTATTTACAAATATTTTTGATTATTAATATTAGTATATGTGGTATTAAGTCAGAAATAACAGTTGCTGTTTAATCCACTTGTGCCTCTAATTATTCGTGGTAATAAAAAAATAATAGCATTTTATACTTATAAAAAAATATTATAATCATAATATTTATTTTCAAATTATTGTTATTGGATATTACCGTTAAGTAATGTTTTTTTTTGCGTTAAAAAAGCAATGTCGTACTTTATTCATTTGTGACAAATGTTAGTTAAATTTAATTCTAATTGAATGTAAATAAAAAAATGTAGAAGGATGGATGTATAAAATAATTAAGATTTTCTTAAACTAATTAATAATTATTATTAATATAATAGTTTATAATTGCATGTAACACATTTAAGCTCGAAATATATTTTAGAACTAACCGTGCTGTCAAAGATCTATTAAATATTACATTTTGTATTCAAGATTTTTTTGTTTTATTTAACGTCGTACTTTTTATGATCCCAAATCGGTGCTAATCAGCGATGGAGGTCATAGGATGTCTTTGTTAAGAAATCACTTGTTGAAAATACATTCGCCATTGGTGGTTGTATCAATCGGCCGAGGCCGGGAATCGAACCTGGGGCCTCCAGATTACGAGCCCGACGCGCGCTAACGGACTGAGCCATCGCTGGCCTCCTATTGAAAAGATTATAAGTACATATGTCTTTTCGTAAATGCAAAGTTCCATAAAATTGTATTTGTAATATTGAAATAATTGTTTGATGAACAATACTCAAATAGGTTCGTATCGCATTTGAGTTTATTATTAAAACACGAGCAATATTAACAAATCCTATAAAAACTAATATTAAGGAGACAGGTTGCAAAGTAAGCTAATTTATTTGTTCAAACCCTGGGCCGTTTTAAGCCAGGTACGTTAGATGGATAAAAGTACACGTCACTTTTTATCGTCAATATTACAGGACAAAGTGAACGAAAAAAAAGAAAACAGCGATGCACATCGTAGATCGTAACGGTTTCAAGACTTGCGAGATTTAACAACGACGCCCATAAAATTATCATCCGAGCAGATTAAACTGGAAGATTCTCGTGTCTCGAGCAGTAGGAGGAGAACGGTCGGAGCAACAGCAACTCAATTAAACAGTAAGTATTATTTTCGGTCGCGCGCATGGATTTTCCATGGTTAACTCGGTAGGGGTATAGGCTACAAGAGTCGAGTGGGTTGAGAGGGAGAGAGAGAGAGAGGCGAACTTTCGAAAAAGGGGGTCGGTTACGGATAATGGACCGAGTCAAAAACCCTCGGTGGAATTTATATAGGAACGAGGCAGTTTAAATAGAATCCCTTTCATCGGCTTATGCCATTTTTGAAAAGGCTGCGGGATAGGCCTGTGGCATTTTCTTAAGAGGCACGGACTTGCTTTTTCACTGGACAAGGGCCACTCTTCGTGATATTGACTCACTCCTCATCCCTCCCTCCCTCTCCCTCCCTCGCTCACCCTCTCTCTCTCTCTCTCTCTGTCTCTTTGACTAGCGAGTTGCGCGTTTTTCCGCGTAATTATTTAATGGACGTGCCGCAAAATGCACCGCTCCTTTTCAGAGTCCCTCCAGTTGCAACGAGGGACCGAACAAAGAATCCGGGAGGGAAGGAAAGGGTGGGTATACCAAGGCTAATACCCGCTTGAACGCTTGCTCGAAATATTTATCCTGCGCCTCGAGTGTTTCGCCATGCCAATCTTAGCCTCTCTCTATCTCTCTCTCTCTCTCTCCTCTCTTCATCTTCTTCCTCGTATAATGGGTAAGCCTCTATTACTTCACGAGTGGAGCGCTCGGCCAGGAACTTTACCTTCCTCCGCTTGCTTATTATGTCGTGGATAATTCAATTACCCTGCTAAGGAGCGTCGATTAACTTACCACAGCCGGAACATCTTTACTTCGCTTATTTTTCTTACTTCTCCTCTTACCTTCACTCTTTATTTTTACTCCCAGATTATAGTCTGCGTTATTTCCATTGTAAGAGACTCTCCCATCAATTACGAATGCCACTCTGTCTGAGATACTACGCGATTAATTATATCGCGTTTCGAAAGATATTATAATGCTCCTCTGGTATTGAAATTTTTAGTAGAGATAAACTAAAAGCGTCTATTACTTTTTCGCCAAATTTAACTATAGGAGAGTGTTTCACCTTCGGGTAAAGGATCTTATTCGAACTTTAGAAAGAAATCCAAATTTTTAGAGTTTTATAGTGCTCAAATTTATCAAAGCTATCGGCAATTATAGCAAATTTTGTAAAAAAATTATTTTTACTTTTATCGCTTATAACTCGATAACGAATAGAGATAGATACGCAAATTAGATTTCTGAAAAAAGATGAGTTCAAGTAGATACGATTTGAAAATAAAAATAAGCTCAAATCGGTTAAATTGTCTAAAAAAGAAATGCGAGACTAAAAAAATTGGAATTTTTATTTATTTTTTAAATAACAATGGGTTGACTTTTTCCAAAAAAAATTTTCTGTATAAAAATTATTTAAAAAAAATCTCTCTGTCAGTTTCTTCTGTATTACTCAAGTGTCATGTATGAATTTTTCCAAATTTTTAGATTGATAATTGCAAAAAATTTTTGAGTTTTTAAAAGTAAATCATTGTAATTTGGCATATCATCACATCTCTTTAAAAAATAAGATATTAAAGCAAAAGTCTGTAGTAAAAATTTATTAACTTTTTTTAGCCAACGTAGGTTTGATTTCTTATTTTTTAAGACATATTAACTAATTTGAGCATATTTTTTTAAATCGTATCTACTTGGTCTCATATTTCTTCTGAATTTTGGTTTGAGTATTTATTTCTATTTGTTTCTGAGTTATAAGCAATTAAACTGGAAGTCTTTTTTAACAAAATTTGCTTTACTTGCCCATAACTGTGATTGATTTAAGTGATAGAATCTAAAAATTTGGATATTTTCATGTTTTTGTATTACAAAACATATTCTAAAGCTTGGCTAAAATCTACGTTTTGCTAAGTAATAACGTTTAGGTTTAATTCGTAGAAGAACATGTTACAATTTGTAAGTAACTACGTTTTTTAAGCAAAAATTACACTAAATTTTTGTAATTTGCTGCGCGAAATAATTCAGAGAGTAATTAAAACAATATATTTCATACACCGTAATGACGAAGAATTCATTTTTATATTCCAATTTTTTGACGTAAAAAATTTTTTGTTTTATTCAACGCAAATTACTGTTTAGTTAAATAAACAATAAGCTATTGCAGTGTCAATTAAATTATTTTTACACGTAAATGAATTTGTAGATTTACAATGTTTGTATAAGCTCTTATGAAAAAATAGTTTAAATATATATTCATATAATAATAAATGCTTCGGTGAAATGTTTCGGTGAAATAAGTAGCCACGATCCAAGAATAAACAATATTTTATGAATTGAAACACTATATATATATCAACTAAATATATATAAATCAACTTAAAGATAATAAAAAAAGTGGTTGTGACAAAATATTTTTATATAATTTTATTGTTGTTGAAAAATAAATGTTTGAAGATTTATACGTAATCCGAATGACTTTATTTAACTTTCGTGTAAAAGTTTCATCATTTAAATCTGAAAGTTAAAAACGTATTATATTTACTACGAAGAATCTGATTCGTAGGGTATAAAAGTGACGAGAAAAAAAAAATATTAAGTTAATTCATACGAGGACGATGAAATAGTTGAATTCTTTAGCGACAAAATAAGCGTTGTTATGCACTTTTACCATTTTAAATCTTTTTTCTGCATGCGAGTGAAATATGCCTCGTAAAAATTTTAGAGGATTCGCAGTTTTTATAGTGAATAAAATGTAGGATTCAAATTGATTTTTAATATAATTTTATCTTTCCATCGATATACACACGTACACGTATATGTAGATTGGAATAAATATATATGTGTATATATTGTATTATTTATAAAAATAAAAGAAGAGAAATGGGCTGTTCTAAAATTTATTTTGATAAATGAAAGTAATCATAACTTTTGCAAAGCGATTTAAATAAATTATGCCAATACCGAGTCCCTTTAAAGAAACTTGGGATTCAATTAAAAGTTTCATTAGAAACTTTTCTTGAAATAAAAACATCTTCTGTTACTTTCTTCAATATACATAATTACTACTCCTTGTGTACAATAAACTATTCATATCGTATAATAAAATTGGAAAAGCCAATCTTGTTTGGAAATATATTTCAAACGACTGCGCAAAACAGTGTGGTGGACGTATATATATATATATATATATATATATATATATATATTTAAATATCAGATTATTTTTAATTATATCTGTGCGATATATCATTTTATATATAAATACGAGCATTCAGTTTGTAAATTATGCACGTCTACAAACGATTTACAAGTACAAGTGTGCATGGAAACTGAATAGTAAAATTAATTAAACTCTTTTACTAGGATGAATGTAGGATTGAAAAGGTTTATTATCCGTACGAATTAATTCAACATTGAGGACATCTCTCGAGTAATCAAAAATCTCACTCAGTCCGATTCGCTTCAAGTAGATCTTGATAAGAGGGTCCAGACAATCGCGACAACGTCAGGGTCTCTTGACGGCATTCACCGGCAGGACTTACGTCGAAAGCAGACGGATCGTAGTACGGAAGTGACGGGACCGCCAAAGCACGCTAATCCAAAAGCGACATAGCGATCATTCGGTGACGTGGCTCGCTAATGATCCTGGACCGCTAGGCAATCGATCACCGAAATCTCGCGATGTATACGTATATATATATATATATACACACCATACACGACAACCCTTTAATCTCTCGAATAATAAATACGTGCTGAGAGGGTTCTACGTGTAATTTGATTATTTACCCCTACAAAGTAGAATTTGGCACACCGGAGAAAAATGTAGTCTTTGGTAATGGAATAAAAGAACGTCCTGATAGAAATCTTATTTCATTAAACAAGTATTAAGTAGATTGTTTGTGTAGAATGGGGAAAAGGTGTGCACATTTTTGTTTTATTGATGAAACGTTTTTTCGCTTATTTTATGATCATTTATTAATGTTGAATCCTATTTTTCACCTGTTTTTGAGCTTGTAAATGTAGATTAAGGTTGAATTTAGTTATATGTGCTACTAAATGTGTATTAAGAAAGTGAACAAGTGAAAAATTTAATAAAATCGCATTTACCTTCGTAAATACTGGAAATATAACAGAAAATGTTTGTAAATCGGACGAAAGCTTTGAAAAGCTATCCATACACTGAAAGAAAGAAATATTTGTGAGAAAGAAATCGTGTATTTGCTTTTAGAAACTGACATTTATTTATAATAAAATAATATTTCTTCGATATTAATGCTTGGTTCTTGACTGTTAATATTTTAGGTTAATAATTAAGTGTGTAGGTTAATAGATAATTAATGAAATTTAGATGTTATGAACTGATTAAAATAATACTTTTAGGAAAAATTATATATTTTCTATCAAATTTTACTATATTTTCTATCAACTTTTTTTCTATTTTGACTGCATATTTTTTTTTGTTATAAACAACTACGTTCATTTTAAATATAATGTATTCGTGTAATATTCTATTATTTCGATATGCGATTTACTCCGTAATGTTATTTTAACATGGTTTATAATTACATATATTTGTAGGTGTGTGTATATCATATAACTATTGATTTTATTGTATGTTTTTAAACAACGACCTATTAAATTATATAAAATATTCAAATTCTTAAAAGCTGCATTATTCAACGATGTAAAATCGGACTTCGATGAATTAGAGATCGATCCTTTTCTTTATTTTATTTATAATATTAAACTAAAAATTACATTTTATTCAATTGATAACACAACAATGGTTCCCAAAACAAAAAGAAATATATACGCATAGAAATTACAGAAAATGGAAAATATAGTTTACTTTAGTAGTAGCAGACATTTTCAATATAACGTAGTGTAAGAAAAATTCATTCTTGCTTATCACAGATTTAGAAAAACAAGTAAATCAAACATGGGAATTGAATTCTTTGCTTAGAACAACCCTTTTAAACTTGTTCTGTATGCCTTGTTATTGACCTATTCTACTGATTCTGAGAGTAGTTATCGCTATAGTGATACCCATGCCATTCGAGCGTAAAGTAAATATCTTTGTGTTCGTAAATTGTACTCTTTAGTAAATACACACTTTTCAGATTTTTCAACAAATCCTGAAAATCATCTGGTTTGTCCAGTTTCTCGTATTGTTTTTTATGATGTAATCAAGCACGGTCGTTTGGTATAAAGCTACAAAGGCTATTTTTTTTCGCGTTTGAATTATTCGTCTTATTTGTAAATTCAATTGTTATAATTTAAATTCGTACCATATTTTTAAATAAAAATTTATAATTTTATTCTTAAACAAAAATGTTTTATAGAGGCGTTGCCTTTTTTAAATGGAAAATAAATGTATATACCTATATGTGTGTATCATTAAATATAATAGCATTTGAAAGGTAAAGCTTTTTTTTAGAAGCAATAAATCCATCATTCCAAGAAATTTTTAAAATAGATAAATAATAAAATCGAGGAAAACTTAAAATATTAAAATTTTTTATAGATAAAAGTGAAGTTCGCGGACTGAAAAATTTGTAAGGTCACGAAATAAATTTTAATTTCGCGTTTTAATGTTACTATACAGAACGAGGAAAATCTGCGTTTCAAAAGTCGTTTAAATACTCGGAAAAATAAAACGTTTACAAAATTGTTTTTTTTTTCCAAAACCTCTCTCTCTCTCTCTCTTTCGTATTTCCGTCGACTGTTGCAATTTCGTTACCAACCCAAAATTATAGTCGTAATTTTTTCGTTCTTTACGGCTTTAAATCTTTCTTTAGATTCCTAACGACTAATAAATTCGCGCGCTCAAACGCACACACACGCACACGTAAAAAGAAAGATTCAATAGCCATCCGCAAAAGCTTAGCAGGAAAAAAAATCTATTAAAACATGCTTGTAATACCCCGTATGAAAGCTGCATTTTTTTTGCTTTTAAATACACCCCCTTACACTTTTTAAATGGCTAATGAAGCGTTCAGTATTTTTTTTTCCTTGCAAAAAGCGAAGGTTCAGGATTACGGGGAAAGAGAGCATCGTTAGGAAAGAAAAAAAAAAAGAAAATATATACATCCACGAAGCGTTTGAACGTACGTTAAATTGATACCGAGGCGTTATAAACAAGAGGCGTAACGTTTTCAAACCCTATTTCAGAATAATGTACGGTTGAAATTAATCCCTGGGCACGCACCGAATAATGCGACGTGCGTATTATTTTGAGTATATGTACAAACACCTAGAGGTTATACACATTCTCTCTCTCTCTCTCAGTCCGGGTGTTCGCGTAGGTTATGCGCTTTATATATACAACGAGGCCGAGTAGCGTACCCTTATAACAATGGAGAACCAAGCGAAAAGTTAAGGCTCAATGGCTGGGAGAACGTGCGTATGCTCCACCCTTGGACTACCCAACTACCTAAGAGATTTGTGTAAGTTAAACGTCGCGCCAATTAAAAATTTATCATCTTTTTAGGAGGGGTACACAAAGTGAATTTTAATTATGTACCCGGGACTATGGCGTATACAGTTATTTTCTTTACGACGAATAATTAAATTCTATAGTTTAGTCTCTCTTGACATTAATTATTGAAACACTAAATTCTATATACTCTTTTATCCACATTTTTTTTTATAACTACTATTTTATTGTGTATTATTATTATTTATGCATATATTTTGTACGTGAAAGCGAATGTTTTAACAAATATCTGTAAATAATGTAAATAAACGTTGTACGGTAAAAATTTCAATTTTTATTGAAATTTTCGAGATAAATAACATAACTTCGCATACATACGCCAACATTTCGTTGTGAACGTTTGGGTAATTTTTTTTCTCTCTCTGTATAGAAGTGTAACAAATGTAACAAACTTGCTTTTTGAAATTTCGTAGTAACTTATTTTGTGTTTTCTTCTTCCTGCAGCGTAGAAAGAGACTGTGATTCATTATACTCCTAATACACGTTTCAAACGTAATTTTTGTAAAAATGACATATTTTCTGAAATGAGGAAGTTTCTTAAGTTATTTTAATCTTTGACCCATTTGACGGTTATTTTAATAGATTTAAAATTGACTATAGCTATGTAATTGACAGAAACAGTATTATCTTAATGGTTTGATCCATTTTGTATATATAGTCAACCATCTTTTCTCTTATATTAATAAAGTTTGAAATATATTACCCGGTTTTCTCGAGTTTTAACCTTTATGTTTCTTTGTTATAGAAAGAGAATTTAACACACTATTAGCTTTTATAATTACAAGTTTAATACGCATATCACGAAGAGAAACAAGTAGCAATCATTAATATACATGACTAGTAAGTCCGAAAACATGAAACAATTTTTGATTTACTACTTATCATGCGTAGCACTGAATATTAGAATATCATGTAACGAGTCCTAGTTTTCTTTGTTCTTAAAATACAAGGATCTAAGTACTGGTTTATTTAGTACTTACTAATTACTGTTTTATTATATTAATGAAATGTTAAGAAAATAATAATAATAAAATAATTAATAATTAAGGTAAATAAGATAAATATTATATATTATAATTTTAATAGATACCGATAATCGGGTGCACATTGATTACGAAATTTAGATAATTATTATAAGATATATCTTTATTCTTTTTACTTTCAAAAGGAATAGATAATTGTTATTTTTATTATCATTATCATCAAACATAATATGTTGTTGATAACCAAAAAAAAATTATGTTTCAATGCATTGTCTTAAATTTTGTGAAGTTTTCAGTTATTTTCCTGTTATATATAATGTTATAATTTTAAAAAGTTTACTTAATAACGGGGTGCCATAGTCAATATTTATCCTCTCTACCTTATCGGCAATCGTGATTATCAGTAATAGATTTGTAAATAAACCAGTATGTGAGAAAGTAAGAGAAGAGGCGCCTTCGTTTATTGATAATCTAACTGTGTGCTGAATTTCAGATTAAAATTATATTGCGTTTTTGAGAGAAGTCTTACCAAAAATGTGAACCTAACCTCAACGAGGTAGAAAGATTTGATACTTTTGGTAAGACTTTTCTCGAAAACGCAATAATATTTTAATCTAAAATTCAGTACACAGTTTGATTGTCAATAAACGAAGGCGCCTCTTCTCTTATTTTTTTCACATACTCTGTTCTACTTTTTTATTAATTAATCATCAAAAATTGAGTATGGAACCCCCTTAAGGGGACTAGTCAGTGTTAAAATTGAGAAAAGCTAATTAATATTGACAATTAATATAACATTTTCATAACGAATGAAAACATTTCTTAATTTTCTAAACAAATTATATTATTATTAACTTTCCCTAGTAGAATTTTGAGCATAATTGAAACGGTTTTTAAGCCAGAAAGTGACGAATTAGTAAAAAATGCTCAAATATGATCCTAATATGATCAAATTACAAATTTTGTCTAACCTTAAAATGCTCAATTTCTACTAGGGTTTATTTAAAATTTATTGGCCAATTTATATGTCACATAAGTATTTTAATTAATTATTACACTCCGTGTACGCTGATTTTTTTCCATAATGGACTTGAGCTGAGTAGACTGTATTAACATTGTAACAAAAAATTATTATTACAAAATAAGTTAAAATAATGAAAAATTATATGAAAAACCAACTATATCATTTTTTTATACAAACAGTTAGATTTTTATTGAAATTCTGTTCGGCTTAAGTGGCTTAAAATTATATTTAAAAGTTACTGTTGAAATTTCAGCCTATTCGATGAAATGGTACCTGAGATATCCTGCAGTAAGTCCATTATGGAAAAAAATGAAAGTACATAGTCTCATAATTAAAATATTTTCCATGGTTAAGAAAAAAATTATGAATTGTTAACAGCTTTTTACAATTTTAACACTGGCAGGTTCCCTTAAATATGTAATTTAATTTTTTTAAATATATGGTAGTGATTAATTTACTATATATTATAATGATTGATTTACTATACTATAGATAGTACTGAGTACTAGTTTCACTATTTTTTCGCAATATAGTACTCAGTCCTAGACAGTACAGTAATCATTAATATTTTTTTCTCTGATATCATCTCGATAGCATAATATAATATTAATTTTCAACAATTCGTTAAAAAAAATTTTAAATTACAAAAAAAATTCTTCAACAGTTAATAATATATTTGCTCTTGCGAAAACTTTGCAAGGACAATTTAATTATTAAAGTAAATATTATACAATGAATATTAATTTATTAGTATTAGATTAGTATTCAATGTTATACGTGCGTGTAACAAAATTATGTAAATCGTCCTTAAAATTCGTGAGCGTAATAATAAAAAAAAAGTGAAACACGTTCTCGTTAACAAAAGTAATGAATATGTAATTAAGAAAGAAAAAAAACAGCAACTATGAGTAAAAGTAGGAAAGTTCAATTTTTTTCATCGTCAGAGGAAGGAGACTCCCTTAACGATTAATTCGTCGGTGAGAGGCAACGATATATAAGCTCGGCGTCATCGTCGCCGACACGTTTTCTCTCCTGGCGGTATGTATAAATCGGGTAGCGCCCAGTCTCTGTGCCTAAGGATCTCAAGGCATAGTAATGAGGACAAATGAAGTGGCTAAATTATACGCGAGTGTCCCTACGGGTAGTATGTGTGTGTGTGTGTGTGTGTGTGTGCGAAGAGAGAGGGCGTCCTGTGCTCTCATGAGTTATTCATGGGAGTCTATCATAGCCACTCCATCCAGATTGCGAGATTAATCGAGCGCGCGCTCGGCTCTCGATGCTTCTTTCTTATTTGTGTGAGATGGTATATAAAGGAGTAAGTGAGGGAGAGAGAGAGAGAGAGAGGGAGAGGGAGAGATAGGTGGTTCTGATGCTACCTCGTTTATTCAGCTCCGGGCGCTTTTCGTTCGTACGTACCTAGACAAATACCAGATATCTCCTCGGTGCAAACTCGATCTTTGTTTCCCCGGTAGTTCAATATTTTTCTAAGAATACCGATATCGCCCCTACCGTTACGACCGATCGATTTTCGCGAGTTCGCAGCAACCGCTCGCGAGCGCCCACGCTATTTATAAACTTTCGCCCCGAGTCGAGAATTATATTTTCTTTCCCTCCGTGCTTTTCTTTCTGTCTTATGCAACTTCCTCAAAATTTATATTGCCCTCGGTATGGTATATGTGTACCAAAAAAAAAAATTTTTTTTTAATCGTTATTTTTTTCTATTTTTTTTTTCATTTGATATTAGCGAAGTAGCCGTTAGTATTTTTCTGCGGTTTAATCATTCAAAATTGAATTATACATATTTTTGAGTTATTTTGATAATATATCTTAACATATATTTGACCGCGTTTATTCCTGAGAATTAATAATTTATTGTCGCGCGAAATTGGCATTACACACATACAAAAATAATTTTACATAACGCTGCCGATACGTTAATTAATCCATTTTAAAGATATTTTACATTATTACAGAAGTATACGATACTAATGCAATAATTAATGCACGTTTAAACGCGCGCGTGCGACCGTTTAAGCGTATTTACACCAGAAAACGTAAATTCCGTGTATACCAAAGTAGAAGATATAACGTATATACCGAAAAGGCCCGAATTTATTCCCAGATCTCGTATACAGAAAACTAAAATTCCGAGGGAAAGAAGGAAGAAAAGGAAGGAAATGGTAGGGGGCGATGTAAATTCGATTTCGGCAGAGTCGTCGAGTTAAAATCTGAGGAAAACATTTCGCGGGGAGGGTACGAGGAAATAGAGTACACACAAGACTTTTCTCACGTAGGTCGTACGTGTACGTCGACCAGTAAAATAATAATGGTGTGAGGGTAAGGCCGTGCGAGAAAAGGAAGCGGAAAGAGAATTTCACCTCGTCTAGACGCGGAAGGAAGGAAGGAAGGAAGGAAACCGGGAGACGCGAATAAGCGCGAGAACGTGCACGTGCCGCTTCGCAGGAAGGTATTTGATGGGCGGCCCTAACGAGCCTCGGTAAGCCTGATCGCGCGCTCTCTCGCTCCAACTTGAATTAAACGCTCCGATTAAAGACACGGAGACAATTCGTCGAGTTTAAGATAAAGGGAATTACCCTGCGCACCTTTTTCTTTTCGACTCCGATCATTTCGTATGCTTATAACGTCTCTATTTCTCGGATTATTACGATTATCACTTTTTATCATTAACATTTTCGGATTCTTTAATTGATTTAGAATATTTTCATATTTTTAGTTGTATAATTTTATCACCATGATTATTTTTAAATATTTAGATTTGGTACATAATATTGTCTTATAGATTGCAGGAATCTATTTTTTCAACTCAAAAATTAAATGTAAAATATGAAACCAGAAATCTGAAAAAATTCATAAACATACTTTATAACATAACAGTTAGGGCTTGATGTAGTGACTTTTGTGAAAAATATTATTTTTTTCATTAATTTCAAATAAACAAGATTTAGTCGGCAAATTAATAAGCACCATTTCCAACACAAAAATTATTTTGATATTAATAATTTAAAAATCTAACAAAATATAATACACATTGTTAATGCAAATACAAGATTTTTGAAAATAATAACCGAATTTACGTTCACACATGCCCGTTTTAGGGTTCGACATCCCTTTAATCGAAAAAATACTAATAAATTTTTTTTAATATACGTTTAATATATAATAATAATTATTATAATTAAAATTTATCATCTACGTACATTACAATGTACATAAGGTCTGAAAGAGTTAATATTCACGATTGGAACGATTGACGATTTTGCACGGCGGCAATGGGTATTTTATTTTCTTCTTTATTTTTCATAATACAAATTAATTTTTCCACGGTTTAAATGTAAATTAATACGTGTATGTACACCATAATATAATGAAACCATTTATTAACAATCGTAAGTTTATTTTATTAATTAATTTCAATAATGATGTAATACGCGTATATATATATTATAATTAATATGTGCCGGTACATAATTTTATAATAATCAACGTGGGAATAAATATTAATTTTAACCATATGATTACACGTACGTCGAGCAACGAGCTGATTTACCCGCGAAAAGATATTTCAAATTACACGTACGGATTTTTAGAAGTGCATTAATATTCCACGGATTAACGATCGAATGCACACATTACACACACACACACGCGCGCGCGAACCGTGCCTAAATATACGTGGAAAATAAAGTTGCTGTTGGCAATATATAATATAAAACGTTCGTGGGGATAAATAAATAATGAAGTATTATACGAAGATAGCGTTAAAGAGAGTAATCCCGAGATTTAATATTTCCCGACTTACACCTGAAAGAAAATTCATACATATTTTTCCAAAAGATTCCAAGGTCCTCGGTGAATTTCATCCTCTTCATCTAAGTCGTCGCAGCACGTCATTTCAAGTCGACGTTGAGGGTTAGACTGATGCATCGGCGTCAAGAAAAATTTCTTAGTGACCAGTACACAAGAAGTCATTTGATTGCTGGTTACTATGGACGTTTGTGAAATTTGCTTGACGACCAGCAAACAAATGACTTCTTGTTTACTGGTCACTAAGAAATTTTTCTTGACGCCGATGCATCAGTCTAACCCTCAACGCCGACTTGAAATGACGTGCTGCGACGACTTAGATGAAGAGGATGAAATTCACCGAGGACCCTGGAATCTTTTGGAAAAATATGTATGCATTTTCTTTCAGGTGTAAACCGGGTAATATTAAATTATTTTTAATTTATTTTCTTTTCAAATTTTGTAATTAATATACCCTAAAAATAAAGTGTAGCAAAAGTATACAACGATATAGGTGTATATAAGGGCCGTTTCTCGAGGGGTGCGCAAAGAAGACTCGGAGAGGCAGTCGTGCACACACAACGACAATTAACCCGTCCGGCCCCCTTCAAAGTAAAATAACACTTGGGGTCGCGTCACATCCGCGGGCGCACTGAATAAATGCATGAACCTCCTCGAGTGCTCCTAAACTATGAAATATACGATCGATAGTCGGTATCATCTGTTGCGCACTTTTTGCTAAGGGGCTCGAGCGAATGAAGACGTTAAATCCCTTCGCGGGTCTGGTACGTACCGTACACACTGGATCTTGGCCAAGAGAAATGCCGAGCTCGGTATTTCTCGACTGGATGTCCTGTCGATTCGCCGAGCTTTAAAACGAGCTTTTCGACCTCCGTATCTATATGTACGTCTATGTGTATTTATATATATATATATATACATATATATATACATATATATATATATATATATACCAAACATAACCGATCTATACTATTATTCTTTTGTATCGGAATAAAATATACCGTTTCAAATCGAATGCGCGGATTATATAACTAGTTCGCTTCCTACTCTTAACAGTCCAAAGCTCATTCCATCTTTTTTTTTGGTTTTTCGATCTCTCTACTGGCCCCTTACCCTACAGTTTTGTTCCTCACGGTTTTCTCTCCCTTTTCGCAAACGACGATCAACTTGTTGAACAAGAGGATTTTCCGCTGGAATTCTGCAAGAAGACGATGTTTTTACTTCGTAAAATCGATGTCGATCTCTCCCTCACTCTTTCTTGCTCTCCCACTCTTTCTCTCGAGGAAGTCGAGGATTGTCGCTTATTTAATTCTGCTCGATCGAATCGGGCTTATGAAATGATAAAATTGTTGATTTTGCGAAATAATACTAGCTCGCGTATTATATATATATATTTGTGATTTCGTTGAATAATTTACGGTTTTATATAAGGAAAAATACGATTTCTTAAACTGTTTACTCGGTTTATTACATTTGTACAACTTCATTTTTCCCAAATATAGAACTTTTTCCCCTTTTTTTCTCTTTCTTTTTTTTTCTTTACCTCGTCGTTCAGACATTGAAAGATTTGATCGGACTTATTTTATTTCAGAGGATCTGTGTCACCAATTGGATTATCTAGTTCTCATAAATGACTAGGAAGTTTTACAATTTTACCTTTTCCGAAATTCATCCAAAAAAAAAGCAAATAAAAATGTAATTATATTTTCGAATATTTTCTTAAAACGAATTATCATTTTTGTAGCAGGAAACAAAGTGTCTGGGGTTGCGCAGTTAATTCAAGATAAATTACACTAAGAATTAGTTCAAAAATTACCTTTTTTTAAGAATAACTAACCGGTATCTCTAGTAGAATTCTCAAGAGAATATCCAGAGTTAATGGATAGTCCGAAATTCATGAGTTTTCTCGACTCGAATCTCAATAGACTTCCTCGTGTTGTGATGTGGAACTGCAACAAACTAGTGCCGCTACTACTGCCCAAGATTTCCTTACTTCAATCCGATAAATATATTTACCCACGAATACAAAAAATAGTTTAATTGTGTATTTAAGATAATTTATTGATTCCACTTGTAGATAAAAATATAATAGATTTAATATATATAATATCCCTATAGTAGAATTCAGAATATATGAAATAGCTGGGAAATTAATAAATGGACAGCGAAAATGGTCAGGTATTGACTCCCTATGAAACGCTTTTTCGCCCATTTCTTACACATTTATTGGAATGACCAAACATAAAGTATTCATTTCTGGGTAATGTTCTAAACAAAATGCGAAGCATGTTGTGAAATTTGATCCCTTTTACCATTTCCGATCGAGTCCGACGATTGTTTGCGTCGAACAAACACTCATTTTCAAGATATTTTAACTTTTATAAATTAATCACCAAATTGATCCGAAACATTTTTGCGGCCTTGTTCATAGCCTATAATGCGCCAGGTATCCTGCTTACGGAAACTAGTTTCACAAGCTTCAGAATACTTAGTTCAATCCTAACATTTATAGATTATTCTATAAAATAGCTAGGAAAGATTAAAAAAAAGCGTTTCATCGCAAGCCCAAAAATATACCTAGTTTTAGCCTATTTCTAGTTTAACTGGCTTGGACTGTTCACTAAATGGATTTCAATTCTACTAGGGATTAATATAGTTATTTTATGTAATTTAATATAATGTATCCTATTATAAAATTGAGTAAACGCTCGAATCGAAGATCTCGAATCTCGATCTCGAACATTAAAAAACTCGAAAATCAATTGAAAAACAAAACATCGGCGCGCGTAGCGCGCCCAAATCCACTAGTAAATATATAATCGATTAACCAAGTTATTTGCGATCGAAAAGAGAATATTTTACATATCGTTCTTCGCTTTCAATATCAAAATTTACAATTGCCCAGGAAGTAACTTTTACCTGTTAATTAAATTACTATTTCAAATGATCAAAATACAATCGATTTTATTATTCTAAAATCGCTAATTTAACTTCCATTGTTGAAAATCTTATTCTGTAAAATTAATGTAATTCTGTTTTTTTTTTAAATATACACGATATATTCTTGAATTACGTATATTTTAAACAGAGATAGCAAGTATTGACCTCATTTTTTCTCCGAATATTTTTTTTTAATTTTGTATATGACGTTTATAAATAAAAAAAGCGATGTAGAAGTGAATAATCGATGCCTTAGTATAAATGTAATAAAAAATTAATAAAATTAACGAAATAAAATAGTATTCGAAAAAATATTTGACGAATACTTCATTTCGAATACTTTCTAAAAATATTTTTATTTTACTCCGAAAACGATCATTCAATTTTATATCGCTTTTTATTTTGAATCGTTCTAGACAAAATTAAAAAAAAATACCAAAAATTGTGGTCGAATACTTACCGATCTCCGATTCAAAATAAATCTTATACTTAATTAGTAAATAACAATTTTTTAAAAAATGCAAACTTTGCGGAATTTAAAAAATTTTGATATCGTTTTTATCTATATTTTATTTCAGCTGATGGAATAAAGTACAGAGAGTACACAATGGATATGTTTATCGCAATAACGAGGAAAAATCTACATCGTTTAGGAAAATCTCGAAGGATCAGCTATTGGATAAAAAAAATGTTTTGAAAGTTTTACCGGCGTGTATTATATCCAAGAGGCTTTATCACCCATGTATACAGCGAAACCGGAACAATGTATTAATGTAGAAGTGATTTGTAAAACAGCTGGTTGGGCAAAAAATTCTCGTACGTCTGCAAAGTTACATAAGCGGCCTATCTTGTGTAACGTTTATCCAATTTTTTTTTCCTTCTTTTTTTTCGTTCGTTCATACTAATTTTACTTTTTGTACGATCGTTCGGCGAACGCCGTTTGTAATGAGCATTCGTTGCGTTAGGGTAAAATGAATTAAATTCGCTATACCCGTTAAAATTCTATTGGGAATTTCAACGTAAATTTCAATGTAAATCCAACAGTTTGCGCATAGAAATTTACGTTAAAAAATGGAGGAATGAACGATATATATACAGAATTTGATTCGCAAATCGAATAACCTCGTTAAAAATCTAAACGAATATATGTATATGTATATAGACGTACGTGTATACGTTTGAGTTTCCGTATTCGGTAACTATTTCGGGGTCTCGAGAGAATTTTGTTGGTAAAAATCCAGTTCGAATTCTCCAGCTTACAGTTTTCTCGAGAGCGCGCGGGCGCGCGCGTTTAAAGTAAGTGACGTGCTTTTAAATTCCATAAGTCCGTGAACAAGTCGGACAGGAAGGAGGGTTGGATTGTTCGCACGGTTACACAATGAACGCAAACCTCGAAATCCAGACTCGAAAACTTTTTTCACGTCGGTGATTGTAAAGACATAATTAATAAATATACACGTGCACACATATATACATATACACAGGCGTAACATCTAATTTTTTTTCTTCGCGAGAGGAGAGAGGGAGAGAGAGAGAGAGAGAGAGTCTTATTTTGCAGCGTTAAGGTAAGTAGATTTAACTTAAATCTCTACACGGTTTACGCAAATGCGGCTTTAAACTACGAACCAAACAGCGCATGAGATAAGCTGACTTTCCTAAAATCTTCCAGCTATGCACTAGTAAGCTGAGCTAGAAACGTTATATAAACACAGGCATAAACATTATTCCCGTATAAGAGCATAGTTGAATTTGATTATTACTGTATCGTAAAATGTTATCTCAAAGAATTCTCAATATTATTATTACCCATTAACGGATGCGCGCCTTTCCTATATGGATCGAATCCTCCGTGCAATTGCGTATCACCCATATATATGTATACACGCATACACACACACACACACACACACACATGCCTAGATTTTCAAACCTATATATCCCATAAAACCAACGCTTGTGTCTGTATATCACGAATGACCGTTTCTCGGTCAAATATTCATTATCGCGCTTCTATTTTGATCCTTCGATTCGCCTATAAATCTATATATACAATAAGAATGTTCCAAATATTCTAAATGAAAAATGCAATTATCCTTTTTTAGTTTTCATCGGTTACTTAAAAACAAAGTGTTTCGATGTATTTATAATTACGAGAACTGAAGAAATTATGTAGATTTATCGGATGACTAATTACAGCCGCGTGTTCTGTAAAAGTGAAGTGTTACGCGTGAACGTGTATGTGTGTGTAGTAGATTGACCTCAATTGACATAATTTATCCTCGAGAATGAAACGAGTGCAGTAATATTTGATAAGGGATCTTTTATTAAAAGTAACTTTTATTCAGAATAGATTAACGCATTTAATTAATTATCCTGCATAATATGCCGATATATATATATCGGTATATTATAGTTATTTTTAACGAAATCTTCTATAATGCAAATCGTCGCGTTTTATTTATAAGTTACAGCCGAATAAATATTTAATATTTTGTATTTTAAATGTTATACAACTCGATAATCAGTATATATACCGTGAAAAGATCATGTTACGTTGATCGCACTAAGAAATGATTATCGATAACATATTAATATAACTTTTCGCGTATATATATAGGAAATTACAGGTTCTGTAATCGTATTTGTTATCTGACGGTAAAAATGTATCAACCCTTGGAAGCGTACTAAACAATCCAAAAATTCAACGATTTCTGTTTTCCTTACGTAAAAATGTGTGTATATAACATCGTTGTCTCCCGAAGAGCGTACAAATGTAATACGTAACCAATGAATTGATCATCAAGGAGTTTGTAACAACGTATCGAGCTATTACGGATTATCTCTTGAATACCTTAACTTATCTCAATGTAAAATCGTATAACCCCCATCCTACTGAAAATACACGTTTAGCATAGATATCCATATCGGTACGTGATCCGAGACGGATCGAAAAATTTTCAAAGTCACAAAAATGTGTGTCTCTGAGTGTATACATATGTATATATATATATATATACGTCATTACCGAAAATTAGAATTTCCCCTTGGTTTCTCTGGCTCTCCTTCTTCTCGTTCGAGGAAAAGTACGCCGTAAAGATACTTTTCACGTACCACTGGACGAGAAGGACGGACCGACGGAGGTCAGCGAAAAAAAAGAACGTAGAATAGTAGGAAGGCGGAAAAAAAGGAACCTGTCTCCCCGCTTTCAATGCCAGAGGCTCGTTCCGCTGGAAGTGGATTTTCGCAAGGTAAACGAATCAGGGGTTGATTTCTCAAATAGTTTCCTCTCCTCCTCCTCCTCCACCTCCTCCTCCTCCTCCTCCTCCCCACTTACTTGGCCGAGCACGACAACCACTACACCTTTATCTCGCTATCGAATTTCTCGCCGGCGTACTTTTTACAACACAAAGAGAAACGAAAAGGAGTTACCCGTTCTCCTTCGTTCCTCTCTCTCTCTCTCTCTCTCTCTCTCTCTCTCTCTCTTTCGCTTTTAAAAGGAACAAAAGAAAGAAAAAGAACGCAAGACTCGATGGATTGACCGATTGATTGATTGATTGACTGTACGTATATTTTGACAGGTTAAATTCAACCTGGATGAGTAAACCCGGCTTTTACTCCCTCTCGCCCCGCATCGCCACCTCCTCCTCCTCCTCCTATTCCTCCCAATAATTCCCGTACATTTGCATATTACATAAAACATTTTGGAATTTTGGATAAACCGGCAAATGCTATTACTCGTCTCTGTTTGTTTAGTGAAATTGGTTTAGCGAGCAACTGCCAGGTGAACTAAGCAAATTGAATAATAATTCACCTATATTTTTTAACTTGCTTAGCTTGATGATTCCGAAAGTCATTACCGCGTGTCCCCTCACTTTGTTGCTTTGTGTCGATAAAATTCTACGTATTTGTTTTCCTCTCGCTCTCTCTCTCTCTCTCTCTCTTTCTCTTTTTTCATATTAATCGAATTAATTAAACCGGTCGGTGAGTATAATGATTTTATTCGTTGATTAAAGAATGCCCGGAACGCTCAATTGAAACTATGAGGTTTTGGTATACGTGTATGTGTATATACACCCAACCAAACAATTTTTGTCACAACCATATTTCTCTCTCTATCTCTCTCTCTCTCTCTCTCTCTCTCTCTCTCTCTATTGGTAAGTAATCTATATGCACACTCATTTGACAGTAAAATTTTCTATTCGAATCGCTCGGTGAATCAAATAATAAGATAAATAAATATTAATACACGACCACTTGCGCACGTTACAAATTAGTTGCACTCTATTTTATTTAATAATGTAACGAGCGTTACACCGAGACCATAGATATATTTGTAATTTAATATTTATTTCGAATAATATAGAAAAGTTAATATAACGTTTTATTACAACGTCGCATCGAAATGGGTATATATATATATATATATATATATATATATATCGTTAAAATGCTCTTGTAAAATACTTTAGGGAATTTCCTTCTGGTAATAAAATCTGAAATACAGTTGTATAAAGAAAACGAGTATTGAAGAATATTAGAGGAATGGCGCGATTGAATTCATATAAACGAATGAAGGTACGAAGGAAACTCAAACTGACGTTTGAAAAGTTAACTGACAGAATACAGCTCGAGAGCAATTTGATTAAGTTGGTTTGTTAAAAATAAGGTAATTGCCTTGGCTTTGTCTTTTATATATAATATTCGTTTTAAATTTCACGATATTGTATTAATATTGCTTGTAAATTTCAAATTATACACGTCAACTTTCCATTGTCTTTTCTTTTTGCTATGAAAAAAAAATTCGTTTTTGTATTAATTGCGTGAATTTGTTCATTGATGTAAAGTGTACCATGTTGAGGTCTATCTTAATTTTCATTTAAGTATATATATATGGAGACTCTCGGAAAATATAGGAGGTTTTTGTGAAATCCTCACCGTCTGTGAAACAAATGTTTAAACGCATTTTTATAGCCGTCGGTGTTTCGGAAGAAGATATACCGTGAGTATAGAATTACGCACATCGAGGAGCGACGCAAAAGCACCGTACATTTGAAAGGGTATTCGCAGAAAAATGGAGGAACGAAGCTCAAGACACGGGAAGACACATCGACGCGTGTGTCCCGAGGCATGTAGGAAAAGACGTCGTGTAAGATGGAGGAGGTGGAGAAGGAGGAGGAGGAGGAGGAGGAGGAGGAAGAGGGAAACCCGGCCGTGAGATATCCAGACGTATAAGAGATAAAACCAATCGCGTATAGCGGAGCGTGTGCACACAGAAATTTATTGTCGCAGATTATCTGGCCAAGGTCCAAACACAAACACATTTCTTTCTTTGCAGGACGAATGAGAGCAAACCCTCCCTCCGCTCGTCCTGTCCGTATAAAATGCAAGGTAAAGAAACGACGACGAAGACAGAATGAGAGAGAGAGAGAGAGAGAGAGAGAGAGAGAGGAAACGATTCAGGTACTTCGTTTTCTCTCCCGGGCGTCCTCCCTATCCTGTCATTCCTTAAGAGAGGTTAGTATGCGTTTGAATCTCGCGGAAGTAGGGGATTTTCGCGAAAGACGTGCATTGCTTTTTATTGTCGGATAGACCATTTGAACAACGGCCAACATCAGCCCCGCGCCAGTTCACTTCAATCCCTCCCTCCCACCCTTCCTCTATCCCTCTCTCACTCCCTCTCTCTCGCGCGCGCGATGTCGTCGCACTGTAATGGATTTATACTCGAGGAAGGGAGATGTATCCTTGCCGAGTCACGAAAATGAGGGGAAAAAAGACGATGGAAAGAAAAGGCCAAAGGGATATCCTGGGACTCGACGACTACGGGTCGGGAATTTCAGTGACGAGAAGAATTCTACCGTCCGTGTGTTTGCGCGCTAGCTGCTTCATGCCTCTCCTTTATTCACACACACACACACACACACACACACACACATATTACATATACACAAACTTTCTCGGTACGCGTTTACGCGCTTTCCTTTCTTTCTCTTCGCCTCCCTCCTTTTTTTCTTCTCCTTCCTCCTGCACCCTCGAGATCTATTTATACCTCTCGGTTTCTCTTTCTTCCTCTCTCTCTCTCTCTCTCTCTCTCTCTCTCTCTCTCTCTCTCCCGATTTCTTTCTATGGAAAGAAGAATCTCAGGCTGCCAAAGGAGACAGATTTGTGCCGTTTGACGGAACGAGGTATGCGTGTAATTTCATCCTAGCCGAGAGTTATATACGAACCCCGTTCGCATCGATCGCCCAGACTTGAACTACACGAGGACAAAAGGTGTACCTTTCCTAATTAATTGAAATGAACCGTGCGTTCCTTATTACTTATTCGCCGTCTCACTTAAACTACTTTTTACTTGGTCTCTCTACCAACTACAAAGGGTATGTATATATACCTCCCTTCGACCTAACAATTATTCTTTGTCGTCTAAATCACTATTATATTTATTAATTATATCACGGTGATATTGTTGGTAAGTTCGTTATAACTCGGTATATTAGTATACACGCCGACAGATAATTAACTTTAGAAACACCGATTGCTTAAACGGACGACGTTAAATATTCAAATTTCGATCTTTAAAAACTCGCGGTTTCTCTTCGTCGCGCTGAAGTGTAAGAAACACTCGTTTTTTTTCTAATAGTCCGAGTTATTTGAAAAATTTTTCGAAACGTCATTATTTGTTAAACAAAAAAGAAAAGCTCTAGTATTTCGAAAACTAATACACTGCCGTGATTTTTCGACAGTAATGAAAACCTCAGTTCGTCGGCTTAAAAATGATATATTTTAACGAGAGACCTCTTTATATATTTTATGTAAAAAAAGACCTTTAGGATGAAGAAAAAAAAATAGTGTTATTTTTGTCTCCGTGAAAATGGAACTTTTTAGAAAAATTACTTAAAAAAAGGAAAGTGCTCTAATTTGTTTCAGAAAATGACGTATGGAGTTAAAAAGTAATTTAAAATAAATTTAATAATAATGTGAATTAAAAGCTTTTTGGTCGGTCGTTTTTGTGCACTTAGGATAATAAAAAAAAGTATACGATGTAGTGGTACCGCGTACGTACACGTGCGCGTCAAGTATATAAAAATCCAGCATTGGAAACTTATAAAAGTAAAAAAGGTGAATAATTAAAAAAAAAATTGTCATTCTAATGTATCTGGTCTATCATAATAGGTGTAATGGCAATGTTCTAATATAGCCTCATATATACACTTAATGTAAAAAAATTAAAAAAAAACGACCGTTGAAATATAATCTTGAATATTCGAGGTAAATGTACGATGAATTATATATATATATATGTATGTATTATTTTGGTTAAAAAACTAATTAGGTTAAAATGTAAACAACGTAAAATGATGTATATTAAATCTTAAAATTCGTTAGTTCTCGTTAATAACGTGTCAGAGAGCACGGCACGGTCGCGAATTAAAAATTGTTCCGCATAGTGCGATGTGTGAATAATTGCCAGGATTTCAGATCGTTAAACACATCGCTCACGATATACCTCCTCTCGACAAATACAGGATAGGAGAGAAAGTAAGAAAGAGAGAGAGAGAGAGTAAAAAAAAGCGTAAACTCTATCGAAATCTCGAAGGTCGTTGTAGTAATTTTCATAAGAAGGATCGTAGCCTTATAGTTTCTGGAGGTAGGGGGGAAGGAGTGCAAATTCGTCGAGGGTAATTCAGGACAGTGCCTCGTGGATAACAGTGATCCGTCTTATACGCGTCGTGAAAATTATGTATTGCACGAGAGAGAGAGAGAGAGAGAGAGAGAGAGAGAGAGCTCGGGGAAGGTATTGGAGCGCGAGGAGACACGAGACATAATTTCGTAGCGGCCGGGGCGCTGCGTAATGAATAAGCTCATCGCGTAGCTGCGTCACGTGTCACGTGAAAACTTTGAACACTTGTCAGTGAGGCGCGATCGCGCGACGTACCGAACGGAGGGCAGGGTGTAGGGTAGGAGGGCAGGAGGACGAGGGGATCCTAACGCAGAGGTAGACTGTATGTATCCGAAACTCGCGTTTATAATGCCCTCGCGCGTGCACATTTTGTGATCACCGACGCATCAAAATTAATATGACGATATATATACGTCGATACGGTAATTTCTCGATGGTCTTTCGTTTGATTATTTATGTTTAGAGAGGTGCCTATCATAGTGTACCCCTGGTTTCATATTCATATTCGATCCCGCCACCGCACCCGCTTCGTTTTATTCGGTTAGTTATAGTTACGGAATTTTCATGCGCGTTCTGGTTTGTACGTTTTGAAAGCTTGAATATTAAGTAATCCTGTTGTGGAATTTCATATATATATATATATACGTTATGTACTATTCAATTGTTATTTACCGTTAAATTGGGTGATGTGGATTATTGTTAACTATATATACATATATAGTTAGGGAATTAACTTCATTTACATTATATAAATTATCACTCTTTAATATTTTATATACGATATGCGATATATAGTTAATAAATCGTAATTATAATTGTAATTAATTTTAAAATATATTATCAATTCGCCCTCTATTCTTATACGTGTTCACTGTTGTTAATTAAATTACGGATTAAAGGAAATGTCATACCCAATGTGAGCGAAGCCGCAAGAACATTGTCTTTCATGATGATTTAATTTACAATATTGTGCAAATTTTTTAGGTGAATTATTCAGTAGTTATCAAATGATTTATTTTAAATAATTTATTCTCCAACAATTAATATCGTTAATAAGCGCATCAATCACCTTGAAGCTTTACACAATCGTACGTCGCGTCAAACAAAAAAGAAAATGCTTTCGTAATTTTGCTTAAATTGTAAATATGTATAATTTTAAAATTAGTACTTTTCAATAAATAGTAGCAGAGCGTAGATAATTGCCCCATTGTCAATATATTAAAAATTGTTAAGATGTTTAAAATATTGCAATAAGATGCCATTATCGGCATATTGCCCATAATATACAAATAAAAAAAATTAATTTCCTGGTGCAATTCGAATCCATGATTCATCGAGAAACAAACTCTTTGCAACTGAGATATTTATTTGTGTAATCAATGGCTCCTATGCACAACGATCTATCTCATTTTGTCAGGATAAACGACCTATCTCGATTTTTGTAACCTATGTAAAAAGTAGTAGAAAAAATATTGTTATGTCAGGCCCAAAATAATTTTTAATTCTATAAAATTACTACCTTGAGTTTAGCTTTATTTTTAATTATAATTTCATACGATTACTATGATATAAAAAGTGCAGCATATCATTGTAATTATTAATGTCTTATTATAAAAAGAAATGTACTAAAGTGTTAAATAAACTTTTTTAGTATAAATTATATAAATTATATGTCTAATAATATATAAATACAAAGTAAAAAAAGCTTCTAAGATGAGATTTATGTACAATTAAATTCAACAAGTGTAAATACAACACTATAGATTTAATTTTGATCATTATTTCTCTAATTTATTTATTGAAATATTTTTTGGTAACTTTCTTTTTTGGAACGTTTACTTATTTAGAATTAAAATTATTATTTACTATTTAATAATAAAAATTAACAATAAAATATCTAATTTATACTAAAAAATTTATTTAACATTTTAGTACATTTCTTGTTATAATGAGGCATTAATAATTACAATGCTTGGTATGCTTTTTATCGTCGTAATCATATAAAATTATAATTAGAAATAAAGCTATAAACTCAAGATAATAATTTAATAATATTAAAAATTATTTTGGGCCTGACATAACAACATGTTTTCTTCTGCTTTTGGGAAAGGTCGTTTTATTCTGCAAAAATGAGATAGGTCGTTGTGCATAACAGCCATCGTAATATGAATTAAATTAAATGTAGATTGAAGGTAATACAATTAATTGTTACTAATTGGAGAATGATTTTATACATATATACACACGATGAAATTAACTTTAAAATATGAAAGTGCACTAATTGTATTGCGATTTAAATCGTTATTTTTAATATATCTATATAAACTTTTTTGTTCATACTCGTCACCTAAAAAGTGCATGGTATATTTTTGGAAAAATTAATTTCATAAGTAACTCGCACGTGCATTCTACAAATCAATATATATATATATATATATACTTAAGCGAACTTTAGTGCGAAAATAACATATCTCAGGAAGTGGATATGAATTTTGTACGATATTATTCTCATGTACGTTAAACCGTGATAACAATTATATTATTTGCATTCATTCGTTTTGTGTATCCTCTTGAAAGATTATCATTTTAAATTCTCGGCAATATAAAATATTGCTCTATCGCGTACATACATGCGTCTCGAATAAATATATATATATATATATATATATATATATATATATATATATATATGTAGAGGAAGAAAAATATTTGGTACAATAGAGGTGTTATGACGTGTTAACAGTAATCCGTGAGTGATCGGAAATCGGTATGTGTAGATATAGGTGCCGGGGTCGTTGAGGCAATAGTCGACAAAACAGCAGCGCGGCGTGTACCTGACGTTTTGCACTACGCGCGAGACGCCGCGTAATAATTGTTCTTCGCGCCGCGCTCCTGACCCCCGTCAATATGCCTGCCGCCGAACCTACGTTGGCGCCTCAAAGAGAATTAATTAATGTTATAATGGCACTGGGCTTTGAAGATTTCGTCAACGCACCCTCACCGTATTCTACATATATATATATATATCTACACGGCTTTATAAACTTTAACGAGAGATGACTTTTTTTTTACTAGGTGCGCGCACGTGTGTTTTTCTCTGCGAAAAAGGTGACGGACGATACGTTCGTTGTTATTAAAACTAAAATTATTTAGGTGAATTATGATTAATTGAGTTTTTTTGTTAATTAAAATATGGCAACCTCGAGGCGCACATGTCGGTGATATATATATATATATATATAATATAATGTAAAGAGGTGAAAATATAGTATTTAAAAACCCTACAAGATATAATTTAATTCTGTATTATATACGTATACATATATACATACATACGTGTGCGTATGGTAATTTCGAGTTCTTTCTTAAAATTAGAACAAACAGTGGAATTCCTTTTTGTCACGACATTACTTTTTTTTATTATATATGTAAAAGTGTAAGTCTTTTCTATCTAATCATTATGCGCGAGATGAAAGTATTAGCTATGCAAAAAAGGATTGTTTGACGAAAATAGGTCTTAAAATAAAAAGAACGACTGTTTTTTTTCCTCCTTTCTCAATGGTATAAAAAGCTGGTTCAATTCGAACTGATAAAAGAATGATTTTTCACCTTTGTAGATTTCGAGAGATGATGCAAACCCTTTATAAAAAGTCAATGAGGTAACTTATCAAAGAACATTCGAATAATTCACAGGCGAATAAATTTTTCTTCGTTTTTACTCGAGAAAAGTACACTCGTCATTGTTTGTCAATATCGTACGAAAAAATAAGAAAATAAAAATATGATTAATCGTGAGGAAATTTATAATTTTAACGGGTATAGTTTTATTGAATATAGTTACATCGATACGATTTGTTTCGTTTTCCTTCTTTTTTTTTCTTTTTCACCGACACCGGAATAAAGTTGCATATTTTATCCGTTCCGAGTCGATATCTAACTTTAGCCCGATGTAAAATTCGCAATCCTCCGAAAGCGAAATTGCCCAAGTGGTGAAGTTAGAATCGTGAGAAGTATACAGGTATGTATATATGTGTGTGTGTATATATAGTGTACAGCAACACATTGGAAGAATTTTAAAAGTTCGCTATTTGCTTAACACGGGGTAGTGCAACCGAGTGTCGGGTCCGATTTGTCGAAGGCTCGTTCAAAATATGTGCGATATTTCGAATTTTAAAAATTATAATAGTTTCCTTTGTTATTTCGAACGAAGAAAAAAATAGAATGATCATTATTTCGAAAGTGATATAGTCGTCAGGTATTTTGTACTAGGTGCAATATTTCGAATTACAACTGGTAGATGAATAATTTTTTACATTATTCTCTGTTATCAATAGACAAATATTTTTCGGAACAAATATATAAAAACTGAAGAACGCATTATTTTTAAAATAATGAGCTTTCTACTTTCATCTTGGTTGTAAAATAAAAAAAATGACTTAATAATTTTTGAATTTCGAAAGAAAGTATATAATTAGGTAGAGTCCAAATTTTTCCTACGGAATTTTTCGAAGCGATTGAACGAACAGACTGGAGTTGGATTTAATGCAGAAAACTAGCCTGGTGTGACGGGGCTCGCGTCGAGAGTCTAATTCCGGTGTTTTTATTGTTCCACGTCGCTCGGGGAAAGAGCGAGGGCTAGAAGAAAAAAGAACGATCACGCTTTTCTTCGTTGAAAGCGATTGCTCGCGGAAGATAGGACTTAAAACTTTCGGAGCATTTTCTTCTATTTTTTTCTTCTCTTTCGTTCCTTCTTTTGCACCGCTTGACGTGAGCCGCTTTTGTTCATATAGTCAGCTTACGCGGCACAAACAGAGAACCAGGTATTTCCATAGTTGTAAGGGTTCATGCGAAATATTGAGCAAATATGGAACTTTTGAGTTCGTTTGTACGAGGCCTCTAAACCTATATATATATATATATATATATACGCATTGTACATTCCAGTACCCTGGACTTTTGTCAGACGTCGGTTTCGAGTGCCCGTTTTCAAAAATCCTTCGAGGACACTTGAAACGAGAGATGAATCTACGTCACCGAGAAACCGATATGTAAAGATGTCCAACTTCTCTTCTACACTTTTGGTTTTGCGTATTATATAAAGTACAGACAATATCTCGGAGACGCGGTGACGATGTGACGTATATAGTTATAACGAAAGGACGCGAGAAGAGAAAAAAAAGAGTGACGATAGCTGCGTCTCGGTAAAACAATAACAAGATCGAAATCCAATTAGGAAAGAATCTCTGAAAGCTCGAGATCGGGGAGTTCTAATGTAAAAAATCAATAGCTCATTTCTTTCTCGTATAATTCAATTTCGCGCGGGATTCATCGACACGTTGGCCAGACAATCAGTTCGCGTGAACGTTCACCCGTATCACGAAGAAGAGAAAACGCGGGGCGCTCGTCCATAAGCGAACGAATGTTGAGCATAAGCCGCTTGATTGCCTGGTACTTCTGTATAAACTTAGCTCTCCTCTCCTTTTACTGGAAATTAATTAGCGAGCCAATTTAACTTGAATATACTGAGTGTACGGCCACATAGACACAAAAGGCCCACTAGACACCGTAACAGCCGTGCGTAAACACTATCGGATGGTAATTTCGAAAGGGTAAAGGGCCGATCGGTTATCGAGAAAGATACTTCTTTCCGTCTATCTCTCACGAGTAAAGGTCAATTCGTGCGAATTCACCGAGATATTGGCTTTACGTTTGGAGGTCTACGCTCAGCGATCGCGCGAATTCAACGGCCCGCGGGTGATTCAACTTCCAGCTAAAGATTCCCTTCGGTTACACGATACTCTCTACTTCTCTCTCTCTCTCTCTCTGTATACGTCTGCGTGCACAACCATCCACACACATATACATCTATCTATCTATCTGTATATATGTATATATATGTACGTCTATCTACGTATCTATCTTATATATATACATAGGTACGCGCAATGCATAAGGAGCGCAGTTTTCCACCCGAAGCAGTTTCGCTGCTGATTTTCGTAAGTCAGCCGCGTTATACGAGGAAGCGGACGGGCAAAGTCATCCGTCAGGATTTGGAACGACGTGAAACGAGATTGGCTACATCGTGGTGGTGGTGGTTGTGGTGCTGGTGCGATTCTCCCCCCGCTCTCCCGTCTCGTATATATGCACTACCGTCGAACTTTCCAACTGGAGAGAGTTTTTCCGCGGATGGTGGAGTCGGTGCGGATATATATAGATAAAAGTGCCGCGCCAGAAAATATCAGACGCGATGCAAACAACGCCACGGGGGAGAGTTCGAGCACAAATGAAGGTTATTGATGAGACGGGTAGACCAAACTCTCACAATCCTTGTTCCTGCTATGGCTATTTTTTTTCCTTTTCTTTTCTTTTTTATTTTTTTTTACCTCCTCTTTTGTACCTTTTGTTGTTGTTGTTGTACGACATCGCGCGTGCACGCCTCTCCTTCTCGTTCTCTCTGGTTTTAAACGCGAGAGAGTCTATGAAATTGCGAAAAAAAGAATTCCAAGTTTTCAGATTTTCGGCAATTAAGCAACGGCGGGTCGTTGAATTTTCTCTTTTACCGGGAAATCCTTGGGAAATATTGCCGACGTTAAATGCTGAATAAAAAGTAAATACGGTGAAAAACTGGGTAGGTGTAACTAACATTATAATTAAAATGGTGATTTCTAAACAGTGCACTTTGCATTAATATTAATGTATTCCTACTTAAATTGTAATTTTTTTTTTTAAACCACTCGGTTTTTATTGTTGCGCGTGTTAATAATATTAATGTAATTTTATGATTAAAGTTGATACGTTTAATCTATTTGTTTATTTTATTTTCCAACGAGCAGGTGGCAAACGTTGCTTTCGGTTGGTAGTTCACCAGATTTGTAAATTCATTGACGCCACTGGTTTTCTGCGGATTTATACAATATTTACTTTACAAGCACCTCTGTAAAAATTTACATCGGCTCTTGTTTTCAATCCCACGTAGAAAAAACAGCTCGCATCGTTGATTAGAACGAAAACGTAAGGGTGACGTGAAAGCGAACCGACATGTTAATAATTTCTAATATATTAAAATACTCGATAAGTAAAAAAAATGGTTTATAATTTAAAACTCCATTCGAGGAATTATATTTGCAATAATCGAGTAATAATTTTATTATTAAATGAGTCGTAAAATAGGAATGATTACCGTAACTTCGTAAACGTCGGTTTAACTTTGTTACTCGTTTTACAAGGCAACGTATATAATCGCCTCGATTTCCTTTAACTTTAATCGAATAAGTAAAGGTTAATTCGCAACGTTTGATATCGACGGAAGAAAGGAAAGAATAATAAGAAGATTCGCAATAAAATTTAAATGAGATGGAAACCATCAACGATAAATTAGCAATTATCATCCCGGTAAGACTGTATTTAATAAACAGTATATATGCAAAATATGGGAATAAACTTTTCCTCGGGCTAATTTAAATATATGAAAGTGGCATAAGTTTTTAACGTTGGTTGAGCATACTAAATATTTTCAAAACTATATAAGAATGAAAAATCAAGCATAAAAGTGTGCAAATTGACCCCTTCTCCTATATATATATATATATACCCCTTTCCCGCTACTCCACCCCAGCCCCCTCGCCACCCCCAACATACTTTACGCCTCTTCCGCTCTAACACATTATGTAAAACTTTCTTTAGCTATTAACCATGAATAATATTAAACGCTCGAAGGTGGAAAAGTTTAGAAAACCTTGCAAACTTAAAAATGTTATTTTTTATCTCTCGGGATGTGTGGCGTGTATAAAATATATCACCGAAAATGGAATCAAACTTATTGGACGATAAAAGTTCGAGGTAGTTAAATCGACGATCTAAAAATGTTTGTGCGGTATACGTCAAACGCACACTCCACGATTCCTATGTAAATTTACGCCAATGTTTTGTAGACAAAAAAAATATATATACACACGGGCGAAAGTTTATATAGACAAAGATTGTAAATATAGATAACTTTTGATCATGTGTTGTTAAATTTTATATAAAAATAGGTAGTACAACGTTTAAGTAACTACATAAATTCGAGTACCCGGTTAAAAAGTTTGTATTCTTCTTTCTTTTTTTTTTTGCTGCTGTTGTTTACAAACGAAATATTTTACAGACACGCGTGTATATGTACATTTTACTCGGGTATTTTGCGTGTACTATCGATATACATATATATATATATATATATATATCTATAATGTTCATAGGTTATAGGTTAGAATAATACATGAATTGTTTCTCTGTAAATAACAAGAATTTTATATTTTATACAAAATATAATTACATACTTAATAAATAATGTTTATTTACTGTAATAACAAAGAAACAACATTTCAATGTTATTATTCACAAGGTTGTCTTTTAGATTACTTTTATAAGTTTTATTCATTGTTTTCGGTATATCTTTATCATAGGTTATAGGTTAGAATAATACATGAATTGTTTCTCTGTAAATAACAAAGAATTTATTATTTTATACAAAATATAATTACATACTTAATAAATAATGTTTATTTACCTGTAAATAACAAAGAAACAACATTCAATGTTATTATTCACAAGGTTGTCTTTAGATTACTTTTATAAAGTTTTATTCATTGTTTTCGGTATATCTTTATTAACCGTACTAATTGACACGTGCCAATTCTTGTCTGCAAATTTTACCTGTCGGTATATTAAAAGATTTGATTTACCGACCTACACGCGCGCAATTCAAATAGACTAAGGATGTTTTCCTTACATCTCCCCTCCTGGAGACATTTTTGGTACAAAAATTTGGTATAACTAATAATAATTACAAAATAATATAGACTATTATATACCACTTAGTAGTTACCACCTTTGAGTTAAGGAGATGGAGTTAATTTTGAAATATGGAATAAATTTGATTCTAACTTTTTGTGTCCTGTATTAACTTCATACATTGAGTTTGATATCTTCTTTAAAATCTTGTATGGCCCGATTCTTAGCATATCCAATTTCTTTCGGTTCATTCGGTTACCATTTTCAATGTATACTAAATCTCCTAACATAAATTCGTGTTCTTTTCTATTTTTGTCATATAATTTCTTATTATATTCATGGTATTTTATACTGTTTTTAAATGCAGTTTCTCTATCGTTTTCCAGTTGATTATAATCTCTATTCTTTTTTAGTTCATTTGGTAGTGCTGATGTATCTTCACCATTTAATAAATATTTCGGACTAAATTTTGTTACCGTGTGCTCGGTCTCATTGTATTGGTTTATGCAATTTCTTGCTATAGTTGTCCATCCACACTTCTTTTTTTCTTCGTTTATCGCACATCTTATTTTATTTACTAAAGTTTGGTTAAGTCTTTCGTTTAGACCGTTCGAAAATGGTGCATTAATTCCTGTAAAGATCATTGTAACCCCTTTTTCTTCTAAGAAATTTTTGAATTCTTTAGAATTTATACCTGGATATTGATCTGTTAGAAGTATTTGAATATTATGGTCTCGTAGTACATTTTCTGTTAATTTAATGAAATCATTTGCATTTTGTGTTTTTGATGTCAATATGCAAGCATATCTTGTAAAGTGATCTACTAGGAGATGTAAATATTTTTTTGTAGATCTTAAGCCACCGAATCCACCTATTGTATCGATAGAGACTATTTCAAAAGGTTTTTTTGCAGGGCCAAGGTGTGACATTAACCCAATTTTGTCTTGCCTTCTTGACTTATTTTGTATACATACTTCGCAACATCTACAGGCTTTCTTTATATTTTCAGATATATTTGTTGCTGTATAATACGGCAGTATCTTATTTTTCATTTGGTTTATTCCAATATGACAAAATTTCTTATGCGTGTCTTTTATTAATTGTTTACTAAATTCTTCTGATAAGAAAATTTTATCTTTGTTTCTTGATTTTTTTACAATACAAATTATTTTTATACTTTAGTTTGTCTTTGTTGAATTCTATCTCTTTATTATTTTTTTGATTCACTAAAATATCTTCTAAACTAATTAAGTTTACAATCTTCAATTTATCCTCTTCGTCTTCTTCAGACTCTAATACTGGATTTCTGCTTAAGCAGTCTGCTTCTAAATTATCTTTACCTGGACGGTATATTATTTCGAAATCAAACTGTGATAAATAATAGGTAAGATCGCCTAGCTCTTCATCTGTTCTCGCTTTTATATTCATTTTTTCTAACGGTTTATGATCTGAAAATACTTTAAAATGTTTGCCTATAAGCCAATGTTGCCAATACTTTACTGTTTCTTTTATTGCTATACATTCTAAGTAAATTGCTTTTTTTCTTTTTTGTGATTCATTCAGTTTTTTTGAAAAGTATGCTACTGGTTTTTCAGTTATTGGATTCTCGTTTAATTGTGGTTGTTTTAATATTGCACCTATACCTTTTAAACTTGCATCTGTGTATATGTGTATTGGTAAGTCTGGATCAAATATAGTTAATACTGGTTGAGTGCAAAGGAAATTTTTCATGTATTCGAAGGCTTCTTGACATTCTTTTGACCAAACAAATTTTTGATTTTTTCTTAATAGGTTATGCAGCGGTTCTAAAATTAGAGACGTTTTTGGTACATATTCGTTATAAAAGTTGATTTTTCCTAGAAATTGTCGAACATTTTTCTTATTTTCTGGGACCGGAAAGTTTCTTATGGAAATTAAATTATCTTTTATCGGAGAAATTGAGTTATGTTTAATTATATGTCCTAAGTATTGCACAGAGTCCAGTGCAAATGTGCACTTTGACAGTTTCAATCGGAATCCTTCCTTCATAATTGCATCTAATAGTTTTGATAGATGGTCTACATGTTCTTTGAAAGATTTTGAAAATATTAATATGTCATCTATGTAATTGACTGTAAAATTTGATAAATTATTTTTTCTTATTATATTGCTTAAAATTCTTTGGAAGATAGCTGGTGATGTTTTTAAACCAAATGGTAAACAGGTCCATTGAAAATGACCTTCTTGGGTCACAAAGCCTGTTTTTCTTCTGTCTTCAATTCGCAAAGGGATAGACCAAAATGCTGAATTTATATCTAGTTTTGAAAAAAAACTGCAATTTCTTGTCTTTATTACTAGGTCTTCAATCAGTGGAAACGGTTGTGATTGAGGAATTATGATTTTATTTAAATCTCTAAAATCTATGCATAATCTAGATTTTTTATTTTCATCTCTTTTATAAGCTAACGTTACTGGAGCAGCAAATGGGCTGTATGATTCTTCTATTAGGTTTCTTTTAAGTAATTGTGAAATTTGTTCTTCTATTTCTTTTTTATCTTCGATTGTACATTTATATGGTCTTTTACTACAGTATTTATCTATTGTCAAATCTATTCTAGCTTCGTAATCTTTTACAGTACCTATATCATATTTATCTTTTGCAAATATATTTTTATATTTGTCTATTAGGTTCTTTATTACTTTTTCTTCATCACGTTTTAAGTGGTTTGTTGAAACGTTGAAGGTGCTTATTTCAATGTGTTCATTAAAATTGATTTGATACTCATTTATTATATTATTAGATTCGGAATGTTTTTGTTCTATCTCTAATTTTTCATTTTGTATCAGTCTGAATTTCTTTATACAATCTAATCCTATTAGAAAGTCATGTTTGAAATTTTTATTGTTTATTATGAACACATTCATGTGATCCTCTATATTTAGAATCTTTATTTTTATTTTTATTAATCCATCTGTTTTATACACACCATTAATTGTTCTCAAATTTGTTTTTTCTTTTTTTATATCATTATTTGTAGATTTTAAATTTAGTAATTTTGAATTTATTAATGTAACATTTGATCCTGGATCATAGATAGCAGATATTTTTAAAATATCATTTAATTTTATTGGGAGTTCAATCAATGGTGGTATTATTAGTTTTTTGGATTTTCATCACTTAGTTCTACGTCTAAAGTTAAATTATTTACTTGTTTGACTTTATTAATTCTATTTTCTTGATCTTTAAACCAGCATTCAGTTTCAGAATGAAAACGTGTTCCTTTTTCTTTTTCTTTACATATTTTGCAAGGTGTTTTTTCACTTTTCTCTTTTGTGTTTGGTTTATTCTTTTCATATCTAAATTTTTTTTGTACATTAAATGTTCTAATTTACTTATTTCATTATGTAGGTCTTCAGTTTTTGATAATTTTTCTCTATCAATTTTATCAATTATATAATTTGGCAGACCTATAGCAATCAGATCTATCAACGTTTCATTGTCAATAGTTTTTCTTACTAGCAATAAAATTTTTTCTTTTTTTATAGAGTTCTAACAATGAACCTGTCTGATATTTAAATGCTAATGCATATTTTATTTGAGACTCATTTATTATATCATTAGATTCGGAATGTTTTTGTTCTATCTCTAATTTTTCATTTTGTATCAGTCTGAATTTCTTTATACAATCTAATCCTATTAGAAAGTCATGTTTGAAATTTTTATTGTTTATTATGAACACATTCATGTGATCCTCTATATTTAGAATCTTTATTTTTTTTTTTAATCCATCTGTTTTATACACACCATTAATTGTTCTCAAATTTGTTTTTTTTTTTTTATATCATTATTTGTAGATTTTAAATTTAGTAATTTTGAATTTATTAATGTAACATTTGATCCTGGATCATAGATAGCAGATATTTTTAAAATATCATTTAATTTTATTGGGAGTTCAATCAATGGTGGTATTATTAGTTTTTGGATTTTCATCACTTAGTTCTACGTCTAAAGTTAAATTATTTACTTGTTTGACTTTATTAATTCTATTTTCTTGATCTTTAAACCAGCATTCAGTTTCAGAATGAAAACGTGTTCCTTTTTCTTTTTCTTTACATATTTTGCAAGGTGTTTTTTCACTTTTCTCTTTTGTGTTTGGTTTATTCTTTTTCATATCTAAATTTTTTTTGTACATTAAATGTTCTAATTTACTTATTTCATTATGTAGGTCTTCAGTTTTTGATAATTTTTCTCTATCAATTTTATCAATTATATAATTTGGCAGACCTATAGCAATCAGATCTATCAACGTTTCATTGTCAATAGTTTTTCTTACTAGCAATAAAATTTTTTCTTTTTTTATAGAGTAGTCTAACAATGAACCTGTCTGATATTTAAATGCTAATGCATATTTTATTTGAGACCATCCTTTACTGGCAAATGTATTACAAAAATTTTGTTTCCACTCTTCCCAATTTGCTTCAATTGTAAGCTTGAGAAGTGTACAACTATACCAATCTGCGGCCCCTTTTTCCATAAAAGATTTTAAAATTTCAATTTTTTTGTTATCAATGTTTAAATCAAACCGTTCACATTCTTTTTCAAATTCAATCATCCATTGATTCGCATTCGAATTTTTACCATCAAATTTTTCAATTGTAAATTCTTTAGCTAATTTTCCAATGTTTATTTTTTCCGATTTTTCTTCGCTTTTTTCAAGTAATTTCTGTAATAGTTGTACTAATGGTATTTCTGCTGCATTCGCTGTCACGTCACTAGTATTTTTGTTTTCAATCAATTCTTCTAAATATTCATCGTTAAATTGTACATTTCCTTCTTTATCAAAATAAGTATTTTTTAATTCTTTAGTTAAAGTAATCCATACTTGTCTCATTTGGTGTCTTTGTTTTAATGCTTTCTTTACCTTATTAAACGTAGGCGTTTTAGCGAGCTCCTCGTGGTAGATTGCATTCATGTAATCGTGTGGAATTTTATACACACGACCGTCTGGCGTGGTGAGTCTGGTTACACATAATATGTTGGATTTTCCATCCGAGGCTTCTAGCAACGTAAACTTAAATTGCAACTTGTCCATTGTGATTTTCAACGAGAATGTTGTTTTATAATGTTCATAGGTTATAGGTTAGAATAATACATGAATTGTTTCTCTGTAAATAACAAAGAATTTTATTATTTTATACAAAATATAATTACATACTTAATAAATAATGTTTATTTACCTGTAAATAACAAAGAAACAACATTCAATGTTATTATTCACAAGGTTGTCTTTAGATTACTTTTATAAAGTTTTATTCATTGTTTTCGGTATATCTTTATTAACCGTACTAATTGACACGTGCCAATTCTTGTCTGCAAATTTTACCTGTCGGTATATTAAAAGATTTGATTTACCGACCTACACGCGCGCAATTCAAATAGACTAAGGATGTTTTCCTTACATATATATATATATATATATATATATGAGAAATACGGTTGAAAAAAAAAGAAAGAAAGAAAGAAGAAAAATATAATTTACGGAACGGTATATATTTTATAGTTATTTTCTTTCGTTTCAAGTGAATGAAGTCGGTGGGTGAATTTTTGACTGGTACATATTCGGTATATAACTGGACCACGAGTAAGCCGAAAATAAATTAGTAACGTTTGTAAAGTAATAAATTACTCAAGTGGACGAGTGAATTGTTGCGGACCTTGTATAAATTAAATATTAACACGGACCTATTAAAATTGTAAATAAATCCTTTCACCGCTAATAAATAATTCATTAATCAAAAAAAAAATCTTCAGCATAGTAATTAATCTTTTACTATATCAAGTATAAAGGTATTTTTTCCCAACAAAAAAAACAATAATTTTTTTATACACAACTCATTTCTAATCGTATATAAAAGTTCAACGTATTTCAATATCGATGAAAAAAAACGCAGTATTTATACATCTTCGTTACGTTTACATGTACGTTTGACAAATGAAAACGTTATAATAAGGGCAGTATAAATATAAGTCACAAGTTAATTCTATTTAATCTGATTGATCGATATATACGTTGACAAATAAATCGATGCACTCGCGGAAATATATAATGTACAAACAAATTCACTTATGGACTTACTTTAACCGTACGTTATATATACACACAAATCGAAAGTGCATTGAACGGTAAGCAAACAGATGGAAGCTAAAATAAAAAAAAGAAGGAATCGCTCATCACGAGTTACTCGATCAACATTTCGAGAAACGTCCTTTTTTTTTCGTTCCCTCCTCCTATACTTATAAAGAGAAAACGACTCGGCGAAAACTCGGTTGATTGCATAAAGATAAAAAGAGCTGCTCATTATAAATATCTTGACTGACCTTTTCTACGGTTACCCAGCGATCACGGTGTGTGTATACAGAAGAAGAGAGAGAGAGGTAGCAAAAAAAAAGGAAGAATTGTGCAAACAAAGACAGCTTCTCTCCCGCCAGTTAATTGCATAAATACGTGACGATCGCCTTCAGCGCATCTTTTATTCACAAAGATATAGATGGAAAACCCGCATCCCAATGAAAATATCCATGGGAAAAAGGAGCTTCGCAAAATATTTGCCCGAGAAAACAATCGAGGAGGAGGTATAGTAAAAAAAACCGGTGGGTTGAAACGGGGGGGGGGGGAAGAAAAAAGAAAAATTTGCGAACGCGGACCGAGGTTTAATTGAAAAAAAAAAAAAATAAAAAAAACCGAAAGCATCACAAATCTACGGAGTTCGCGTAGCGTCACGTTGCGATTTCAGTCACGTAGGCATTGATTCGCGCGTATACCGTCACGCGTCGTTATTTGCATAACCACGAGGATTCCCCCCCTCGAGAATTAGTAAACTAGGAGTATTAAAAGAAAAATAAAAAAGAAAGAAGAGAAGAAGAGATGGTGAAGGAGAACTCACAGTGTACCGCGTCGAGGAAGAGGCCGATGACCAGGAGAACGATCAGCGTCATTGTCCAGCTGGCCCAGCTGTTCTCAACGGGTTAACAAACACACGTACATCTATGTATATATATATGTATATATATATATGAGAGCACACACACACGCGAGGGCGGTGGGGTGGGTCGGAAAACCCACGCGTTACCGAGTCCGGTTACTGACTGACTCTCTCCGGCTATCCAACTATATATCCTGTGAATTTGGACGCATGCGTCGTCGCGAGCGCGCGTCCACGTGTCCTCGTGATCCGCGCGCATCTCTCAACCCCTTTGAAGGAGCCGGGCCAATTTGTACGCGTATTTTCGTCTCCCGATTTGTTTTCGTTGAGCGCGTGTGCCGCGCGAGAGGGAACGTATACATATATATATGTATGTATGCGCTTTGTTACGGCCCTACACCGCCAGGGAGTTGATAAATGCGTTGCCAGCCGTATACATCCAAACCAGGGACACGGCGCTTTGACTCCGATAATATTTGTTCGCCGTAAATCTGTGAGCGGGTACGTAAATACGGTATGGTTTCTTGCTTGATGCTGCATCGACGCCGGGAGCATCCTTCCCTATTCCCCGTGAGTGCGTGCCTATACCTCCATACATTTATGTGGGCGTCTATGTGTGTGCTTTTAGATTTTCTTCTTCTACCCTCTTGCACACCTTTTTTTTTTGTTTTATCCACGGTTTTCGATGATTTTGATGGATTTATAGGCTGACTGGGAATTTTGTTTTGCGGTCTCTCGGGTTAGGTTTATACTCTGTATAAGGTTTTTCTTCTCTCCCCGTGTTTGATATCTCACGAAAATTTTCTGACAACGCTGACCCGATGAATAAAAAATATTGACGTACGCGACGCCCAATGTTTTACAAAGTAAATTATTCATTTTATCAAATGTATTTGTATACTTTTGTGTCCAAATTGGATGTTGCGCGCGATTGTTTAAAATAATGCCAATGAATGATACAATACGAGAACCGATATTGAATTTATATATATATATATATCATTTATAACATTTGCATCTTCTATGTAATGCACACACACACACACAAGTTACAAAAATATCCCTATTATCAATAAAGAAGTTATTGTCTTATTCAAAAGCAAATACAATATCAACGTTGCAATCCATAAATTCCTATTCAAGTATTTTAAAATGAACATACTTATTGATTCGATTGTAATACCCAGGTAATGTTCTTATATATATATATATATATCGTTGTGCAAGAATCCACTGCTGTAAAAAATATATATACCACTCAATTTTATTTGATATTTTCTTTTTTTTTTGTTTGACGCAACAACCGTGCATCCGAGATAGCATCAAAATTTTCCTTTTTCTCTTATGATAATATCCCATTAATATACCGGAAATACAATCAGTGCCGAGTTGAGGCATTATTAAAAGTCGATATTTCGGTATATAGCATTCTTACTATCCTATCCAATCGATCAGATACGATCAAACTCCTCCGCGTCTACATCAAAAACTTCAACTTCTTCTCACTTTAACTTTTATCATCGAATCGGATTTTTACCCCTTTTTTATGCAAATAAACTTTATCTATCGTACTACGCGAATAAAGCGCTCCTTTATTCATTAAATATTTATAATGTTGTTCAACTATAATCGCGTTTAGTTTCTTCAATATTTGATGATAATAAGCTGCAACTCAATTCGAGAGTTGACACAATATTCATTACGAAAAAGAAAAGAGAAGAGAGGGAGAAAAAAAAAGTTTCGTTAAATTCTAAATTTTTATTATACTTTGGACTATAGGAAAGTGTGGAGGATGCACGACAGTTATTGGTATATCCCGAAAAGTCTATTTTTAAATTCGAAATCCAAATTAATCTATATTTACACAACGGTATTCAAATTTAACTTCAATTATTAATATTTTCATCAACAATTATATGCATAAGTGTATTTGTTCTTTGAATGTCATGCATTTAGCAACTTTAAATATAGATAATCAATTCGGGCATTTATAGAGAAAAGCGATTGTTACATAGCAATTTTGATTAATTCAACGATTAATATCGCTTGTATATTACATATTTAAAATAAATTATTGGCAGAAATAATCAAAAACTAAATTGGATAAGAATTGAAAAATTCCGTCCCATAGATTTTGTCTTTTATAATTAATATAACAATAAAAAAACTCAAATATATAGCATGGATTTTTTTATAACACGATTCGGTAACCAATAGGTGCAAATAAGAATAAGTATACAATTTGTTTATTCGGGAAATTATGTTTAATTATAATTTTTTTCTATATAATTATTTATTTGTGTATAATTATTTTTTATTTAAATAAATAAAAGCCTAATTATTAACATTAAAGTTGAAAATAATTGAATAATAAAAATAAAAATAAGCATAGGATAATTATGAAACTGGTATGATTTAAACTTTTAATTATTTTGAATAATGCATTAGCTATTTTTCTAGAAATACAACTTTAATAAATATTCGATTAGTTTTAAGTTTGTGATTTTCATATCCTAAGAACAGAAATATTTAAAATAAAACAGGGTCGGAATAAACTCGTACTTGCTAGATTTTACTAAAAAAAAAGGTAATTTTATATAAGAGAGATTTTACTGCTTTTTAAGAGTGAAAAAAAGGAAGATTTTTTTGTAGCTTACAATTTTTATTTTACTTAGCTTTGAGATGTGTAGTGAAAAACCTTTGTGCTTGTCCTTTGCATATCCATACGTTTTAATTTATTTTTCAAATTCAGTTACTAATTAAACTAATAAATATTTTACTTCATTCATACTTACTTCGGAAACAGATCGTTATGATTATTCTTGATAATAAAATATTTGAAACATCACTGGACATGGAAAATTCCATCAAAAAATCCCGCAGAAGAATATTGATATGAATAACTAGAACTTTATGTACCGAATTGTTAATAACATTTTGACAATAATTTGTGCGAAAAAGTGTTACACATTAATTTAAACAGTCACCTAAATCTTTATAAACTAATAATTAATTTTGATAGGATTTTGAAAATCTTTAGCATTTAATTTACTTAAGGACATGTCGGATCCAAATTACAAGGATTTATACCCTTGTTTGTATGTAAAAGTTTTGGTCAAAAAAATAAAAAATTTTGTTGAAAACATTCGCCAAAAGAGTTTTAAACATTTAGGAGGTCCCGACGATTCTATTATTAAAAAAATAATTTTTTAAATTATAATTGAGTATAGCATGTTGTGTCGATAGTTTTCAATCGAAAAAATAGCATTATTTCTAACCCAAAAATCATGTTGAAAATCTTATCTAAAAATTCTGAAAAAATTCACATATATTATTTAAAGCAATCTTAAGAGCTTGACGATGCCTGTTTGTTTTGAAAATTAATCCGCAATTACATTAAAAAATTAAGAAATTAGCTATTTTAGGGTCCAACATATCCTTAAATATTTATAGTATACAATTTTAGTATTAATTTAAAGATCTGATTTATACATGATTAATATAAAAATAAAATCTAAAATAATTTATGAATATCTCTTTTTAATATCAAATTCATGCCAGATTTATTGTACAATAATATATATAATGCATACTGTGACAAAGAGAAGAATAAAGATCTTACGTGTAATTGAAATGATTTTTTGACCCAAAAAATTGACCCGCATTTCGTTTTCCCCAAACAGACTTATTTTAAGACATATTAATTAAAAAAAACTGAAGGAAGACTTTACGGAAATTCAAGTAACTTCATGTTTTAATTAAGCTATTGATTTTATTTATAAAAATTGAATTAAAAAACTATACTTATAATTCGATCTCTGATTTCTTTAAATAACTTGAACCTTTTCAATTTTATGTTCTATTATAGAAAATAGTTACAAATCAACCTTTGGTTTTTATAAATTGTTTTACTCGATTATTTAATCTATTTATAGAATATTTCAAATGGAACGTAACCATTGAATCAGTAGTGCTATATTTAAATAAAGTATAATTCCAATTTAGGCATCGTTGTTGGCAAGAAGGTTATACATTTATTTTGTATTGCATGCAAACCACGTCACTTGAATTAAATAATAACAAAAGTTCTGCATCAAATAATAGAAAGTAAAAATAACAACATTCAAAAGACAATAAAATTAATTTTTTTATTAGATTTTTACTTGAAAATTGCATAAATATATACTTTAATGGTGTTTGCTAATAAAATAAAGCATAACTTTCAGTCCGAGCTTTAAACTATTATATTTACTTTGTAAAATATGCTGCAGAAATTTAGTACAGATTAGAAGGACGTAGTAACACCTTATGCAAATACCTACATAATCAGCGATACATATGCCTTTGTTAAATAAATTAAATCTCTTAATATAACGACGAAATTATAAATGCGTCGCATAACTCCCTGGAATTAATAATAAAATATAAATTACAATATTTTAACACGATGCGGACACACAAGTATACATTTACACTCATGCGAACTTCAATTCCACAGTGGTTCAGATCAGACCGAGTTACATTTTAAAGAAAAAAAATAATAGACATTATAATTTTATACCATTACAAAATTTACCTTTAATAAATTCATTGTAATGATCGTTTATTTTTAACGATGAAACCGTATACTTTACGAAATTGTTGGTGCTATAAAATTATTTCTCTATGTATTAAAACTTTAAATAATTGTTGTAAAATATGATTTGATTTAAAATGTAACAATTAGAACACGATTAGATTTGGTGAATTTTCGAAACCAATTTGTGGCGATATTGTTATTGATTTTTAACAACCCATAAACCGAGAAATGTATGCAGATACCAATTGTTATTTTCTCTCTATATTTTTTAAAAAATGTGAAATCTTTCAAAATTGTATTAACATATGCACGCAATATTTTATCATTTACGTATATCAATAATAAAAGAAACGTGTATAATCATACTTTTTAATTTTTTTGTTTTAAGGCAGTTGGTCTGAATATCATTTATTACAATATTATATATTAGCAACAAATTGATTATTATAAGTCAAGTAATTTTAAAATCTTATTAACTTTTTTTTACTTTAGTCTTTTACATTTAGTTCTTCTCTGCGCTTTTTTTTAGTGCTTGCCGCCGATTATTAGATATTCAAGCTTGCTCTAAAATAATTCTTCTATAATCCAGAGGAATATTCCTTGATCTTAGGATATTGCTCTTTTTCACTTAAACTTCCAAATTTTTTACAAAAGCAGATTTCACTTAATTATAAAAGTACATCCGCTTGATTATAAAATAATCATTTCAAAGCAAGCAGATTTTCCGTTTGAATATCATATTTGAGAAGAATTCTTCTAAGAACAAGAGATTGTTTTCCGTATATTATTGGATTATTTTTTATTTAGTCTTTTCGTTTTAAATTTGTTGGTGTGTGTGAATGTTGGAGACTATATTGTGTATAAATGCGTATGATTTATTTGGCTTTTCCATAACTTGTTCGTTAGTTTCTTGATTTTTATACCGTTGATTTTGTAGAAATATTCACTGTTTATAAATATTATAATACCATGTACTGAATGCTACAGGCTGATTGGGCGGTTTGAACTAACGGTCATTTAATAGTACTTTATGAGTAGGCTATTAAGAAGTTTACCTTTGAGATATTTAAAACGACGGTACTTTTACTTAGATATCATCGATAACGGTTTACCCGCGAATATACAAAATATTTGGACGTACTTCAATTTAGTCTAAATAATACCTTGAGATTTCAGTCGAAAATGTGCCATACATCAGGAAAACGATAAATAGATTTAAAAATATAGTACACTCGCAAAACTTAAAAACTTTTTACTGTTTATTCACGTACAACTTGTAGATACGTAAATTAATAAAAATAAAATAATTACTATTATTCGAGTTAAATTAAAATATTACTAGATATTTAATCATCGAATATCTAAATACCAATAAACCAAACTAACGAACTAGCATACCCAAGGTTCCTTGTGCAGTATATAATTTAGTATACCTACATCCATAATATCCGCTCGTGCTGGCTGTTGGTTGACTGATAGAACCCTTGTGGCTGACGTACCGGAAGTTGCACAAGGGAAGAAAATAGACAAAACAACCCGAATCGAAATTGTACATTTCAAAGTTTACACCATTATTTCTCTTAAATTAATTGATCGTATTTGTACCAAACTTTTTTGGTACATATACGAACATTAGATTACCATCATCAAATATTCACGTAAATCATGTTATAATAATAAATTGTGAAATATCGAAAATTATATAGTATCTGCGTACTTATAGTTTTTTTAAATGAATTTCAAATTTAAATATTTACGTGAATTATAGTTGTCTGAATATACCGATTATATTTTCTTAATCGATGATATAGTTTTCTGAATTATCTACTATTTTTCTACTCAATTTCATGTTTCGATTTTTAGATTGTATTCAGTGGAATAATTGTTTCGCAGTCGAGTGTGTCATTACGTATATAATTTTTTTGAATGTATGTTTCTATGTTAATGATGTTTTGATTTATTTATTATACTTGATTTATTAATTAATTTGGTTTTTTTTTTCATTGATTAATTACTTATAATAAAAAAAAGGAATGTGGCTTTGATTGTTTTTTAACTTCTGTGAGTATTCTGTAGATTAATTATTTAATCTTGTCGCTATACTTATTAAATCAAGAATAATGTAATGTTAATGATTATTATAGATAAGAACCAACACTTTGAAATATTGTCAAGTTATAAACGCAATGTGATAATCATAAGGTGAAAATATCTTTTGTCGTACTGAGAATCGAAGTCTTGCTAGTTTTGGGAATGATTTGGCTCGTAAGGATCAATAAATTCTATTATATCTATATTATTAGCAAAAATCTAATATTGAATTTTACATTATCTTTAATACGTAAGGCGAAATGTTGGAATAATATATATTAAAAAATTTCTTTCATTGTGGAGGATTATACTTTGACTTTATATCAATTATTATTAATAAATTTTAGCACCCGAAGAAGAAGATTTTAGATAATCAAATCGACTTGTTAAAGCAATCGTTAATCCCATCCAAACTACAAATTCATGAGTGTGAAATATAATACAAAAAGTATACAATTTCCACGTATCGTCAGCTTGTACTCGAAAACGCGTCAGTCAATACATTTATTACTCATTCATATACGTTAACTATTTTTTTGTCTCCAACTTTGTTGTCAGAAATATATACGTATATATTAATTTAATACCGTACATAACCGCGTGTACATCCTTTAAAAAAAAATTATCATCATAATAACGTCTCGTAAAAATCGTCAATTTTTTTTCCCCCCTCCGCCGTAAATTGAAGTTTAATAGATATTTTATTCGCGCATCACGAGTAATAACTGGATGATATATAAAGTACGAAAATACATATTTTATGTACGACAATAAAGTACACGATAATGAGTCTAATAACTTGGCTCGCAGGCCTCTCACGTACACCGTAATCGCCAGCACAAGTACAAATGGTTCGAGATGCTGTTCCTTTAATGGTTATATATACACGCGGCGTGCGAAAGCGCACTAGGCATTGGATTTCTAATTCCAATAAATTCTGCGTAAAGGAGACGTGCCCGCTTAGAAACCAAGGTAAACTGCGTGACTATATAGAAAATGGACTTGAAACGAAAGAACAAAAAAAACAACAAGAGGTGACAATTTTTTTTTTAAGAAGATATCTTAATATACCTGGAAAGATTGACGATATATCTATGATTTTTATATCGTATCTACGACGATTGTTGCGTCTACGTGCGCGCCTAGATGATGTATTGTGTTGGGAACGAACAAGACGGGGCAAGTGTATATACTCTATTGTTTTTATTGTTTCTTTGTTTCTTGTCGATTATATCGAAATAAAACGATGACATATTACAGATTCAGTACGGATATGGAACTATGGGTTAATAAATGAATTTTTTTTATTGATGATTGCTTGATTGTGCATGTTTTTTTTATTTTATATGGTGATTGAAGAAGTATTCGATTAGTTGAGCTGAAGCTTGTTAATATATATGAATACAATTAAATTTCGTGTGAGAAATAAGCTGAGAAAAGTATGATTAATAAAAGTAAGATAGGATTCAATAATTAATTTGTTACGTTTGTAATGTATTTCTTAATTTTTTTTCAGCATTGATTATATTTCGTATTTTCATCGTCTAATTCTTGATAAATTTTTATAATAATATTCAAAAATTTGACTAGATCATAATTTGTTACTGACGGACGCACGAGACACGCTTATATAAGAAGAAAAATAGTTGAACAATGTTTGAAAGGTGATTTCTTTTTTTGTTGTAAGAAATATACCAGTATTCGATGATAAGTGTGTACGATATAAAAAGTGATATACATTCTAATTAGAACGTCACATATCTTAAATCCGCTCGTCAATTATAATTTCGGTGGAAAAGTGCGGAGAAGACATTAATACTACCAAACTGAAGCTCCTCTGAAGTTCAAGTGAGGTCCAATTATTCGTTTAATATCATTGAAGTGGGTACCTAAGACGAAACGGAGGATTTCTACCCGAGCGATATTTTCAGCGAGCCGCGTGAAAACCGAGGGGAAATAACGACCGGCAGATAAATCAAGCCTTACACTGAGAATCTCCGTATACGAATGATCGGTGGCTGCCTGGACAGCAACTGTAGCCCCGCCCATTTGGCTACCTCAAACCCGACCAAATTGCATGAAGGAATTACAAAAAAGAAATAATACAAATTAATTGATGTATTTTCCACTCCTTTTTTTCTTCTTCTCCCTTCATTTATGTGAGTATGTCTACCACCTATACTATGTATTAATCATACGATTATATATCGTTAAATATTTTTGTGAGAATTTTCCGAGGAACGTCGATTGACACTGAACGAATTATTTCCTCGAGGAAATAAAAATGTTAAAATAGAGAGAGTTAACGTTAAAATTTGAAAATTTGAACTTTAATTGATTGTCGGTTTGAAATAAAATTAAAATAAATGTATCGCTAATTCTACTTCTTCTTTTTTTTGTAACTCAATTGAATTGCACTAGTTTATTACGTAATAGTTTTTCGATTAAAATCAGTTTAATAATTTGATTGAAGCCCGCTCGACCTAGTTGGTAATTTGATTGAAAAGAAATTTTAACTTTAGTAATTATAAAATTCAAAAATTTATAACATGTTTTGTAAAGTGATTTTTCTAATGCATATATGAATTCGCAATCATTTTATTATCGGTAAATTAAAAATTACGATATTTATAAACGTTACGTGTCCTACATTTATTATTAAAATCTGTGAATTATGCCACTTAAACTTTTAAATTGATGCACATTAACAATATTTTTAAAAGTAAAAATAAAAAATTTAAATTATCCGATTAATGATTCCTGTTGTCGTCAAATGTTTTGTGCATTATGCTACAGGATTGCAATAGCGCTTTTTAACCCTTTTCTTAGCATTTAATGAAATTATCATAGTATTAAAAGATTCATATTACGTTTCTAGGTTTCCATGAATAATAAACTTAAAAATGCCTATAAATTTGGTTTACTGTTTAATAAAATGTCGTAACTAATTGTAGATTCCTATACTTATTGCATTTTTCGTTATTTAAGTTTGTTTTTAATTTTTAGATAATTATTGTTGTCGCTCATTTATCATGTATCTGTAATCATGAATCCGCGACGATAAAAATAATTAGTAAATATAAAAAAATTGCAAATAAATAACGAAAATGTTGGTAAACGTATAGTTTAGTACAGCACCTTCATTTAACGGGATGCCAAAGCTAAGTTTTATTCTCCCTACCTTATCGACTTCAAAAATCGCATAAAATGAATTATAATTAAAAAAGAAAGTAAATTAATAATTTATCCGTCTTCAAAATTTTAAGGAAAAATATTAACTAGTTTTCGGGAAAACCCTTACCAAAAATCTTGATATGCCTTTTAATTAGTTGAGCGTATAACTTCAAATTGCACGAAATTGTCGTAAATTTTAATAAGGAATTTCTCGAAAACCAATCGATATTTTTGCTTGAAATTTTAAACCGAGATATATTATTAATAAAGGAAGGGGACTGTTCTCCTTAATTCGCGTAAATTATCGTCCTTTTTTTATTTATAACTCATTTTCTATGACTTTTGAGGCTGGTAAGGTAGGGAGGATAAAACTTGACTTTGGTACCTTCTTAAGATACACACTTACCAACATTCACTGATTTTTCAATTTTATCTTTCAATTCACATATTCTTTCGAATTTATGAGTTAAGGCAGATTCTGTCACGGACAACAATTGCGCGCGTACTAAAAGAAATTTAGCAACAATCAAAATTAAAAGCTATAATCTGTACAGGCATCCATTAAGGGGAGACTTGAGGCCTGCGATGGCTCGGTCGGTAGGGCATCGGGCTCGTAATCTGAAGGTCCCAGGTTCGATTCCCGGCCCCGGCCGATTGATACGAGCACCACTGACGAATGTATTTTCAACAAGTGCTTTCTCCACCAAGACATCGTATGACCTCCGTCGCTGATTAGCACCGGTTTGGGAGCATAAAAAGAGCGACGTTAAAATAATAAAAAAAAAGGGGAGACTAAATCAAAAGTTTCCTAAATTGGCCTCATAGATTAGGGGCTTTGCAGTTAAGTGACAGATTTGCCAAAAATGTGAAAAAATTAAATTATCATTAATTGATCCCAATAAGCAATTGTTATAATAAACAATTTTATCATGTAAATATTTCGTATTCCGAAAGCTATACATTTCTAAGTATTTAAATTCTTAATTTAACATACAAGACAATAGCTATATAGTTTAGGAACATGGTTATTATTATTTTGTGCTAGTCGGGCCAGTAGATTCATGGCTTCATCAAATATCTTCAAATAGAAATCGATTGATATAGTGTCGTTAACATGTCATTCACGGGTAACAACACTCCGTATTTCAAATGCAACATCGAGAATATAAAATATTTTGTATGTCGGGCATTAATTAATTGTTTATTTAACAATAACTACTGTGGTCGATTCATGATTTAAGTGTGTATTGTAGTTGCCGATTATTAAGTTGTTGCACATTTTCTGTGAGGGATGGACGAATCTGTCACTTGACAGTGCAGTGCCCCCATTCTACGTGGTCAATTTAGGAAACTGTTAAGCCTCCGTTTTAAATTGTATTAAAAATTACTTTTTTTCATATTTGCAATATTGACGAAGACAAATGTGACTTTACTACATTTTTACCTTGTTCGTGATATTTCGAAATTTGACAAGCTTTCGATTTTACTCCATTGAGCTATAAAATGGGAGAATAAGCGTTGCATCAAAAATCGAGACACATTTGCACGGATAGTGTTATACAATAAAATACTTATTAGGTATATACTCAGTCGTTCATAAATCTAACGAAAATGCATATCACGTATACATATAAGGAATAATAATCGTAAATTAGACACGAATGATTCAATCAAGCTGTTAATTATCGTTAAAGTAAAAAATGCTTACACGAACCGGAGGTAAAAGTAAGCATCGTTATCCATTAAAACATACGCAAAGGAGAAACTACAAAATAAACTTCCACGTAGACTGGAAAGTTTCATAATTAACGTTAAGAATGGCAAATTAAACACGCGCGCCGAAGCATTTAACAAACGGCAAGCATGGTGTGGCAAGAGAATGAAAAGTAAAAAAAAAAAAAAAGAAACGGAAGAAATAAAATAATTCTTTAGTTAAATAGATTTCGCAGTAGGAACGTAGGGAAACGAAGGAGAAAAAAGAAAGAGAAAGAATAAATGGTAAAAAGGGGAATAAGAATAAGAAGAAACGATAGAGACGGAAAGGAAGGAGTTAACAGAGCGGAAATGCGGAGCACGCAACTAACGCGGCGGTTGCCAGACTTCCCGAAAGGATGAGATTATCTCTCAAACGCCAGCATGCGCCACCACACGAAAATGTGCGCGAGGATGGCGTACCGCATAACCTAGGCTACACTGTGACACCAAAGACAACTCGTAGAAGAGACCTTGATTACGCGCGTAGTCTCTTACATTTATGACAATACTCTTATTCCAACCCCCTCCTCACCCTCAACCCTCCCGCATCCAACCTCCTTCGCAGCTCCTCTCCTTTGCATCCGCGGCACTTTGAAACCTCGGGTGCAACTACTTCCCTCCGCCGCGCATTTGTCTTCCCTCTGTTTCGTAATATAACATTTGTATACATCGTCAAGATCAACAAACATAATTGCTGGCTTGTGGTTATAGAAGCGCACGCGCAACCACCCTCACGTGCCCCTCCGTACGTGTGTGTATTTTGCACGTGATGAGATATCTTGATATCTGTGTGTACACTTATCTCTATCGTCCGTGAAATTTCTTTACGAGATCTAATTGTTAGTATTCCCAATTATCACAAATTATCTCGCGGGCACCTTTTTTTCCCACCGCTTACCGTCACACGGTATACATTCGAATTTAAGGTTATACCCGTTAGAAATACATTTGAAACTCACACGTAAAATATCTATAATAATATGAAAATTATGTATTTTAGCTTTTTATAGGAAGACGCGCTGATCACTAATTTTACATCGTAGATAATATAATTTGTCCATAATATTATTCGCAAATGATATTAAGATATACTTTAAATCAATGAAATAGTAATACGAATAATTGAAAAAATAAATAGAATTGCATTTACTGGCTATACACATTTTGGATGTATATAACTTGAATTTTATTAGTTAATTTATACCGTATTCAAATTTTCATCGAATTTTAATTATTTCTCCCGAAATTACTCCTACAAAATAATGTATTTCTTTCTCGACGTATCACGTTACCATTTCATTATTTTAAATAATTATTTGACACATTGTTACATTATGTTTAGTTTTATTTAAACAAATATAATCTTTATTTAAAATTATTAGGCTAGACGTTATTTTATTTGCGCGCAACGTTATTACGGATATACAATTAATAATCTACACATAATTTGTACATAGCCCGTAGGCATAATTTTTTTCCACGCGGTCGGTAAATCTGCTGGACAATATTTCATCGATAAATCTGTAACCAACGATTTAAATGAAATGTATAGTAGGTACAATTCAAAGCGTACACCGAATCTCGTATCTATATATATATATATATGGTATACCAGTGCTCTTACGATATTTACTGACCACCAACTTCGACATTGCCGATCGCACGCGACTACAACTTAACAAACTTGGCAGGTTCACCGAACATCGATGGACAATTTAGATTAACTTGGGATTCGAAAAAAAAATTGGGTATAAGTGTGTGTTTATAGGTAATTAATCAAGGACGCGACATAGAAAGTCTATTTATTTGGACGATGTTGAATAATTTTAAGGTACGGGAGGGGGGCATTTCTAACTAGTTTGTAAAATGTCGCATCGGAAGCACAAATTAGTCTCGAGAGCCCTGCTAAATGTGTTGGAAGCTTAGTTTGATAATTCCCCCTTGGAATCACGAGTGACAATTATTTCGTCTCCTGCGTACTTAAGCAGAAAACAATTCTACTTCGTTTATAAGTTCTAATTGACAAACGTCAATTAGATCGGTCAATTGTATATATACGCTCCGTTCATCTTCTTCTTCTCCTTTTTTTTTTCCTCGCAAACGAATATATCTTGTGTTGCACCTATTTATCGAGATATACATTTATATTGTTATTTAATACGGTATCACTCAAACCTCACTGACCCAAATAAGTCATTGAACGAAACGCTTTGACGCTCAGCATTAATTCTTCATTCTATCTAAAAAGAAAATGTCAAATATTTATTTAATCTGAAAGCTTTTCGAATAAACAATGTAACTAACTTAAAACCCTTAATTTTTCATGAAAAATGGATAATAAATTACGTTTGAATCATTCATTCGGTATAATTTCGTTGAATCATTCACGGTATAGATCAAATTGAGCACGGTCATGGAAAAACCGTCGACGAATCAATATGGAAAATTTTAGTTGGTATAATAAAATAATATATGATAATCGAGAATATCCTCCTCCCTCTCCCTCTTTCTCTCGATGGTGCAATTACTTTAATGCTTCGATTAATTAATAAAATGTACATGTTAAATATACGAGGACAGCCCTCGAAAATTCAATAAATAATTAAAAACGTATTTAATTAACTCGTAAGGTAATTAGCTAGACTGAGTCGCTTGGCCCGCGGATAATATAAAACAAGACCCGTAATATCTCGCGCTTAAACTCAAAGATTCGAATACGACGAATTACTTACTCATTACACGATATTTATATACATATATACATATATATATATATATATATATATATATATATATATATATATATATATATATATATATATACGTATATATATATATTTTTTTTTCTTGCGCGATTAAGCTTAATGAAAAGCCCTCGAGTAGATAAATATAGTATAGCAATAAGAGAGAATGAATAAAAGAAGAAAATGTTTAATTGTTCGTTAAGGGGAGAAATAAATGTATTTTGTCGGTAATAATGTATCGGTTGATCACCTCGTGGAGGACGTTTGTACGAAGGTGCAATACATTAAATTTTAATTGTTGACATCTCGGAAAGCCAAAACTACCTCGATAAACCGTGTAGACACACTGTCAGCGGAATGTTCCGAGTAAATAAAAAGTAAAATGGCGATATCGTAAAAGGGAGCAACTGGCATAAAGTACACCGAAGACAACGCGACGCTTTACTTTTTCATTGACGTCCCTTTACTACGTGGTTAAATTCATTTACAAATATATATATATATATATATATACATACACGACGCATCGTTGAGATTATCTAATTAAACCATAAGTCATGCAGATCGATTCGTATAATACTATCGGAAAACGTATAGTTTACACGAAATAGAAGAGATAAAATAGAAAGCTATTTTGTTTAATAGGATGAACGGGGAAACAAACGAAAAAATAAAATAAAATAAAATAAAATAAAAGGTCATTGGAAATAAGCTCGATAATAAATAAGAAGGAAACAGTCATTACTTCCGCTATTTAAAATGTAATAAACAACTCGTCGCGTATACTCGTCGCCAAAGGGATTCTCTTAAATTATCCCCACCCTGGTACAAAAAGGGACCGTCGAAAAAAGAAAGAAGAAGAAAAAGAACGAGTAGGAGGCACAAGAGGGGGAGAAACTCCTTTTCTCATTTTCCGAGCAGTTTTCTCCCCCCTGACGGTCGACTCCCTCCTTACTTTTTCCGTCTCTCGTTTCGGGCGTTTTACGTATTCTCACGGCAAGTCTTCACGGATTGCGAGTCGAAGAAAGCCAGTTTAGCGTCCTAGCACCCTGTATCTGATTTCAATGTGGTTCGGTTACGTGCCTCAAATCAAAAGTACAACCGCTATTTCTGCGGCCTTTTTTCCCCTCTTCTTCACCAGCAAGACCAACGGCAAGGCTTTACCTCTCCCTTCTGGATCTTTACTCGGTTTCCATGTCGTCCCCTCTTCATCTTCTTCCGACTTTTTCTCTCCCTCCCACACTCTCTCTCTCTCTCTCTTTCTCTCTCACGTTAATGCTCACGAACGGCATATTTATTTACCTACGTGTGTGCAAACGTCAACAGTAATAAGATGTTTCGAGTTTTAAAAACCATTTCGGTACGTCGACTTTAACTAAAATTCTCTACGTGCTGCTGGATATACACAATATGTTTGTTTATTTTTTTTTTCTTCGTCGTTCACTGTGTTGCTGATAAAACTTTGATCATTTATTGTTACATTTCGGACAGTGAAGTGATTCTTCTTCTATTTTTTTTTAAACAAACAGTTACAGATATATATTTTATTATACAAGTTTCGAAATTGTATATCGCGTAACAGTATATTGTTCGAATGAAAATATCTACAAATACATTCGCGTATATTCTAATTGTCGTTTATCTATTGTATATAGATTTTTAAAGGCTAATATAATAGGTCGTATGGAAAAAAAAAAAATTTGCATGAAGGTGATACGCAGAAATAATTTTGATTTTTTTATTTCGTAAATAAATAATAAATAAATAAAACCGAGTGAATACACGCGGAGATTTTATTTTTAAATATATAGGAATATATATATAAAGCACAGAGCGTGAATGAAAAATAACTAAATTGGTGGAAAAAAAAGAAGGAAGGAAAAAATATTTGTAAAAATCAATTGTTCACACAGATCAATCATTTGAACAACTTGTCTGAAAATCTAAAATATCACACACCCACACACGTATATGTATAGATATACATGTACATTTCGAGCGGTAAACGTAATAATAATAACATCTTCGATATTCAATATCCAATTGATAAAAAAAGAGAGAGAGAGAGAAGAATCACACAGACAGTCGATATATGAAATGGTTCGAGATTGGTCCCAACACTCACTTAATAAAACTGTCCAAAACCCGATCACATCCAATATTGTAGGGGGGAAGCATCAAAACGTGAAAAATCATGGCAATTTTAACTGTCACCGAGGCATCGATTCTCCCCGAAATATATGAAGAACCAATAGGTCGGTGAGTCTGTGTAACCGTTATATTATGAAATAAGGTAGCCGTTTCGTTCTCAAAACCAAATCATCCTTATACCTTCCCGTACTCCACCATATAAACTTTTACTTTCCCGAGTAGCCTAAGAAAGAAAAAAAAAGAAAGAAAGGAGGAAGGTGGGTAAGAAAAAGAACGGGACAAGAGGGGGAGTCGACAGGAGAGAAGACGCGCGTGAGAAAGAAGAAGCTTCTACGGGGGTGGGGGTGGGGGGGGTGGAAAGCTTATATTCTGTCAAGCTGTCGCTGAACCCCGGCGGTCCTGCCAACTTATGGGACACGTACAATGCGAGCCAAGAATATTGCGCGAGCGACTTTCATCCCCGACTTCCCCTCCCTCTATATTCTGTTCTCTACTTTCGCATATGCATGTGTATATACATATATACGTGTACACAGAGAGAGAGAGAGAGAGAGAGAGAGAGAGAGAGAGCGTAGTTGTTCACGAACGGCCAAGGCGGTTTGCCACCGCGAGAATTTCGAATTCGCAGCTCGCGGTTCGTTTTGGGACTGCGGATGTTGTGCCACGAGGGTTCATTTCTTTGTGTTAGGGTGTACGTGATTTACCTCTTGGGAATAGACGATTAAGGTTGTGAGGGGAGGAGGGGAGGGGCGAGGGGGAGGCTATGCGCTCGCTCAAGATGTTGCGATGTAATTGCTTGTAAGCGAACTCTCTTTGCAACGTTTACACGGAGATTGAATTTTAATAACGTTCAACTTTTTCTTTTTCTTTTTTTTTTTAAATAAAATCCACATCTATTTCGTTGTTGTCTACAATATCGTGATGTACATGCAGACAAACTTATCGAAAAATCCAACCTTATACTGTGTGAAAATATGTAAACGTATACAATTGACACTGTCTTATTCAGTTTTTACTTATTTCTTATGGAAAATACTGTTCGAAAAGGAAAAAAAAAATAGGGAAAATTTGTAACGTTGTATCGATGTTCCGTCGGTGCGGATCGGACAGGTTACCGTGTGGAAAACTCGTCGACTTTACGTAACGCGAACGTTCATGTGTATATACATAAGTACGGATCTTATGTTAAAAAGTTCGGAACGAAAAGTTAAAAAACTTTAATGAAGCATAAAAATGAGAAAAAAAAATTATTTTTTTCCAATCCATGTAAAATTTTTACGTAACCTATCGCAATTACTTTATATATAGAATATATTATTAAAGGTTGCGTTTTTTTTTTATTTTTTATTTGCATCGTACAACGATTCGTAATATACTCTGATGAACGAAATTTTATAATTATTCGTCCGCACGCATAAGTCTATATATATATATATATACCTATATACACTGTAACATTGAACATATTTCAAATATTTCACACTTAATTTTTCATATAATGCATTTTATAATTATGATGCGAGTATGTCAATTACCTCTGTTAATCAAAATAAATAAATTATTAGCTCCTGATCGATGACACGGTTACAATAATGCTTTCAAGAGGACATTATTTCACAACGTTTTCGCTGTTAAACATTTTTATATGCAAATACATTAAAAATCGACGTTAAAAAAGAGGTGTGATTATCAACGGAGTGACGAAGAGAGTAAAATAAATGGACGGGATATTTCCGAAGGATAATAAAGTATGTTTATTTGAAACAATTAAGATACTATACTACATCCATCTAACGTGAAAGATTATACGTAAATGGTGAACCGCAGGTAGGTAGAAGGTAGATTTATCAGTATTTTTTGGCGATAGGGTAGAATGAAGTGCGCGGCGAGTTGAGGGTAAAAAGCGCAAGTTGAGTTTCTGGAGGATTATCAGGCGAATAAAACGAGGGAATGAAGAAACGCGGGGACGGAAAGATAGCGCTAGCGGATACGAAGTGGACTTGACGTTTTAACTGGATACTCGTATCTTCTTGCTCGCCTATCGAGTTTCCTTCCTCTCCCCTCTTTGACTCCCTCTTCGTAGTAGACCCCCTGAAGCTGTAAGCCCGAATCCCTTTCGATCCAGTAGCACGTATGTACGGTAGCGCGCGTCGACGTAAAAACCAATTCGAACGACGTGACGAACGAGCGTCCACGCCGGCAACCGAGAAAACACCCCCTGAAGATTTACTTTCTTTAGGATGGCGTCTTGGATACTATACCCTCTCTTTCCTTTCGTATGCTCGGTCTATCAGGTGCGTCCGTTGATTCGCCTCGTCAGTACCGAACCGCTCATCGGTTGCCGATCCCATTATACACCACTCTCTCGTTATCATTCCTCTTACCCGTACTCTTCTTCTTCCTTTCTTTTTTTTTTCTTAGATTTTTCAATAGTAATTCATATACATCGGTAAAATTATTTTTCGGTTTGTTAGTACTTTTATTCTTCGTTACGCTGCATTCACTCGTGTGGATTAATTAATCTACATGAAGTTTTATATATGTACAAGATACACATACGGTTTTCTCCTCGGAAAATTCATATAAGGGTTATATGCACGGGGATTTTCATATAGTTTAAAATTTGCATAAAATGCGACGACTCGAGTACACGATGTGGGGAGAGTATATATTTTATACCGCACCGAGTCAACGCCCGCATCATCAATCGACTTACAGCAGCCCTGCACGGAAGACGACCGCGAGTGCCCGCCGCGTACGAAAATTGAGGTACATTTTGTCTCGGTGTACTCCCCTTTACAAATAACTCTAACGTAAGCACTAACGTAATACCGGAAAAATAAGATTTACTCTACGCGGAGAGAAATGTTTTATCATATACGAACTATCTAAATGATCTCGATAAAAATTGCAGTGTCAACGTGGTCAACATTCTGATACAAAAAACGTGCTCGATATGGCGCCTAGGAAATATTACGCGGTAAAATTTCCATCTGATTCTTCACCCTTTAAGATCGTGAATTAATTTAGAATATTTTTTTATATTTTTATTTATAATTTTATAATCACGATTGCTTTTAAGTACAGAATTGGTTTATAATACCATCTTATTAATCTAAAAATACTAATGAAATATTTCTTTTACTATTGGATAATTTACGTTATAATTATTTTAATTTCAAATTTTTCATCTATGTACATCATTACAATGTACAATGGGTCTATATTTGGGTTATTTTATTCATTTTTTTCCGAGTAACTATTATTAAGTAAAAACGTGATCATTACTTTACCTTAGTAGAGAAACAGTACTCAATTTAATAAGTTAGACGGAAAATAGGTCAAAAGGTTGTATATTTTTATATCATTTAATAGATATAACTAATTATATAAGGTAGCTCCATTGTTATTGTTAATCTCAAATGAATAATAAAAATATGTACAGAAACCTGAAATTACAATCTTCTCACTGATGCTTCGTTTATATATATAGGGTTACCAGACAAATAAATTAACGAGAAAATAATTTTAGAAATACGTATGACTTGACGATGGTTCTTATGAGAGTCTGCAGACAGAAGAATTTATCTAGAACTTCGATTTTCAAATAAGAAGTTAAAATCCATGATTTATTTACGAATAAAGTTTTAAATAATAGCTATTTATTTATAGATTGTAAGGACATAAAAAATAATGTAGGTTACCAGACAAAATTAGAAGGAACTTCGTTTGTGTCCACATTGTCAAAAATTCAACGTTGATAAACATACACATCCATTCATTAAGGAGTTCCATACTTCCATACTCAATCTTTTCACCTTGCTGAAATTAGATTCACATTCGTTCACATACTCTTTATTCACCAATTTATTACCAATTATCGAGTTTGGCGATAAGGTACGGAGGGTAAATATTGACAATGGAATCCACATCGTATCTAGGGGTAGCATAATTTTTCAAGAAATTATTAATTCACTAATATTATAATTACAAGTTCACTTAAGGGTTAAAATGATTATATCATATGGATAGTAAACACTTTTAAAATACATCTTGCGGCTTTATAAGCCAAATATTACTGCATCTTACCAAAGTACCGTAATAGAGACGGCCCGTCGTGACGGTGCCACTTTAACAGCTATTTATTGGAGTATTTCCAAATTTTTTATGTACGTTCTAAGTTATTTTTCAGTTTTTAAATCTAAATTAAACTTTAATTAATGTTACCATACCATTAAAATTATTAATTGAATGATTAATTATTACTACGAATACAGCGTATGCGAAGAAATGACTTTACGTAACCTTTCTAATACGCTCAGAAATTTGAATGTTTTGATGTTGCATTCCATCGTAGAAGGTGGTTACAACCCATTATTACCATCTTCTGCTTTCATTTTCAGTTTCGAATCCTTTATACCATATTTTATTTATTTTTCATCCTAATTTTTCAAAACTAATAGATTAATATTTTAACACACTTAACCAAATTAAATATTGAAATGTACATATCAACGATTGTTTCCTAATCTTTCCGCATTGGTAAGTCGATCATGGCCAACCGAGCGGTGTAGGGTCCTGATCTCAGAATCCACATTTGATCCGAATCAGATCCACGTTGACGTCTGATTTGTACTGGTCATGTATGTATATACACGCACACGTTTCCTGTCGTCCCGCATTGCACGCGCGGGACAATCCGCGTCTAGGGACATTTCCTCATTCATTAGCGCGAACTCAGTGAGTACTTGCTACCTTGCCGATAGCTCTCTGTTCTGTACCTACTGCGCGTAACGATAATTTGCTGTTAGTTGATGTGTATATATACCAATTTATAATACGATTATTACACGATTTTTTCCATACAATTATTTACATACATAAATTATCATTGTTCGTGCATTCGTCAGTTTTATTTATAAAAGAAAATTAATGAATCTCGATGATTATGAAATTAAGAAACGAGGATAACACGATTATTAAATGTATTTAATAATATTAATGTATATTAATCAATAAAATTTTTAATGTCATTAAACCAGCGTCTCGAAGATGCTGTGTACAACTTTATAAAAAGCGGTAATCAATAATTATTTAAAATATGAATGAGAAATACAAATGTAAATGAACGCGATTAGAATTGATATAATGCATTTTATATATATCACACAAAAGTAGAACAGAAGAAAATACGATTTTTATGCCCCAACACTTAACAAGACAATCAAAACGAAATCTTGTACAATCCCGGCAGATTTCCAGCGTTTCATCCACCGAGGAAAAAGAAAAGGAAACTAAACGTTTCGAGCACACGCGTAACATCACACAATCATCATAAAAATCCGAGCTTTCTGTACTTTGGCCAAGGGTTCAGAGGCATCGCAGCGCCATCTCTCGCACGTCCACGGAATCACCAGGAATAACGATACGATCGATGAAAATCCACCCGGTATGTATACCGTTGCACAGAACATCAGATTTCCCTGCAGTAAGGGCGTAACAATTTCCGATCCAGTACTATTACTCGGCCGGCATAGCAGGGCCCTGTTTCGAATTCCTTGTAACACCGACCGTCACCCCATAAGATAAGACTTTCGCTTTTACAGTACTTTAGCTGCTTCTGTAGGTATTCTATCTGCTCCGGGAATAAAACTCGGTCGGCGCTTCTCCAGTTGATTATTTGCTCGGATGTGGCTAACACTAGGTAATACGACAGTAGGCAAAATAAACCGATAGCAAGTCGTTGCCCCATTATGATGATTCGACCTTTCGCTACGATGGGTAATCTTGAATTCTGTAACTGATAAGTATGAAAATTATTAGTGGTAATGTAGATTTATCCTACGACAATATTCAAATGGAGAGGGAATATATGTATATACGCTATATTAATTTATTAGTGAAAAGTATGGATAACGATAGATGTCATGGGGCACAACAATTTTAATCACAGTAAAATATTTTTTTACTTTGTAAAATACGAAGAGTCAACCTTACGAAACAAATGAAAAAAAATTTTTTTTATTCTTCCGTAAAGTAATATGATTTTTATTTGCATATATATACACACATTGATTGAATAATGAAATATAGCGTTCTTAATAAAAGTTAAATAATATTTGTAGAAATAATTCAAATAAAACATTACATATTCTCGCGTACAAAACGTAATGAATATTTTAATGTAAAATATTTACAATCGATGGCGTCAAAAAATAATCGTTCGCATAGTGCACTATTCAATTTGTTCGTAAAGTTACGTTAATATCGAATTATACAAGTTTTCGATCATCTATTAAATATCTCTCGTGTCTAAAATTATGCAATCTTTATTCATATAATACAATTGTAATTTATTTCTTTCGTACAAGATAAATTTGAAAATAAATACATACCTATACACACATAAAAAACTATTTTTTAAAGTTTTTTTGTATAGATTAGATTTTTTTAAAAAGTAAACATTCAGTAGTGTGGAATTGAAGTCAAATGATAAATTACATAGAAATTATCTAATAATGTACGTAATTTGCATCTTTAATAATTCATGAACTAACTTTTTTTTTATCGTAGTTTTGAATGTATAAGGAAAGATCGAATTTTACATACCAATTAATTGTCAATTAAACTGAAAATTAGTTTATAATGCGATATTGTAATGCAGCTTAAGATTTCATTATAACGGTTTGCCATTCTATGTATATATGTAAAGAAAAACATTTTAATCAGTTTAATGAGTTTAATGAGATTGCAAATGGCTCCTAAATTTATTTATTATCCAACGGAATATTTTCTTATAAAAAACTAGTAGTAAGTATATAAATTTTAAATTCTAATACAATCTTAAAGCTATTTATTTTATCGTAAATTTTCAAAATTATTATTTATGACTCTGTAATATGTCCAGAGAAATGTCTCTAATATGAAACGATCAGTATATGGAATTGATATAAGTTTGAGAAATAAATGTGTTTTCGAAAATTAATTACATATATTTTATTTAAAAATTAAATATAATTTTTTTATTTATTTGGAATCTTATACAGTAAAAAATTAATTGCCGATGCAATATTCTCAATTTAATAAAATACTCTTAAATTTTTAAAGCGAAAATTTTATTGTAATCAGCCCGAATAAACTTATGATGTAAAGGTAATTTAACAATTGGGTCTTTTTATATAATTTCGAGTGATACTTATAAATAAAATACGATATGAATGTCTTAGAAGGATTGTGAAGACTTGAATTATCAACCGTCATATTAATTAACAAATAATAAATTGAAATAGATTAGACCGAGATTAGACAATATTCAAACAAAGAATTGTGGAGATTAATAAATTTTATAAATAAAATGTAGAAATAATAAATAGTTATAATACTATTTTTTATTGCAAGAGTGATATTTTCCTTGACATAACAGACTATCATTCTATTACCGCGTATGTATAAGAATTATTTAATATATTTTAATCGTAAAAATTACTGTATTTCAGTAAAATTTTTAATTAAGTTAATTTATCTTTAATACTTTAATAATATTTGTCTTTATTTAAATTGGATAAATTCTTTCACTCTAATGTCACAATATTATGATTGAATTGTCTTCGACATCTTGGAAATACATTATTTATTTCAAATTTTAATCAAGAAAAAAGTTATAGAAAAAACAATAATTTTTGCAGGAAAGAAGAATCAACGTGTTAATTAATTCAAGTAGCATCTCGTTCGTTCATAAAATCGTAAAAATAACATAAAACAGTTGACGTAGCGCGATAAAACGAGTTCCCAAGCGCGCGCACGCCCGTTTTTAAAAAAATTAACGATATACACAATACGGAAAAAATCTGAAAATAGACGAATGAATTTGATGAATCATTTGAGTACATAAAATATATCTCGGGGCATTACCAACAGCATCCACGGCAATCTATACAGACGAAAAAGTAAACTCACGTCGGTGACTCGGCCGTGCCGAAGTAAAAGAAAACTAAGAGGCTGCATCTGGCGTCCGGGAAGTCCCGCAAAATCACATTATTGCACGGCAATTGCACTCGCGCCGTACGAGCGAGAATATCGCGTTTCGTAGGCCGAAAAACTCTTTCGAAAAGCGAGAGCGAAAGATAGAGAGATAGAAAGAGAGAGAGAGAGAGAGAGAGAGAGAGAGGAAGAGGGAAAGCAGTGTAGGAAGAGGTCGTCGACGGGGGCAACGGCAAATGTGATTCACTTCGAAAAGTTTGAACTTAATTTGCCGGCGAGGCGGAAGGATACGATGCGCACCGAAGAAATAACCGGCGAGAATGGAGAATGCGACTTTTTCAATTTCCACCCTTGCTCCTCTATGATACTCGTCGTTCCGCCTTCCAAGAGTTGCTCGAGCGACGCTGCGCTTTTCCTCCCCGTTCGTCTTTTCCTATTTTTTTTTATCCTCCTTACTTCGCGGGAGATTGATTGTCGGGCGAATTTTTGAATCTGTCTGCAATCCCGGTAATAAATTTCGAAAGTTTGCCACACCGTACCTAATGAATAATGACGCTACGGGATTTTCAATAACCGAGGCTTGCGTATTTACGCGAGAACCCTATTAATGCGATAGATTAGAATTATATATATGTGTTCCATCGAACAATATTATAACGAAAATGATGACGCAAATCGTGTATGAGGGAATTATGGGGCAAAAAACAAACAAACAAATAACTAATAGTAAATTTGCATTCGTAACGGTTTTGCAATTCCGTTTTACGAAACAAATTGAGTTTCCGAATACTTTGTGTCGTAAGCGATTTAATTTTCGTAGTGACAAACAAATCCGGATATTTGTATAACTGGGAACAGTTTTAAAACCTAAAAGTTAAAAGTAACTTGTTAATAATCACCGATCGTTCTTTAACGTAACGTTTACTCTGTCTCTCAAAGATAAATTTAAAAAAATTATTACACGTATACGTCCCCATTTCACGTAAAAATATACATAATCACCCGGTACAGGGATTCGCTTTAGTAACCGTTTAACAGCGTACCGCGAGTAAAAATAAAAATTATGACAATCTCCAATTCCCTACAATAAAGCCCTCCCCCCTACCGTATCGATCAGTAGTATAACCCTTAAAGTGCAAAAGACGGATTCAGTCGTGAAAGTTTCTCGGGTTCATAACTTTCAATATTACGTGCACATAAGAAGCCCGTAGCGTAGAGATTTATCCAACGAAATCGTAAAAGGAACGGCCAGCGACACCCGATAGAAAATTCCTCATGAATGATATTTGCATACGCGTCTATAAAGGACACTCAAGCGAATTCCGTAGCTACGGATTCATTCGGCTGTTGTACGAATGAGCCGTTGCCGCTTCTTTATCGCCCGTGAATGCATCTGAATTATAGCTATTACACTATACCTCTGACGTTTATGTGTAAACCTCGGTAGAAACGGCAATTCATTCGCGGTATGCCGTCTCTCCTTTTTTTTTTTAGAATTTATACAGATAAAGCAACATAAGGGGTATAACAACGAGATTCAACAATTTGTCACAGTACTTTTGTTCTGGGTGAGTACTGCAATTTTTAAAAATTTATATGCGGATTTCAAAGGTAATTGCTATGATAATATAGTGTTTAAATCGAGTCTTCGTTAATTATACAAGTAATTAATAATCTTATTCGCACGTAATTAAATTGTTCGATATATAATTTCAAAAAATAAGAAAGTCTATTTATTTTTTAATTATAAACGTATTATATATACCTTCTTTTATATTATTTGATCAAATGCGTCAGAAAAACGTATTTCACTTTGTGTTGATGTATACTTTTAACTGACAGTTTACTCGTGACCACTATCTGCTATATACACTGGCCAAATAAACCTCGCTCGCTGGCGCTTGTGTTTATATATATATATATATATACATATATCTATGTTTGTATGTATTCAATCGGGGAAAACATTTAATAAATAAGTTTTATTAAAAACTGTGCTCAATACATGCACTTTAATTATAATTGAAAAAAAACGTTAATTACATTATCTAATGTTTAAAAAGTTACATACAAATGCCGATAAGAAAAATTAATTCACGTCTAAACCACTAATTATGTGACTAATAAAATAATAAATATCAATTATAAATGAAGAAGCAATCGTCTATATTTTGATAATAATAATCCCGCACAGTTTTAATTACATAATAATTACACAAGAATCACAAAATAATTCTAATTCTAATAAAGACGACTCTTTTTTAATCTAACGAGTTTGCCGAGGCGTGTAATTAAAACTTGTTTACACGATATTACTTAATTAGTCGAAATTCAACAATCAATTATAAATTCAGCAAGTTAACATTTCACTATCGATGTGTATATATATATATATACTATTTACCAATATTAACGCGTTAAAATATAATTTCAATATCTTCCAGAATTCAGCAACAACAAAGTGGTGACGTTGTTAAGTAGAACATTAGTATTCATGCGGTATAGGTCGTATGGTCTTGGAAAAAGTTTCTCACAGTGGTTATATATGTATATATAGTATATATATATGCGTCGGGGTGCGTAATTTAAATTTAATTAGTTAATGCAATTTGTGTAAATATACGCCGGGCATTATCAATCGAGCAAAGTGACTCTTTGTGTGCACTTATTCTAATTATTAATAAATTCGAGTTAACACTTGTGCTAATTGTCTTCCCGAAGTTTTAGCCCCTGATTTGAATTACCAAGAGACACAAAGTTACGATGTCAAGATGCACATTTGCCAAGATCGCGAACTACCCGCACTATTGATCGCTCCTATAATTACTAGTGTAATGTACAAAATGCACGGGTATTATAATTGTTGATACGCATGTGTGTGTGTGTATATATAGATATTAATGGCCCAACATTTTAAAGAAAAGAAAATACGGTAATGTTTAAATACTGAAATAAAAGTATATATGTAACAAACAACAAATTAAAAATTTAATTTATTTAATTACTTTGTAATAAGAGTCCCATTGGATTTAATGCACACTTTAATCATATTTTAAGGTTGCATTAATTTACGACCGAAATTTAATATTAAATAATATAATTTTCTTGAATACCTTCACACAGCGACTAATAAAATTGAATAAAATGTAATACTTGACTCGTTAAATAAATTAAATATATATATATATAAATATAAATGCTATTGTTTCCAGGTTGATATAATTAAGCACATTACATTCAACAACATTCGATGTAACAATATTTATAAAATTCAATAATTCACTTTATATATATATATATATATATATATATATATATATATTTATCTACATATATATTCTTTTTACATAAATAATCCGATAATTTTACCTTCGTCAAATTTAATTAATTTTTGTTGCGATTGTTTGTGAATTATTGTACACTCAAGAGCGGAATATAATTTTAAAACACTTGTAATACACGTGTGCGTAAATCAGCATTTGAATACGTTTTAGCTTCTAAATGCTATCGAAAATAACAATAAAACGATTTTATCGCGTAGTAAAATTTGCATTAGTATACATCTCGCTTAAGTAGTAGTAAATACAAGTGTAAGATATTTGCCGTGCTTGTGCTTTTATTTACCGTGTATGTATATGAGATAGACAATTTCTATGCGATATACATACATATGTATATAACATCGAGTGTTACACATATTTTTGAAACGCCAACTTGAATAAATAATAACCACAAAATTGAATAATCTTTTCCTCAAAGAATAATATAAGGTGTACATAGTCGTACGTTTTGCATGAATAATGTGTTATTAATTTCGGTAATCTCAAACATTAATTGTCTTTTATACACGAAGTAACTTTTATACGAAATATTAACAATTGTTATGAGTGTATTTTAAAAGAAGTAAAAATTATTACAATCTAAATGCAACCGGTAATGATTTTCAAGAAATATCATTTTTTACTCTGAGAAAAATGGTATACTAAAAATTACTACATCGTTATAGCTAACGTAGGAATATATACTTGGTTTATCATAATATTTACTATATTATATATAGTAATTTGTTGTTATAAATTGAAATAAAAAATACGATATACATCCTAACATTTATGTTACTGTAGAATATAATATTTAATATACTATATATTTTTCTCAGTATACATTTTGCATATTCTTAGATATATCTGTTATTTCGAGAAAATAAAAATATTGTAAGGAACTGTGTCGTTTAATTATTCGTTTGAAATTTGTGGCTCTCCCCCGCGTAGTCGTTAAAGAATTTAGCGCTCTCGCGCTTCATATATGCATACAAATTAATTTGTACCATAGAATAGAAATTGGATCATTTACTACCATTAAGACAAGAAGTGTAACCATAGCGTCAAAATATTAACTCGCTAAGCAATTTCCTACGTGTCTTCAAGATAAACACACAAACACGCCTAAATATACATACCATCCCAAAGTTAAAGATAAATTTCTAACAATAATGCTTTGGCATACATGCACGGGAATACCCGATATAAATAAAAAATATACACCTACAACAATTTCTCGTAAAAGAGAGAGAGAGAGAGGAAAATATTCATATAATTTACGTTAAAAATAAAAGTTAAGAGTATGTGTTACCAAAATTGCAGAGACCTACCTTCAAAATCCCAAAAATTGTAAAATCTATAATTATAAGAAAACTTGGAAAAAAAATTATAGATATACTATTCGAAACAAATAGAATAGGCGCACGACAGAGAGTCTTTTTATAAAATAATTAATATATTTTAATTAATAATACGTAATAAACTATTTTTGGTCGGTAATACATAAGTATAAAAGAATAATTCACGTGGCTGCCTAAAAATCTCATAACATATCAATAAAAAGATTTGAAAAAATTCTTAGATCATCTTCAAAGGAAACACAACACAATTACAAAAAAATTTTGTTCGATAAATTAAATTTCTTGTTCAATAAAAAATATATAATTTATCTATTTTTTGTTCCACGCGTACTAAACGTGTAATATCTTAAAACGAATTTGAAAATAGAGGCAGCAATGGGGTCAATCCTTCGGATCGTCAGCAACAACCCTACCGACTGTAAATCAATTCTCGAGGAGTGTTCCGGCACGAAAAGAGCCGCATAGCAAAACACTTCTGGCGATATTACATCTGGTCGCGCATAGCACACGCGGCGAAACGTAATCGCGAAATGAAGCGCGAAGCTCGAAGTTGTGCAAGAGAGAATGAGAGAGAGAGAGAGAGAGAGAGAGAGAGAGAGAGAGAGAGAGCCTTAACGCCCAACCACAAATGTAAATCATTTCGCATAATTTCGAGTCAACTTACTCGGTGCGGGCTCCCCCGCAGTTATTCGGCTGGCAACGAGATTAACGATTATACTGTATATATATATGTGCGTGCGCGTGTATAATTACAAAAGCGGGCGTTCGCCGGTTTTCACGAAGGTATCAACGTACCGACCGGCAATAATCGACTAAGCCGAACCGCGATGAAACGCCGACATTAAAAGTTCATCGATGTCGAAGGAGGGGAATATATCGTATGGAGTGGGACGACTCTTCGGCCGATGCACCTGACTTTGACTCGAACGGCCTTCAGCTGAGTTATTTTAACTTTGGAGCCACTCTCTCACTTGACTCGAAGCAATCAAATTCGATCACCTTGTTGCAATGAATACACCACCGTCGTTCACGTTTTATTGGGGATTTTTACACTTTCCGAGAAAGAGGAATACTGCGTATATTATGCGAAATATTAGAATAATTATTAGTCATATTTTCTTTTTTGATCATCGGATAACGAGAACTAATTTTTTTCTCATTTAAAACGATTTATCTTCCGTACGCATACATTATTATTAAAAAGTGAGTTTAAAACTATAAGGACAAGGAGAACTCCTTAAAGTCACGCAATTCGAAAATAATTTATACATTTACCTACATATGTACGACAAATGAAAAATCCCGTAAATTTTTTTTAACACTTATATTTTTATAATGCTGTTTGGAAGGTTAATGCGAAAACTTTTCGGAATAGTGTTTACATACGCGTCGTACGTGTATACGGTGGTAAAGGGGGAGGGGGCAAAGAGAGAGAGAGAGAGAGAGCATAACTTGAAAATGATTTTAGACACGGATATGAAACTTGATGTGCCCGTTTATGTTGCTGACGCTTAGAATTTTAAGGTAAATCGATCGACACTTCGGTCTTATAGGATTTTTTCATTATTTTTCAAATAAAAAAAAAGAAAATCATTAACGTTATTCAAGGATTTCTTCGTCGCAATACCGTTTTTATGTGAAAAATCCATGACCACTCAAAACGTCTCATACGTGTTTTCGAAAAATTTGATCATTCATATATTCGCTCGAATAATATCAATTTTTATAGATTTTCGTGGCGATGAAATTATTTTCTATAAATTATAGTACGACCGTTATTTATATATTTTATACAATTTGTTATTGAACGTTATTACAATAAAGTTCGGGAGTACCCGAAAATTTCCTACCACTCAATCTAAACCAATAGCCGACGTGTTCGAACGAAAAGAATAAGAAGAAGAATAAGAAGAAAAAAGTCAACAGCACAGAATTGATGTACACTACGTTGGAGATTCTAGTATTCTTAATTAAATATTAACCTTCATCAGGAAGTTACATAACGCAAGAGGTATACGTATATCTCTTGATACATTAAGCGGAGTGGTTATAATGTTGACCGAAAAATATTCCAACGGCGACAAAAGATGATTCAACGTTAACCAAGACTAACAGGATCGCGAAGACGTGAAATCAAATTGATTGGCACGTGCAAATATGAGTCCTCTATACCCTCTCGCCACCTCCAATTCACATTTTGATCCGACCGAATGCACCGATCCAAATCCAGCTTCTCCCCCCCCCCCCCCAGTCACTCGTTCTCTCTCTCTCTCTCTCTCTCTGGAGTGTACGTGAGCGGACATACGGTGACAGTTTGCTCGAATCGGTAAACGTAATTCCTGGACGGGATTTGCTTTACACTCGTGTGGTAACCTTGGGCGCGCTCAGATCTGAAGCGGCTCGTAAGTGCGTGCTTCAACGAAGATTAGACCGATCGCTGCAAAACCCAGGGAATTCCCAGGGACCATTGTCGATTCGCCTCAGGCCGAACGTTTCTTTTCCTTTTACACTCACCTCTTTTTATACAATCTCTATACGATATATATATATAGATATATATAGATATACCTATATATACCGGCTAATTTTCTGGGATAATTGATTGTGTGTTGTGCGTTGAGTGTCCGAGATTCACGATTGGTATTATATACACCTATTCATATTACTGTTAGTAAAAAATGAAGAAAATATTTTCCGCTTCCTTTTTTTTCCTTTGTTTACATGTATATACATACTTACACGTGAAATTTTATGGTAAACAAAATTCATTCAATCGTACGTCATATTTATTATTGCGTATAGGTATATATCGCGCGCGGCGTATACGTAATGTATACAATTCATTCATGATTAATAGATGTTTGAGTTTACGTTTCTCTCTCTATGTATATATAAATATATAGATATTAGATATATACATATATCGCATTGTCACGTTTAAACGAAACGAAGTAAACGATTGCGCGTGAGAAAATGTGTAGAGGAGTAACTTTTAGATATATAGTATAATATAATTTTTATTTTTTTTAATAAAGTGTCCATCGAACAGTATGAAAAATAAAGTAACCATACTGGATTAAACTGGTGTTTTATTTGTTGATACAGACATATTTACGATAGCTCCATAATTCGCAATATATACCCGCGTTTCGTCCGCAAAAGTTATTAAACGAATTCATACGAATGAGAATTTATATACTCGACGTTACTTTATATATATGTTTCCCGTCGAATCTAATAAAATACTTAGATTATACCTATAGAACAAATTTAATTTGCGAGTGCGAGTGGGAGGAATAGAATGTTTGAAAAGAGCACGAGAAAGAGAGAGAGAAAGAGATAGAAAAGAAAATGATTTTTACCTTTTCGACCGTTTGGGAGAAAAAAAAAAGAAGTAACAAGAACTGAAACCAAAAGTCGAAAATCGTCGGGTTGAGCCAGCAGGCACCGCAATATCCGATTTCCGCGCAATTTATTTCGGTTGATTTGGCTCGACGATATGGCACAATTGCTGGGAGCAGTCGCGTCGAGTTATACGGGTAACAATGTCATTCGTTGACGCGAAAGCAAAATAATTTTCTTTCATTTTCGTCTCGGCAACTTAATATACGAGTACGTATGTGTGGTACGTAGTGTGTATGTATACCGCTTCACAGGTCACTTCGATAAATAAACGTCACTGCACTTGGCTTATGCGCATTTGCCAATTTATAACTGCATATTATACTCTCATTGGAATTTTATTATTGGATTCTTCTGCGGCCCATATATAAGTCAACCGGTTATCGCTGATATGATTTATTTATATTTTTTTTTTCCGTGGGAAAAGTAAACCGAAAAATGAAACATTTTTTTTGTTTTCAAATTCGACTCAAATTTATACAAACCTTCTTGCAGCGTTCGATACGTGAATTGTTTTAGATCATTTGAAAGATAACACGGACCGATTGATTAAAATGTGTGAATAACCCATACGGATACATAAATATATACACGCTAACGTATCGCTGATTTTTTCCCTTTTCTTTTTTTGGTATATTTTTATTTAAATCGTTTTTGTTGTTTCGTTAACTGTTTATTTTTCCCTCCGATTGTTAGAAATAAAAACAATGAACCGTAGATCAGTATCAAAAAATATTTGACTTTGTTTTTCATCCGCACGATCTATATAAGCAATTTTGATTCTTTGTTTTATTTGTAAACTAGACGAGTTGTATGTAGAGAGAACGTTTTATTGGTATGAAAAAATAAACAGTGTTAATATTAATTAAATTTTTTGGTACGATAGAGGTTTTAAAATAATAATAAAATAATTCTTTATACTTTTATTTAGTTCTGTTCCGTCGAAGTAACGGACCGTGATAATTATACACAAAATTTCACCAGTTTTGTTTACAAAATTAATGAAAATGTGTAATCATCGAGAGAATCTTTATTTAAATGAGCATTACAAATAAAAAATAGTAATTTACGTTAAAACGCAATTATATAGATAAAACGAGTAATTTATACTTTTTTTTTATCTGGTAAGTCAACACAATTTTAAATCAAAGAGTGCAGCCGCACCATAAAGAGAAACACTTCATCTTTAATAGAGAAAGTCATTTAATTTAACGAAATACCACTTGCATTTCCGATTAGTTTTCCGTCTCTCAAAGTCGCAATGAGATAAAATAAAAAGAAAAAAACGAACAATAAAAACACGATGTCAAAAGCTACGTACCGGAAGGTTCGGGCGCACGATTTTTATTCACTTTTTTTTCGGACGCGCGAACCATTTTATCGAGGTAGAGGCGTTACATATTTATCTGGCTGGTAGAGAACGGCAATCAATCACTATCTCGAGGCCATACATAATTTAGCGCAAAGTCAGCGCGAATTTGATACCCTTTTAAAAAGGATGTTGCAACAACAGTGCGATTTGCATCCCCGGCAATTGGCCTAATGGCACGAAATTGCAAAAGCACACTCGTGGGAGAGGTTTTTAAAAAAAAAAAGAGGTGGAACGGAGATGAGAGACAGAGATATATATACATATATACAGCGAAACGAAAATAAAATTTGTTCCCCTCGTCCCGGGAATTTTTTCGCTTTTACATCGGCCTTTTTCCACGCCGCCCGCTTCAATATTTCAAATGCGCCTCCGCGCTTCAAGATACGGAAGAAAAAGGAGCGGCGATTTATTGAACTAATTTCGAGAAGAGAGAGAGAGAGAGGGAGGGAGGGAAGAGAGAAAGGAACAAGCGCACCAGAGAATCTCGCAAACAACTTGACTTTTACAGAGTTCGAGCGAGGAGACAGACTCGCCGCGGAATAAAGAGCTTTATACTTTTCTTGACCTCTTTTATGCGCCCCGCGGAGTCAGCCGCTCCGTCAGGATCACGCTTACTTAAGCGATTTAAGAAAGCCTTATCTTTTTACATCACTGTCGCGAAAGGATTTTATTTCTTACTTTTTCATAGACCAACAGTCGCTTCGCTTCCTTCCCCTCTCTTTTTCTCTTTTCCTTCCTATTTTTTTTTTATTTTTCCTTTTTTTTATTATATATATATATATGCACCCTTTGTTTTTATTTAATTATTCACCGTCTTAGGTAAATATTCCGCGGAACTTTCCCGCAGGACTTACGAAATAATTCTTTTATAATTACTTGGGGGAGCAGCAACTTTTTTGCGAGCGCACCGTGAATGATTCACCAGTGACTTTTTTTTTAGTGCGAGGATTAAAAATTTATGTGAGAAAAAAGGAGAGCGAGAGAGATAAATCCAGATTTAGTAAATATATTAAAATATTTTTTTTTTACCGAGCAACTAGTGTCTATATGATTGATACGATTCCACCGATCTATATATATATATACATCAAACTTTGAAAGTCGTTCGCAAGTTCAAAGGGTTAATGCATTTCTTTAATTGTGCGGCATTAAATGCGCCGTCAGAGTCGACTCGTTAATGATGATAATCGTAAGATAGAGAAAGTCAAAGTGAAGGCCAGAATTCATGACTTTGCTTGCTCGTTAAGATAGTAATTAACGTCAAGTCCTTCAAAATTCACGAACTTGATTCCAACTGCCTCACATCTTTATATCATCATTATTTTATTTTACTTTCTTTTACTACGGTGTGAGAAAAAGAAACATCTCGCACATAATTAATTTCTAGTTTTAATTAAATTTATCATATTTCGCGGCCGTGCATTGAATTTTTTGAGGAAATAATTTATTTTAAGGGTATATACTTACATACGTGAATAAATCTTACCTCGATCCGCAGGATCGTATACGAAATTATTAAGAAAAAATTCTGGTAATCAAGAAGTATATATTTTTAATTAATTTAAAGAGGAAAAGGGAAACCAAAACGAATATTCTAGTTGACATAAATTTTTAGTGTCTTAATAAGAAGTTCATAGTAAATTGAAACAAAAAAAATGTCTACGGAAGCAGACGTTATGCTAATGAAAACAGTTTAAAAAAAAAATAAAAAGTTTATATAAAATTTGTATAGAATCGATTAGCGAGAAAAAAATTTTGAATAAGATAATAAAGACGTACCTTTGCATTAAAGTAAAGTTACTAGCTACAATGTAATTGTTTTTTTTTCTAATACTAAGAAAAAGTTTCTTTTTTACAATTACGGAAAACGCATGTTAAACTAAGAGCTGCGTTAAAATTTGCTATTGAAATTTCTACGGAATAGCTTTCAAAATTACAAACGTACGACTAAATTATATTTCGACCTTATTCTCGCAATTCGGTACGAAAGTAAGAAAAACTGATATTCCCAAAGTTTCGGTGAAATCGGTGATCCAAAATCATAGTGATGCAGTCTTAGTTAGCATAGAACAAAGATAAAAGTTTAATCGCAACAATAGCAGTAACGAAAAATGTAAAATAAAATAAAGGAATATGTAAATAATTATGTGTAAGAGTGTGGGTGTGTGTATATATATGTGTACGAATGTATATATGTATATATATAAAATTTGAAAGGATAATCACCTAAAATTTGTAGGGCTGTAGATAAGCATTCAACGAAAATTAAACCTTGTAAAAGGCGAATTGCGCATAAAAAGTCCCGGTAGGATCGCGGCGGATGCTTACATTAGCAGTGAACGTCAGATAAGAGCAGGGGCGGTTCGTCGGCAAGGGTTCGTGAGGGGGGGGGGGGCGAAAACTGGCCGAGATAAGTACGTTTCGCCCAGGAGTTTAAGGACGAACTTGAGTCGTAAGGAAGGGCAAATTAGGCCAGAGATCCGATGCATAGGGGCACGCGAGAAACCCATGTGCAGGATCGAGCTTTGCACAAGCTATCGCCACCGTCGTCCTTGCCTGTTTGCAGTTTCTCTCTCTCTCTCTTCCCCCCTCCCCTTCTCTCCTATACTTTGGTTTGCGTTAGTTTGCATGCGCCAGTGAAAGTTTAAAGTTTAGCAATTTAAACAACCTCCGTCCCTTTTATCCTCTAGCCACCCCCGCCCCTCTTTATACCGAAACCTCGTGAGTGTAGGTCCGAGGTATACGCGTTCTTAGGTGCCAACGACGTCGACGTCACTCGATGAAACGTCCATTAAAACCGCAGATAACTTTTTCATTTACAAACCAGGACTACGCCGCGGGCCAAATCGCAAACTTATTTCTTCGGATTTTTTTCTCTCTCTCTCTCTCTCTTCTCCTTTCTGCGAGCTCGCGCGTTGCAGTTACTTTTATTTGCGCTCCCAACCTTTTCCAGAATTCCAAATGATATAGGGAATGGAAATGTTAGATAAAATCTTTCATTTATGTATATATATATATATATATATATATTTTTATTTATCGCGTACCAATTTTAAATTAAAATTTCTGGTCATCTTTATCGTTTATTACTACTTTATCAGCTGTTTTCATTGTGATCCTCCGCAAGATATCTTCCAAGTGTGTGTAAACAAAGGGAACATCGATTTCAGTAGCATATAACGGAAACGCGTTCGAAAACCCCTCGAAATAAATAAAAGAATCGAAGTTTACGTGTATCTCGAAAAAATGTCTCACGAGCGAGGCCGGTATTCGATTTGTTTATACGAGATGGCCGATCTTCCCGGTTTACCGTGGAATAACGCGTTACACACACGTTTCCCTCGGAGGCCGGTCGAGAATGCGTCGATGTGATTTACGATATCACAAACTACTTGGAAAAGCTCCGCGCACTCCGACCGCATTAAATTTCTAAAGCGTCGAGAGTATACCGTGTATATATATATACATATACGTACTTGCGAAGAAGACCAAGTAAAATCCGCGAATTTCGCGATGTGTGGCACGGTTCGTTTGAGGCTCGCCACTAAATGCCGGACTTATGCGTATATATGCGTCCAAGACTTTCAACGAGTTTCTCGGATTTAACTGCTGTTATCATCGCGGCTCTACGAATTATCGAGGAATTCTAATTCAATCCGATGTTAATTTCATTTATTTTCGGCGCATAGTTCGTTAAACAAATATCGATAACTATTCGTAGAAAAAATTACTATATGTTGGAACATGGTGGTAGTATTAACTAATTTCTCAGTTCCATGGAATGAGTTTTCAATTTTTCAGTTATAACGAATGTTGTTACTAGATTGTGGAACTAATTATTTATATTTTATTGCATATTTCACTATATGAATACATATCGCTGTCATTTAAAAATACATCGATATTTTATTACTTAAAATACCGAAAATCTTTTACTAAATCTTATCAATAATATGTTTATATTTTATATTGTTTCTTCTCCTTTCTGCGAGCTCGCGGCGTTGCAGTTACTTTTCTTGCGCTCCCAACCTTGTCCAGAATTCCAAATGATATAGGGAATGGAAATGTTAGATAAAATCTTTCATTATGTATATATATATATATATATATATATTTTTATTTATCGCGTACCAATTTTAAATTAAAATTTCTGGTCATCTTTATCGTTTATTTACTACTTTATCAGCTGTTTTCATTGTGATCCTCCGCAAGATATCTTCCAAGTGGTGTGTAAACAAAGGGAACATCGATTTCAGTAGCATATAACGGAAACGCGTTCGAAAACCCCTCGAAATAAATAAAAGAATCGAAGTTTACGTGTATCTCGAAAAAATGTCTCACGAGCGAGGCCGGTATTCGATTTGTTTATACGAGATGGCCGATCTTCCCGGTTTACCGTGGAATAACGCGTTACACACACGTTTCCCTCGGAGGCCGGTCGAGAATGCGTCGATGTGATTTACGATATCACAAACTACTTGGAAAAGCTCCGCGCACTCCGACCGCATTAAATTTCTAAAGCGTCGAGAGTATACCGTGTATATATATATACATATACGTACTTGCGAAGAAGACCAAGTAAAATCCGCGAATTTCGCGATGTGTGGCACGGTTCGTTTGAGGCTCGCCACTAAATGCCGGACTTATGCGTATATATGCGTCCAAGACTTTCAACGAGTTTCTCGGATTTAACTGCTGTTATCATCGCGGCTCTACGAATTATCGAGGAATTCTAATTCAATCCGATGTTAATTTCATTTATTTTCGGCGCATAGTTCGTTAAACAAATATCGATAACTATTCGTAGAAAAAATTACTATATGTTGGAACATGGTGGTAGTATTAACTAATTTCTCAGTTCCATGGAATGAGTTTTCAATTTTTCAGTTATAACGAATGTTGTTACTAGATTGTGGAACTAATTATAGTGTAATTTATATTTTATTGCATATTTCACTATATGGAATACATAATCGCTGTCATTTAAAAATACATCGATATTTTATTACTTAAAATACCGAAAATCTTTTACTAAATCTTATCAATAATATGTTTATATTTTATATTGTTTTTTTTAAACAGCTGTTCTTTAATGAGAATACTATGATTTTTGAGTTGATTATGAACTACATAAGAAGGGAAACGTATAAAATACACACAACCCCGATCTCCTTGTTGTAATGATGTTTATTTTTGTTTCTTATATTGTTAATCGTTTACTTACTATTGTTTTTTTTATTTATATTGAACGGCGCATCAGAAAAATTATTATACTCTTAGAATTATTATTATTTTATTAATTTGTTTTTGGACATTAATAGTATTACAAATAGAGTTCACATCGTAATTTTTCCGATATAAAAATATCGGTTAAATAAGGCATAATAATAAATATGTGGGCTTTACAAAAGTAGATTCAGCAAGGTATGCGAAAAATACTTTTAAAACAATTCACCTTGTATATAGGCAGCTCTGTTCTTAAGAGTCTTTTGAATAAAATTACAAGTTCTTCTTAACAATGTCGAAGACCTAGAGTTGATCAACTCAATGATATCATATACTCTTATAATATATTAAATGACAATATTATGAGTACCTTAATTTATTATTTTCCAATGTTTAGTTAGGTACTAAATTTAAGTTAAAATTTATGTGTGAAAAAGATGTTAAATTGTATATTTTTTATGAATAAAAGGTATGGGCTGATGACGATGGAGAATTTCCATCGAAACGTTGCCAAATAATATAATTCTGGTTTATTCATCAAAATCGAGGAAAACCTAAATTTCCTTTTAAATTATTTGTTTTATTGTAAAAATTACAAATACGATCGGTGGTAAAAAATAGTATTAGATAAACTGTCGAGTGTTACATGGTAAACGTTCGTATACATTATTTAAAATAAGTTTTTAATACTCGTTCTTACATCGGTTTTTTAAATGCATTATACTGTACAATTTTGTCGATTAGTATTATTTCAAAATTATATATAAAAATAATACATAAAATTGAATTATATGATTATGATTACTTCGTATCCTTGAAGGTATATCCCGTCATTTTATTTAAACCTAAAGTGAGTGTCTACGGAGTTGGTTTTACGACTGCCAGACTAACGCGAATTAAAGGAGTACCAAAGTCAAGTCTTATCCTCCCGACCTTACCAGCCTCAAAAGTCACAGAAAATTAGTTATAATTAAAAAAGGACGATAATTTACGCGGATTGAGGAGAACAGTTCCCTTTCTTTATTAATAATCTACCTCAGTCCAAATTTGAAACAAAAATATCAATTGGGTTTCGAGTAATCCCTTACTTCTCGATAAATAGTCAATTAATATTTTTCCTTCATATTTTAAAGACAGATAGATTATTAATAAAGAAAGGGACTGTTCTCTTGGATTTACGTAAATTAACTTCCTTTTTTATTTATAATTAATTTTATATGATTCTCGAAGTCGGTAAGGTAAGAGGATGAAACTTGGCTTGGCTAATAGTTTTACAATATTTTAGACGTTTACACAAATTATCCAAGGAAAATCCATGTTTTGCGCAAGAATTTAAAAAAATGTTAATTAATAAAAAAGTTAATAAAAAATGAATTAACTATTTCAAACGTTCAAATGGAACCGAAAATATAAAGATTTTGTAAACATTAATTGATGCATATTTTATGAATGTTTAACCTTTGAGATATATATATACGTACGGCATTAATACGCGAAGTTAATTAAATTTTAATAGAACGAACAAATTTATTATACTCTTGCGCACATTTAAATTAAATATTGTATCGAACCGTTATTCGTCGATACATTTATATTAATTAGCCATTTCGCTAAATAAGGTTAATGCAAAGGATCTTATTAATAGAACATTTAATTACATTATACGCACGCGCGCGTGGTATATTATTATACCGCGCGTTAAAAAATTTGATCCGAAAATGTTAACCTTCGTGCTCGTAAACGCGAATGTAAATTGCGTTAGAAAGTTGCATTAGTTGAGGGTATACATACGGTTTGTAACGCGCGCTTTGAATATAGTCGTCGAAATATAAAAGTAATATTTGACTTAAAATTCAAATTATCCGGACGAATGGTAGATCCGAGAATTGAATTTATCAGGTAATGAAATGGTCGAAGTAATGAGAGTTAATTTTCGTATCATTAAAAACTTTGGATGTATTCAACTAGTTTAGATTATTAAAGCTTGGGAAGTGGTTTCGCTTTGCGTAAGGCTCACTTGCAGTCTAGTTTAAGTGGGATACAGGACGACGTAATCCGTATCGTGGTTCGGATAATACTGTCCTAAAACTTGACGTTTAACCATAAATTTTCGGGAAATTCAGGTAGCTCTTGCACTAGCCGGACTTCTCGCGGCTAAGCTTCCTCGCTCCCTCTGTCTCGTACACCACGAATTTTCCTTCGTGCCTCTTTCGCGCGGCGAAACACTGCTTTTATTAGCAACATAAAACTTCCCTATTAAGAATATAAACGATAGAAAATACTGTTATTGAAGCAATTTTAAACGTAAACGCTGGCACGTTGTTGCCGTTCCTTTCTTTATTTTTTTTTTTCTTTTTTTTTTTTGTAAAGCAACTTCCCTTTATATTTATCCATAAACAGGTAGTGCGCGGAAAATTAAAACTATTTATCAAAACGTTAATGTAAATTTAAATATATTCATGAGTACGCGGAGACAAAACTGTGATATTGTTATAGTATGAATGGATATTTTGCTTTCTGGATTTATAAAAAGTTGCGGTATATCTTTTAAAATTCAACAGCGTTGATCCATTTATAATATTAAAAAGATTATCAATCCATAATCCACGATGGAATTAAAATAACAATAAGTTATGTCATTTCATATTTTATTATATACTGAGAATAAAGTCTAGTAATGAAATTACAAATTGTAAAAATTCAAACAATTACTATACTGCGTATAGTAACGTTTACTAATAAGTCTACTAATTATTACCACAATTTTTGTAATAGTTACCATAATGTTTACTATACAGTATAGTAATTTTGACAATCCGTAATTTCATTACTAACCACTATTTTCATTTTTATTGCAACTTGTTTCTAAGTGTAATATTTATTTAAGTTTGAGTGTACAACACGAACGTAGTTTAACAATCTAAAAATTGTATATTTCCCGTACATATCTCTGAAATATACGAAACGCACAGGGAAGAAGGAAAATCCAATCGCAAACGTAAAATATAACTTTCATTTGAAGCACATCGCACATATAAGTACACACACGAAGGAGTAAGTTATTTCGTTCTTTATTTTTCAGTTGCGCCTTAAGCGTAAAGCGGCAGGTCAAAGGTGCAAAAGCGACACCGTACTGGTAGTTTGCTCGGTCTATCAAACTGGGTAAATTAGTAGCGCTAATTTCTCACTGTGAGACCTTGGGTTGCCGAGTTAGAGATGTCTGAAGGACATTAATAAACAGGCACCGCCCTCACAGAGAGAGGGAGAGAGAGAGAGAGAGAGAGAGAGAGAGAGAGAGAGAGAGAGAGAGTCTAAGGTAAATGAGACTCGGCGGTGAGGATGTGTCCCACATCTTCTTGATACGACTCTGTTCTCTGCACTCGGATGATACTAAGAGAGTACCTGCAACCAAGGAAAGACGCTTGAATCAAGAGATACAGGACAGCTTTTGCAAAATTTATTAGTTTAACCAAGATCTAAGGAACCCTTTGGTGATATACCTAATGTCACTCTCCTTACTAAGTGATTTGCAACTCGCGTTATATAACCAAAAGTACACTCGTACACCTACCTATATATTTCTTTTTCCCTGTACCTTTCAATTCAATTTTCGTTTTATTTGACATTTTACTCGGTCCACGGGACCGTTCAAACGATTACTAAATTGCTGCGACCGCTTCCATTTGCATCGACTTGTTTGACTAGTTAGAGGAAAGGATCGATTGCGAGAGTGTATGTATATATATGTATACATTGAATGCATCGGGAGATATTAATTTGCATCCGGAACGTCTTTATGCTCGTGCGTTCAATGTGTTTTGACGAAGAGATTCAAGCGCAAATTGCTTTATCGCGACTAATCAACCGCCCCGATTTTTAGTTATAAGTCAAGACTAATTAAAATCGATTGATCGTTCAATTATGATAATTATACATTATATCGATCGCTAACGCGTTATAACCCTTACTTATAACATTTAACCAGGGAATGTATCGCGTTTTTTTTTTATTATTATTATTAAATAGAACCGAACCAGTTGATTCGTCAAATTTACGTTGTGACCGAGGGAAATGTTGAATTTGAGGGTTGTAAGTGCAGTATCCATTTGAAAAGTAAAGAATAAGGAAACAATTGAACAACCAACCCCTCGCGGAGAAAGTTCCGAAATAACATTTCTAGCGACAGTGTCTATGAAACAAACGGAAAGTCACGGTAAACTAAATAGAGAGCCGCGTACTATATACCCTCCCTTACTTTTTAGAATAGCGTCGTAAGGTTCAGTTCGTTGAATGACAAACACCAAGATTTCTCAAAGAGTCGCGGTGCGCGAAAACAAAAGTTTCTCTTTCCTCTTCTTCTCCTTCGGCTCTCGGCGGTCGAGGATAAATGAGCGCGTTCAGAATATTTCCAAGCAATTGCCGGCCCGCAGAAATAAGTAAATTCAAAACTCCAAAAGATTAAATTTGTTTTGGAAATTTATACGCTTTATAAATTTCATTAAGAAATCGGCGCGAGAGGTGTAGAAGGGAAAGGAGCTAAGATTCATTTAGAGTTGAAATTATCCTTCCGTTTCTCTTTGCCTTCGCTACCCCCTTCCTCTCTCCTTTGGTACTTCGTCTATTCGTCCGCTCTCGAGCGTCCAGCCCAAAACGAGGAAACAATCCTTCAGGAAAGATGAATGGCAGCGGCCTTAATGGTCTTCTACGATGCAGAGACTTCCGCCCGGTAGCAGGCGAACTTAAGTGAAACTCACCGATCGTTGAGAACGAAGCTATCATCTCTCTCTCTGTCTCTATCTCTCTCTCTCCCTTCCTCTAACTTACTTTCTTTACTCTTGAGAAAAGAGAGAGAGAGAGAGAGAGGAGGGTGGGGGTCGTCTCTTATTCCGAGTGCTGGTGCTGCAACCTGCAAAATATTATTCAAAGCCAAGGAGTACAACCGGTTAGAAAAGGAAAAGAAAAAAAATATAAGAGCGAGGAATCGCGAGGGTGACTTGGTGTATTGTGATGAAATATATACAACTGCCTTATAGCGCTGTCTAAGTGGAAATCGACTGGGCGACAGCCTCGCGACGCCAACTTCATTTAAGTTCTTCATCCACCCGGTCACGAAGTTAGCTTTGCCCGCTCTCCTTCTTCCTCTTCTTCCATTTTCCCTCTCTCTCTCTCTCTCTCTTTCCCTCTCGTTCCACCTTTTCACATTAACTTTCCATATCGGGCATTAAAAAAAAAAAGGAAGAAAAGATGGCAAAGGAAGCTGAAGGGGACACGGTATAAATGAGAAACAAGCTACGGGATACTGTCTATGATGCAAAAATGGCTTAGTTTTCCTTTTATTATTCGAGGATAAAATGTTTCATCTGAAAGACGCTCTCGACAAATTCATTTTTGACCTCCTACTGATATTTAACTTTGCTAATTTCTTTTCTTACACGGGATTATAAAGTTCGTAACGTATATTGGAATGCTCAATATTTTTAATTTACAATTTTTTGTTAAAAGTATAACAACAGCACAATAAATATACATTTTTAATAATAAATGGATAAATTAATAACGATACGAGCTATAGAATTAACACTGTTGAACGTATACTCAAAAGAATTTTCATTAACAAAATAATTGCCATCATTCGTTCTCAACGTATTGCAGACAATTATTCTCTGATTAATAATACTAAATAACATGATTGTTAACACGATGCATTGAAAATAATTTTAAAGCTATAATCTATTCAACTAATTATTTAATTATTTATTGTTTGATTAATCTCATTAGTATAAAAAACCGTCTATTAATTAAAGGTTATTTTAATTGTTTGCCATGTTAATATTTCTCAATTTTTTTCCAATGGAATTACTTAAGTAATATTACGAGATTTAGATATAAATTATAATGATTTCCTTTGCGTTCAATTATTGTTGGATCATCAGTAAGAATTAGCCTGAGAGCGAAAAAGATTTCCAAATGAATTATAAATTAATTACTCTGTAACACGACTGTAGTCGTATTTGCGAGGTCAAGCGTCTTCGAAGAAAGATGGTTAGTGCAGTGGATCTCGTCGGGGTCACCGAGTTGACGATGTAGGGCGTCACGGAAACGAAACTGTCGGTCCTTTAGTGCTGTTTCCGTTAACCGTTCCTCTTCGTCTTGCTACACGGTTACTTGAAAATGTCGAAATCGGTGACTTTCTTCAACCTTTGGTCGTATACGGTATAGACCTTGACCATTCTCCTTCCGTTCGTTTAATTAAAAATAAATCTCGACCCTTCTTTTTTTTCATTTTATATAAATGCTACTTTTGTTGTGTACATTTTCATATTAGATTTTGACGTTACACGTTTACATTAAAAATACGTGGTTTCGCGAAATGCTGATAAAATTCTAATATTTAAATAAAAAATGTTTATTAAATCGTCGGCTTAATTAAGCACTTTTTTACGAACATAAATTATAGATAACAACACATGAACTATAAAAATAACGAATATATATTGTAGGAAAAAAAGCATTAATTTATAAACTTGTAATATCCTCATAATATTTTTGTAACAAAAATAAAATTTATATATGTTTTTTTGTATAATTTAAACCTTAAGGACGGAACATTCATTTTGAAACCGCTTTTTGAATTTCAATGCGTATCTCATTTAAAACTTATTCAGATTACACTTTAATAAATTATATTTTATATTTTATTCGTGTACATGTATATATTGTAATATTGCAGTTTTACTACGTGTCACTTATTTAAAAAAAAATTGACTAACGGAGCAAAACACGGCACCTGTCAGCTTACTATGCAAAGTAATTGTGCTATGTTTGTTATAAATGACACAAAGTCACATATATCCGGATGTGTGAAACCGATGGAAGCTTACTACGTGGTAAGTCTTTAGTGAGAGCTACGACTCCTAGATGCACACAATAGCACACTCACACTGTCCCGTTGAATCAAGCCCTTGATTCTATTATATCCTTCCAGAATCTTTCAGCATCGATATCCTCCTCTATCACTAAGAACACATTCTTATCCAACCTTAGCGAATCTTCAGTCGTTGTACAGTCTTGGCGAAGTCATTTTGCCTTTGAAAATGCTACTGCGCTCCTGTGTTTAGCCGTCTTCTGCCAATAAGTGCACCTGAAAATTTACTAATAAATAAACTTGTCAATAATAGAGGATTGAGGATAGAGAAGCTATAATCAAGTATATAGCTATATCTTCTGGTATACAGAGGATAAAAGAGGAAGTAACAGTGACACTTTGAGGTTAAGATAACATACTTAAGCAACATAGATGTATATATGGGCTATTTCACGTCAAGTGGTACGATGAAAATTTTAAATCGCTCCAAAATTTGAGAACAGGCTGGAAATATCTTTAAGAAGATAGAAAAAAAATTTTAGGTGTTAAAAATAATTTGCCTAAGAATTATTCCATCATAAAAAATGGAAATTTTTCAATTTTTTAGAAAATTTTCTATTTTTAAAGCCATTTATCTCAAAATCTATTAATTTTTTTGAAAAAACATTACAAACAACTTTTGTTCAAAATAATCTTTAGAACTTATCTACCTGGGTTACAATTCTTAATTTTAAAATCTCGAAGAGATAGAACGACCGTAAATATTGAATATCAAAAAAAGGCGACCACGCCACGATCGATTTTCATCTAACATCGCTCAAAAGATCACATTTTTGGAGAGCTTTCGAATGGCGGTGGTTAGATTATTGGCCAAGACTGCTGTTGTAGGTTATGCCTTAAAATACATGAAAATTAGTGATTTTATGAGGTTTATGAGGCATAACTTACACCAGCGGTCTTGGCCAATAATCTAACCACCGCCATTCGAAAGCTCTCAAAAAATGTGATCTTTTGAGCGGTGTTAGATCAAAATCGATTGTGGCGTGGTCGCCTTTTTTTGATATTCAATATTTCCGGGTATCCTATCTCTTCGAGAGTTTAAAATTAAGAATTGTAACCCAGGTAGATAAGTTCTAAAGATTATTTTGAACAAAAGTTGTTTGTAATGTTTTTTCAAAAAAAATAATAGATTTTGAGATAAATGGCTTTTAAAATAGAAAATTTTCTAAAAAATTGAAATATTTCCATTTTTCATGGTGGAATAACTCTTAGGCAAATTATTTTTAACACCTAAAATTTTTTTTCTATCTTCTTGAAGGTATTTCCAGCCTGTTCTCAAATTTTGGAGCGATTTAAAATTTTCATCGTACCACTTGACGTGAAATAGCCCATATATATATACACACACACGGAGAAAAATTTCTGATGAATTTTACCCTGGTGTTCTAGTAAAAGTGGGAAGTAGGACATAGCAGGGTAAAAAATACCCAGTTTTCAAATAGATTTAAACCGATCAGCAGGGTAAAATTTATTTGAAAACTGGGTATTTTTTATTCTGCTGTGTCCTTCGTCCCACTTTTACTAGAACACCAGGGTAAAATTTATTAGATATTTATTATCAGAAGACGACGTGCCTCTGTTGAACGACCGTGTTGTGCTGCCGATTCATACCGTATTCCCGGCAGCGAATACTTCATCCGCAGTGCACGAAGTCAACCTCGATGAAGTCCTCTAGCTCCCAAACAGATGATCACCACCGCAGTAAACATACGTTCACAACCGAAAAAGAACGAGCGATTCGCTACTCACATATAATTAATAGTGTTTTAATACATTATATGCTTTTAACTGTTTCTTAATAACTTCCTTGATCTTAGAATCTCTAGGACTACTACCTGTGACGGAGAATAGAGTTCTTGTCAGGTCTTGGATTGATTATTTTGGTTCGTAGCGATCATTTAATTAATTTATAACAATAGTAATTCCCTCGAAGTTAGCATATGTAGCAATGAGACTTATTTGCTACGCTAACCACTGCGCTACACCCACAATTGGTCGTACCTGTACTCTTCCTTGTCTTTTGCCTACCGATACGCACCCATATACCAAATGCCGATTATTGATCACAGATCCACCACGTCACAATATATATTATATACCTATATATATACAGTGCCAGTCACTTACTTTTACCCCCCCTGAGCAAAATAGGATAAAGTTTAAAGTTTTGTATCTTTGAAAGAGATCATCGTACAAAAACCAGTCGGAGACCATTTGAAAGCTTATTTTAATACCTTTCGATTGGCCTAAGTCACTTATAAAAAATACTATTTTTTGAAACTATTAAATGGCAATAAACTTGTTTCAAAAAAAAAATTTTTGGACACCTTTTTGAATTCAATGCAGTTTTTAAAAGATTGATGAAACCAAAAAGTTATCCAGATAGATTTTTAGCTTTTTTCAACAGCTTTCGACTGGTTTTTTTTTCATTTTTGTAACTTTATTTTAAACAAAGTTACGGTAGTTTTTGCTCGAAAATAGCCTTTTTTTAAAATCTAAATATATTAAAAACTTTATAGATACAAAAAAATGATAAAGAGAAAAAATGTCACTTTTATATCGTAGAATACGAAAATGTTTTAAGTAAGAGCAAACAAAAAAATTTTTATTACCTGTATTTTTTTAAGTACAATCATCTTTGAAAAAAATCAACCTGCAGAGGTAAAATATACAGTTAATAAAAAATTTTTTTGTTTGCTCTTACTTAAAACATTTTCGTATTCTACGATATAAAAGTGACATTTTTTCTCTTTATCATTTTTTTGTATCTATAAAAGTTTTTAATATATTTAGATTTTAAAAAAAGGCTATTTTCGAGCAAAAACTACCGTAACTTTGTTTAAAATAAAGTTACAAAAATGAAAAAAAAAAACCAGTCGAAAGCTGTTAAAAAATGTGATCTTTTGAGCGGTGTTAGATCAAAATCGATTGTGGCGTGGTCGCCTTTTTTGATATTCAATATTTCCGGGTATCCTATCTCTTCGAGAGTTTAAAATTAAGAATTGTAACCCAGGTAGATAAGTTCTAAAGATTATTTTGAACAAAAGTTGTTTGTAATGTTTTTTCAAAAAAAATAATAGATTTTGAGATAAATGGCTTTTAAAATAGAAAATTTTCTAAAAAATTGAAATATTTCCATTTTTCATGGTGGAATAACTCTTAGGCAAATTATTTTTAACACCTAAATTTTTTTTCTATCTTCTTGAAGGTATTTCCAGCCTGTTCTCAAATTTTGGAGCGATTTAAAATTTTCATCGTACCACTTGACGTGAAATAGCCCATATATATATACACACACACGGAGAAAAATTTCTGATGAATTTTACCCTGGTGTTCTAGTAAAAGTGGGAAGTAGGACATAGCAGGGTAAAAAATACCCAGTTTTCAAATAGATTTAAACCGATCAGCAGGGTAAAATTTATTTGAAAACTGGGTATTTTTTATTCTGCTGTGTCCTTCGTCCCACTTTTACTAGAACACCAGGGTAAAATTTATTAGATATTTATTATCAGAAGACGACGTGCCTCTGTTGAACGACCGTGTTGTGCTGCCGATTCATACCGTATTCCCGGCAGCGAATACTTCATCCGCAGTGCACGAAGTCAACCTCGATGAAGTCCTCTAGCTCCCAAACAGATGATCACCACCGCAGTAAACATACGTTCACAACCGAAAAAGAACGAGCGATTCGCTACTCACATATAATTAATAGTGTTTTAATACATTATATGCTTTTAACTGTTTCTTAATAACTTCCTTGATCTTAGAATCTCTAGGACTACTACCTGTGACGGAGAATAGAGTTCTTGTCAGGTCTTGGATTGATTATTTTGGTTCGTAGCGATCATTTAATTAATTTATAACAATAGTAATTCCCTCGAAGTTAGCATATGTAGCAATGAGACTTATTTGCTACGCTAACCACTGCGCTACACCCACAATTGGTCGTACCTGTACTCTTCCTTGTCTTTTGCCTACCGATACGCACCCATATACCAAATGCCGATTATTGATCACAGATCCACCACGTCACAATATATATTATATACCTATATATATACAGTGCCAGTCACTTACTTTTACCCCCCCTGAGCAAAATAGGATAAAGTTTAAAGTTTTGTATCTTTGAAAGAGATCATCGTACAAAAACCAGTCGGAGACCATTTGAAAGCTTATTTTAATACCTTTCGATTGGCCTAAGTCACTTATAAAAAATACTATTTTTTGAAACTATTAAATGGCAATAAACTTGTTTCAAAAAAAAATTTTTGGACACCTTTTTGAATTCAATGCAGTTTTTAAAAGATTGATGAAACCAAAAAGTTATCCAGATAGATTTTTAGCTTTTTTCAACAGCTTTCGACTGGTTTTTTTTTCATTTTTGTAACTTTATTTTAAACAAAGTTACGGTAGTTTTTGCTCGAAAATAGCCTTTTTTTTAAAATCTAAATATATTAAAAACTTTTATAGATACAAAAAAATGATAAAGAGAAAAAATGTCACTTTTATATCGTAGAATACGAAAATGTTTTAAGTAAGAGCAAACAAAAAAATTTTTTATTACCTGTATTTTTTTTAAGTACAATCATCTTTGAAAAAAATCAACCTGCAGAGGTAAAATATACAGTTAATAAAAAATTTTTTTGTTTGCTCTTACTTAAAACATTTTCGTATTCTACGATATAAAAGTGACATTTTTTCTCTTTATCATTTTTTTGTATCTATAAAAGTTTTTAATATATTTAGATTTTAAAAAAAGGCTATTTTCGAGCAAAAACTACCGTAACTTTGTTTAAAATAAAGTTACAAAAATGAAAAAAAAAACCAGTCGAAAGCTGTTAAAAAAAGCTAAAAATCTATCTGGATAACTTTTTGGTTTCGTCAATCTTTTGAAAACTGCATTGAATTCAAAAAGGTGTCCAAAAATTTTTTTTTTGAAACTAGTTTATTGCCATTTAATAGTTTCAAAAAATAGTATTTTTTATAAGTGACTTAGGCCAATCGAAAGGTATTAAAATAAGCTTTCAAATGGTCTCCGACTGGTTTTTGTACGATGATCTCTTTCAAAGATACAAAACTTTAAACTTTATCCTATTTTGCTCCAGGGGGGGTAAAAGTAAGTGACTGGCAGTGTATTAATAAAAACGAAATTTTGTAAACAATGTAATATAGAATACGATGTTTTTTTAAACACATTTATCTATATTTCTCATTTGAATTATAATATTTTTTTCATTTAAAATTAATATATCTCGTGTAAAGAAAACATAATGTATCCAGTTAATGAAAAAAAAATTAATTACTCGTCGAAATGAAACATTGCAAGATTAACTATCGTACTTGAAAATTATTGCGAGCAAAAATTTGCCTTAGGATTTTTTGCATTATTAACCTAACCTTAAATTTCAATTTATCTCTCGGTGGAAAACTCGTCTTTCGCTTATCCTTCAATAAAACAATGATTTCTCGGAAAGACAGAGAGAGAGAGAGAGAGAGAGAGAGAGAGAAAGAGAAAGAGAGAGAAAGAGATATGTATATATATATATATATATATAGCCACATGTAGCTGTGCAATGTCTCACGTTAATTAAACGTCGGTCTTATAGATGGAGAGACGCGTTGCGCGCTTTAATATAATGTTGAACGCGAATAAGACGACTACTCATCGAGAGCGAGAAAGGGAGAGAGGAAGAGAGAGAGGGAGAGGGTGGAGAGTCCCCTTCGCGGTTTGAGCTTGAGCGTGACCCGCTGGACGTAGTTAAGAACCGTGTGCTTTCTGCCGGGGGAAAAAAAGCTCTGACTTTTATTTCATCCAGTCAGTGGAAATGAGGCGCAGTTCGCTACGGATTATGCATTGCGCTAAAATGCAGATACAAATTTCCCCCCGAGAGCCATGACCCGGTTTCTCTCTCTCTTTCTCTCGTTCTTTCTCACCGTCTGTTTATCCCTCTTCCCTCTCGCTTGCATTCTTTCCAGGCTTCTTCTTCGGACGATCCACTTGCCGTTTCCGCCACTGCTATTTTCGCCGTCTCTCGGTTCGTTTTTCTCGTGTACTTTTCGTTTCCCATCTTTCCGTCTCTCTCTCTTCTTTTTTTTAAACTCTCGTTGTCTCGGTACATCTCGATGCTTTTTCACCGAGGGTATATAACTACTCGACGCCACGATGCGCTCAGCCTTACGTAGCTCCTCATTAACTTTGTCTCAGCCGCCATTTCTCTCCCTTAATTCTCTTGGAAAACACTGCTCGGTCAAGTCTCCTTTAATAGATAGATCGCGTCGGGACGTTAAAATATTACTATAAGAATTTCGCGTTTAAACTCGTTTGCCAATTTTAAACTCGCGGCAGGAGGAGGAGGAGGAGGAGGAGGAGAAGGAGAAACGGGCTCCGAGAGAGTTTTTATTTTCACCCCGATGTACTTGCCTCCGAGCGGCGGCGACACACTTAAAAACAAGTTTTCAAATTTTTTATTCAACCCTGGGAGGAATGTGTCTACGGGATCGAGCATTTCCGAGGTTAAAAGGAAACCTGTGTAGCTTGTATACCGTAGTTAACTATTCGGAGTCGGTAAAAAAATCATCCTATCGAGACGAAAGTTTATCTTTTCGTATTTGTAACCGGTTGGATCGTATGTATGTATATATATATACACCCCTAAACAAATACCTATAATTTATTTAAATTTTATTCTTGTTGTTTTTATTTCGAGGGATATAAAACTTTTCATTACATCGAATGATTTTCAGCGATTCGAGTAAATAACGAGTCTCTTTTGAAATTCCATCCCGTCATATAGACGTATATATCTCGCGAATGTATACTGTAAGGAACGCGTGAGAGGGAAAGAGAGAGAGAGAGAAGAAAAAAAAAGATGTTGACTCCGCAAAATCAGCTCATCGTTCACTCGGGTTTGGACAGTTATTACAAGGGAAATGGTAATTCCTAGTAAATCGGATAGTCACGGTATAACCGAGAAAAGGAACGAGCCGAGGAGAGAGCGAAACTTTACAATTCAAATGCACGAATTAAGAATCCTTTTTCCCATCGTGTATATCTCTAATAAACGAAACTCAAGAGAGAAAGAGAGAGAGAGAGAGGGAAGGCAAGTAAACGTAGAACCTCGAGAAAATTCATTCTTAAATACCGTGCGAGCTCAGCTCCGATAAGCTTTCCATTCCAAAACATTCTCTCCCTCCTCGTTCACGTATCATCGAATACGCGTATACACACCGCGCCGCTCCTCTATGTACACACATATATACAACCGTGTAAGTGGTTAGAACGAGATCGACTTTCATCCATTGTAAGAAGAAGTATCTCTTAACGTCCAGCGAATGGCGCAGCATTATACTCTCTCCTCTAGGTACAGAAAGAGGATGCGCTTTGTACGAAGGCCTCTCCTCCTCCTCCCTTCCTCCGAAACGCATTAGAAGAGAATAATACGGCTGGAGAAATTCCAATTGTACGACTGCGTCGTACGGTTTAACGATTCCGTGTACGTATCTATAGGCCACGGGCCAACGGGTAGAAAGAGATACGGGTACGTGATTATAGTTATACGCGCTTTCGCGAAAACAAAAAAATAAGGAGTCGGGAATCAGTAGCGTTCGTCCGGTTTTCTCGGGTATAAGCACTCTTGGAGAACGGAACGATTTCGTACGAAACAAGCTACTCTCAAATGAACTGCACACCCAATTCTCCTTTACTTTCGGTATACGCGGCTATTTTCTATCTTCGTTACTATACAGACACTCGTACACCGGTCGTTGTACTTTTCATCCGTCTGAGCGCACCTCCTTTTTACTACTCGGCGCGAGCCGTACGGTATTAAAACGCGAGGAAATATCCTTCGAGTGTTCTATAATCAAGTTCCCGATCGTTCGCTTAATTCATCGTTCTTCACCTCTGTATTGAGAGTTGACTAGCTGTTGCCTATATTCACCTCGAATTTCTCGAATGATTTCCAACAATTTATTTGTCATAACTTATATATATATGTATATACATCTCATGCAAAATCGAGTACGTGTGCTTGGATACGTTAAGGGGATACGACGGAGCCACGAACTTACTAAAATTCTGGGATATAACCGTTCCCTCCCCCTTTCCATATTCAATTTTGTTCTATACACATATCGTGGTTCGCATATTAAATGTGCATCGTTATATACTACGGTATTGAATGGAATGTTCATTAACAATTATACATACATATCGACGTTGAAATAAATACGATACAAAAAAGCAACGGTTTAATCTAAATTTTTTTTTCTATTTCATCGAAAATAAACGAAACTTGCGCAGGTGTATATATACGTATCTCAATTTGACGGTAAACAAAAGAGTAATTGAAATATTCAATTAAATGTCTTTTTACGAAATAAGACCGTACGGTGAGGTATACATCAGAGAAGAAGAAGAAAAAGAGGAAGGAAAAAAAAACATAGAATCTCAATTATAAACATTATCAAGTGGAGTATAAATAAAGATAATAAACATTCCATTTGGTACGTCAAATGGGTTAGGAGACGGGTAAATTACGGTACAATTACGAGTCTTCTACACAGAGCGCGGCGTGGCGCGGCGCGCAAGGAACTAATAAATCACTCGAAAGGCTACGTCCGGAAATCAAACCAACGCAAATCCTGAAAGTGATTTGTGTTTTCGCGTAATGAAATCCCATTCAGGTAGGAGACAATGGTACTCTTCCCTGAAGAACCCTGAAACAGGGAGTATTACCGTAGCGGAAGAGTAGGAAGAAAAAAAGAAAAGAAAAAGGAAAAAAAAAACGAAGAGGAAAATGAAAAGTGAACGTACACGGTGAATGCCTTTGTTAGGGGATAAGCGCAAGCGCAAGGTTAACCCGACTCCCATAATACGAGGAAGCTTCGAAGTAAAGTCAGTACGGGAGAGTGGGAGAGAAAGAGAGACAGAGAGAGAGACAGAATACTGCGGTAGCCTCAAAGTCTAAATAAACTTTGCTAAGGGGGTTGTAGCCCCGGGGGCACAAAGTGCTCCTCAAGATCTGATACAGCCGATCGTCTTGTTTCGTATAGGTACGTGGCGGAGCTGCCGGCGCAAATGTTTTAACCGGGCGTGTGTACCGCCGGAACTCCGGCTTAACGGTGCGCGTCTTGCGCTTCCTCTCTCTCCTCTCTTTCCCTCACCCCTCTTCGTCCCTTATCCGTCTCGACTAACGGCTTATACGCGGTATTTAATGAGCATTACAGATGCGAGTCGACGAGATCTTTCAAGAGGTTGCCTAAATTCTCCTTTCTGGAATTGCGACCCTTTCTCGTCACATTCCCAAGAATACAAACATTTCTTTATTATTTTTTTTTTAATATTTGGAGAGTACACGAATTTATTATTTTTTTTTTTTACAGAAACAGTTTGGTTTTTGACTAATGAAAGGAGCGAGAAGTTACGTCATTGTTATTACTTTTTTATTTTAAAATTGTAACAAATACTGTCATTTTTAGAAGGACGCCAAAGCTAATTTATTCATTCAATTTTCTTGTGACCTTACTTTTGAATATTTTGTTGTAATAGAAAGAGTATATAATTTTGTATAAAACAGGGAAAAGTCTGCCCTGCATAAAGATGCAACGTATCATTCATCACTATTTCAAGATTAAGGAGATATTGGACTCAGAAAATGATTGGTGATATTTTTTTGATAAATAAACGAATGAATATTCGAAAAAATTCTCTTCAGGTCTTCATGCATGATTAGAACAATATACCCAAATTTTTTCAGATTTTGAAATCGATAATATAATTACGATGGTTGGGTTGCAAGATTATGTCTTTTTTCACTAATAATTACCTACCCAAATTATACATTCCATTATTATATAAAAAATTATTTTTTCTTTAAAAGTCGATCCTTTTGGCACTCCCTTATGTTTAAGCCATCCTTATGAATTTTGTTCAGATTTTAAATTCCATATTATAAATACAATTTTTGGATTGAATCCCCTTAAATTAATTTTTTCTATTTGATTTTAAATAACGATCCCATTAAACATAATATCATTATTTATTGAAATCTTACACAACCATATAAATTATATCTATACACAATACTTTGTTCTTATTGTATAATGTTACTTGAGAATTGTGATTGATTTTAATATTTCGATAATCGAACTGAACGTGTACAACTGAAAAAATATTGTCATAAATATTGTTATCGCAACATTACGGCATGATATATTAATTAAAAATATTAGGTACATATTTGTAATAAATTTGATGTTAAAACTCTACAGAACCTGGTAAACATGTTATTGCAGTCGGTTCATAGGAAATTCTTATCACGGGGAGAAAAATATATATCCTAGAAATATCTACCCAGACAGAATTTAGTACACGCGAAAAAAAAAAAAAAAAAATTGAAGTCTCGTCTCGAGTAATCGGTGAGCAAGTTATTACCGACAGATATGCATGACCGCACTTGCTTTCATGGATGTTTTATAAACTGAGCTTACTAAGATAAACTTAAGTTGAGATTACGTATACCAACTTTCTTACACACACGCACGCGTACATACTTACGAAAATGTACAATTTATTTTTTAACCGCAATAGTACAAGACAACGTGAGCGTAGACATTAAATAAGTGGAGGCATAAGTAATTATTTTAAGTAATTAAAAATCGAGTTGAGTAACAATGTTGTTAAAGCGAATAGAAAGAGCACCGTTTCGTTACGCGAAGAAAAAAAAAGAGAGAAAGAAAGGAAAATTACTTTTTGTTCGTAACATCCATTTGCGTGCCTAAATGTATTACGCGACCTACACACACCTCCCATGAGAGAATGTGCAATCCTTCAAATATATAACACGTTATCCCAATGGAAAACCTGAATAAAATATTCGTGTTATTAAAATACTTTTTCGCGTTCATAAATTTTTAGGATATAATTACCGAATGAGATAATGGAAATCTAGCGAACGCATTATAATAATTTCACTTTCGGCAAATGACATTTTGGTGAAATAATATTCGTGTATGCGTTTTCCTTTTTTTCAGCGGAACAAGATCACGTTGTGTATAACGTCGAGAATAATAAAATAACAATAAGCGCTCGCAAAAAAATGTTTTTGAATATCCTGTCCTCCGTGTTTTCTTGTTTGACGAATCGCAATTTCCCGGGAGCGGAACTCGTAGGAAATGCAAAGCCGGTAAGAAAACACCTCGGTGAAGGCGAGTCGAATGAACACCCGTTCAAGAGAAAGAGAGAGAGAGAGAGAGAAAGACGGAGAGAGTCTCTCTGTTGCACTGAAAAATTCATACCCGCATAATTGCTTTTACATAAAAGCCAACCCCACTCGAAAAAAAAGCCCATAATAATGAAACAGAACGACTGGGTAAGGCGCAAACTTTACTTAAGTGCCAGAAATCGGTGAGGAACGTCGAATGCGTCTGTATATATATATATTGAACTGTGAGGGAGAGAATATTGACTTGGGTCGCTTCATCCTTCTCTCTCGCTTGACTTACTCTCAAATCGTATAGCCGGCTAAGCGGGAAATTATACGAGTGTGTCGTCGGTGGATTTTCGCGACAACACGACACAATCGTATCTTCCATCTATATATATATATATATATATGTCGCATTAAAGAGACCGATCGATGCGATGGCTAAATTCCGGCCGCGTATCTTTTTCGCGAGTCTCTTTGAGTCCATCGGTAGATTGTGGATTTCCTATTTTTTGTCGGGATTCTGGGTGGTTTCGCCATTTGTTTGATTCAACTAAGGATATCTGGCAATTTTCTGCTGGATTTTCAAGTTTTCGATTGCCTGAAAATGCTGATGTCTTCGATTCGATTGCCGTACTAAATTCTCTTTATTTCGTTACAGTTTGCATTTAATTGATCCGGGTGTTTTATCAATCTCACACGGGTAATCCCCGGCCTGTCCCTATATATTTTTTTGTATTCCTATACATATATATATTTCCCCTATTTTTTATTTGTAATATGAAAACAATGCTGTCAGATGTACACGCGTAAAAATAGTGCAGGTTTAGGATTCTTGTGTGGAAGAAAAAAATGAAATAAAAAAAACTTTCGTACAAAAAAGAATGAATGTACATACGAATAAAGAAACAACGAACTTCATTAAAATCGTCGTGCTCGGGAATGTTGAACGTATATATAAAGCTTTCTCGTTTGACAAGGTTGAAGCTCGCGGTGGGCGTTTATTGGCAATCTCGAGACTCTGTAAATTTGTCAACTTTTTCATAGTACACTCAACACACACGTCCTAAGAAATACCAACGACGAGACCTTTTTTTCCCCTCACCCCCACCGTAAGTGAGAAAAGGGGGCGAAGGAGAGAAAGGAAAAAAGGAGGCAGTGCTCTGAGAGAGAGAGAGAGAGAAGAAGAAGAAGAAGAAAAACTATAGATGACGAAGAAAGAAAAAATTAATGAGGCGAGATGAATAGGCGTAGAAATCAAGAAAATTAATGATATATGTATATATAGTTTCACATAGTGGAGGGGAAAAAAGAAAATCGAATACAAAAGGGAAAAAAAGGAAAGAAATAGAAATGATAGGATAGCATAGTAGTAGTGTAGATCTAGGCCTAAAAACCGATGGAAGGAAGGTGATGGGATTAACGGAAGAAATGAAAGGTTATGCCGACTGGTTGTAGTTGTGAAAGCAAAAGAGAGGGAGGTATAGCGAGAGAGAGAGAGAGAGAGAGAGAGAGAGAATCAGAAATGACGGAAGGAAACTAACGCTTCGGGGCACACGCTTCGCGACGATTTATAGCGGATAAGGGTTGGGAGGGGTGGAGTACGTTGGTGGCGCCATATAACCATCACTCATTTTGTCAATAGCGGCTCACCCACACGATTCACCAGTGTACGTGCGATATTGTACGCGTGTGGATGTGTGGGTGGGTGTGTACCACCCGAGAGTTGCAAACCGAACAGCTTTATTCTTTGCGCGCGATTTCAAATAGCCGCATAGTAGAATTGTATAGGAGAGTAGACAGGCAGATTCATAGATAACAGAAACAGGGCCAACAAAAGGCGTAGGAAACGGGAAGGAAGTGCTGTACGATCTCGACTGATGGAAGACGAAAAATAGAAATGGACTGTGTGGATAAATGTTATTCTCCAACTTGTTTATCTCCCTATCTCTCTCTCTCTCTCTCTCTCTCTTTCAGTCCCTTCCCCTCCTTCCATTCCGCTATTTCTATTTCTATCTCGAAGCCACACACGAGATTTTGCGTGATTGTTGCACCCCGACCGTTGAGCGAACACCGGGGAAAATATCATTTTTGTTGGAAATATATGTGTATTACCCTCTTTTTACGGGTTACTCGTAGTTGCAGTTAATGAATATTTTTTAACCCGAGGTGGCAGTCAAATTACAGCGATCTACCTTCAATCATCCAAAAATTGTAACTTAATCGTCGAACTAAAAATCTAGAACAACTGTCACGAGACTATATCGAAAAAGTATAAGGATAATCACGTAATGATAAAAGGTATTGAAATAATAGAACTTATCATTAATTAACTTCAGAGTACCATACCTTGTCTTTGGTGTATTAGTTTAAATTGTCTGCACTTAGCGAAAAATACAAAATTAGGGGAATACCGTAGTCCTATACCTTACGCACCCGTGCACCCACATTATCGACTTTTCGCTGCAAAAAATCAATATTTATTTAATCGAAATTTTACAAATGTAATATACATAAATCGATGATACATAGTCCAAAATTTGATAATTTTACATAGATTCATCGAATAAAACGAAAACTAGTATTGTCGTTTATACGCTACAAAAACGTTACAACAACAACAACAACAATAACGGAGATGATAATTCTCTCGTTACTTTCGCGTCAATCGAGCGAGTATAGAGAAGAGAGAGAGGTTGGGTTCGCGATTGTAGTGATATCGGAGAATGGACCGAGCGTTTCAGCGACTTATCACGATCGTGAATGCAGTCCGAGGGCATCGACGCGGTTTAGTGCATCGTCAGGAGCATCGACGGGATGACGATGCATGCCGTTTGCGCACTTTGTATTGAGTGCACGCTAATATCCTACCCGGCGTTCATCAGCCTCAATGACCAAAGCCACTACCGCCGCTACAACAATATCGCGGCTTCGATGATTCCAACCTCGGCACAATATCGGGGAATATGCGCCTTCGACCCCAAGTCTCGGAGCTCTACCTTTCTCTCCTCCTCCTGGGTTTACCTCTCGCATAAACTCGCGCGTATCTCCCCATCTTTTTAACCCAATAAATCGTTTCATACGCAGAAAAACTTGACTTTCGTAATGAGCTCCGTTGTTAACGAGGGATAAATCAAGTGTATAAAAAATCTCGTTTATATATATATTTATCCGTACTTATGGGAATAAAAATTTCTTCTTTAAATATATATATATATATATATCGAGTGAAATAATCTATTTTAACTGATACTACCTGTGATAACAGTTGTTTGTCATAGCGATAAATCGATAATTCGAATTTAGCGATAAAGACAGCTATTATAACAAGCGCGCATTAGCATGTTCACATAAATTATAAATGGGCAGAAACTAAATATAATCTATCATGCGCATAAACATTGTGTTACGTTACACAAGACTATTTTGCGTATCGTATATTTATATTTTTGTTTGTTTTTTTTTATAAAATTCTATATGTCTTTTTTTTTATTTTTACGTACAAAATCGTCGTTATTTATTGAGAAGTTAATTCCTGTAACAATTTAATGAACATCAATAAAATGTCATTTTTGAGTTCTCATCGTGTAAGGTAAATTTTAGCCATAGTTCAGAACAAATACCAGGAGATGAATTGTCCGAGAGCTTAACGGCTTGCGACCAATCAAACGCTGAGAAAGCAGTTATATGTACGCAATTTAATTACCGGTACACGCACGTAATAATTTTGTCGTCAAACAATCATTATCATGTTTCAAACTAAATTTTTTATGTTTCTATTTGTTGTACACTATTTACAACGTAATAAGGATTAAAAAATATTGTCATTAGTTGGTTCAATGTTAAATTTATAGCTTGAATTTTAGTAACAAAATAATCTTCGAATGTTCTGCTTATATGTAGACCCTTAAAGCTAAGAGAATTCGACGTGTTTTAAAAATTTTTCGTACACAACACGTCATTTTTCGGGTTCGATTTGCTTTTAACAAGTGAAAATATCCTCTGGCAATATGTAATATATTACACCGGAGTTCATAAATCATCGAAACCATATTTTCAGTTTATACTACCTATATACGAAGCGAATTCATTCTTTCAAATCAATTAACAATATTTTGTCATTTCTCATAAAAATACAATTTATATATAAATATATTTTCACTTCTCATTACGCAATTCTATTCTATATATATCCCATCCATTAAAAATAAACAATAAAAAATGTAAACTAATCAGTGCATTCTTCCAATTGGCGTATATACCGATATATAAAATGAAAAAGTCCTCTAACCTAAAATTTCACGTATACACAAGTACTAAACCGATATTTTATTGTTATTCAAGATAATACCAGATAATTCCAGGTAGAAAATAAAATAAATTTCTGTTCTTCGGGAAATTGAAAATATAGTGAGTATAAGATGTACACGGTACTATGAGGTATAGAGTATATAGTACTTGGTGCGGGTCGATTAATTTAGAAAACTACAAAGAGATACTTGTGAATCCACGACGCGTCAGACGGTAAACAAAAAGACTTTATATTTATAGACCATGAAAAGGAGTTGGATGATCAGCCGACTGATGAAAGTGTATATTTCTGCAAAAGAGACAGTTTTTAATGGCGATTGCTTGGTGCATTGCTCAATTTCAAAGGCCATAAAGCGTCCGTTTCTCATGTTCCTCCTGTTTTCCGTTTTACGATCACACGGTTATGGTGCAGCGCGGAGAGAGCGAGAGCGAGAGAAACGGATCGTATAGTACGTCGTACGGTAACTTCGTTCGTTCTCTCTTCTTCTTCTTCTTCTTTTTTTTTTCTAAACTTTGGCGAACCAGTTGATATATTCCAACTCATTATATTTGTATTTTTTCAATGCTCCTCAATATCGACGACGATTTAGCTAACGATGGTCGAGTCTACCGCGGTACTGCAGACAACGATCGCGATGTAATTCAAATTTCTGTGTACGAGCAAGTACATTCCTTTATTTATAATATATAAATAGGAAATAACTGCGTCATACCAATATCATCGTAGAAAATGTATTTCGGAGAACGAATTGATATTGAAAGATGAAGAAGAAAAGAGACATGAGAAACGCAACTCGCGTATGAGCCGATACACAACGGGGCAACCCATCTCGTTCGACTAGGAGAAGGTAGACCCGACTTTGGGTTGCTCGCACGAAGTAAAGAAAAGCAAATGAGCATTGGGTAAATGAGAGAAGAAACGTCTACGTGTTGAGTTATGTATATATATAGTCGACCGAGGACCGATTCCCACGTGGTTAGCTCAAGAAATTGATTACCTAAGGGAATCCGTCATGCAAGCTCTCTCCCTCTCTCTTTCTCTCTTTCTCTCTTTCCCTATTTAACCGGTATACACGTACGAAGACGCGAGTACACATACATAGTTGAAGCAGTTGCCACACAACCCGAGTGGAAAAAAGCACTTAAAAGCCTTGAAATATTATCCGGCTCGTTTCTGAGCGTATACACGTATATATGTATATAGTTATATGTATATATACACGCCCGGAGACGTAAATTCCTCTTGAGAGTGGCGATGGGGGTGACCCCTGGAAAACGCCTCTCTACCTCCCTCTTTCCCTCTGTTATATTACAAAACAAAGTGCGAGTAAAAAATTACGGCTCTGGGCTAACTAATATCCTTACGCTCTAAAGGCTCGCGTAATTGCTCTGGAGAGGGAGAGAGAAAACCAGTAGCGAAGCCAACATTCGATTTACGGTACTTTGAAGCTTCGCTCGACAGTCCAGAGACCACGAGCTTTCGACTAGAATTCCATTTACTCCTTTATTTTTTCATTTTTTTTTTCTTTTCTTTCTTTCTTTCTTTTTTTAATTATACCGAACATATACCGGCTACTGGGACAATATTTATAATTGGTTATTATGAAAATACGAAAATTACATCTCTAATTTTTTAAATCGTAACATTTTTAAGTAAATATCGATTCGATTAAAAATCATCTTTTTCCTTGCTTTTATTTGACTAAGCTACTTGTGCAGGTTGAGTTGCTTTTTTTTTATAAAACTTAATTGCAGATACTGAATTCGTAATATTTTATGGATCGTTAATTATATTACTTATTTGTAAAGGATATTCGAAAGGGAATTTTTTTGTCTGTGACTTATTAAGGAATCACCATACTATTACTTTTTCCTGCATTGACTTAGCAGTGCTCACTTAATACAATATATTTAATTAATTTATTATTATTATTCAACTTGCTTAATGCAATTTTTAGAGTATTGCTTTATATAATACCAATGATAATGTTTTATTACATAAGTGTTTTATAAATAAGAGTTTTCGGTAGTAAAAAATAGTTATAATTTTAAAACCGAACAAACGAATGAAAATAATTCAAACGCTTTACGTAAGTACACGATTAAATGAGATTCTTAGTTTTTCCCTCTAATACTTGCATGCGATAAAATATTTACATTTTCCTGTACAATTCAAATTATTCAAGAGAACCAATTTTTTTTCTCTTTTGATCACAACGTTGCTTTCACGAACAACAACTCCATTATACCCACTATAATGAAATGTCAAATGTGTCAATTAAAAGAGTACAAGGGAGCTTAAAAGGATTCGTCTATATACGTTTCCCCATAATAAACGATGATGCAAAACCAAAAGAGAGCGAGAGATCCGTTTTAGATAATAAAATTCTTGAATAAAGTTTCAAGCGTTTCTTTCAATCTTTCGGAGTAACATTTATAGTTTCGGTTCTTTTCGTGGGCAGAGAGAGAGAGAGGAAATACAAAAAAAAAAGAAAAAAAAATAATTGAGTTGCAGTCTTAGACCTACTGTATCCACTCGATCATCAGAGATAGAGAATACTTTAATTGAAAAAGTTTCGATTTGTTTCTCTTTTTCAAATGGAAGTAAGATTTACGTGTAGAGAGAAAGAGAGAGGAGGAGGGAAAAGAGGAAACGTCAGACTGTCCCCAAGCGTCTTTTCTTCGTGAACTTTTTTTTCTCACGGTATTTTCACCTCGAGAGTGTGTTTTGGAAAACAGCTCTATGAATATGCGAATCGGATCTAATTAAAATTTCCTCCTTCTTTTTCTAACTTTCTTAATGAAACGCACGAGTCGCCAAAGCAACCATTTGGAATATCGAAAATTCTCCTTTTTTTTCCTCTATCGCGGGTGAGAGGATTACCTTTTCAAATGTAAAATAAACGCCCTCGGCCAATTTGTCGAGTCATCCCGAGGTATAAACAAAATTGCTCGCCTTAAAATTCCTTTTACTAACTGAGAATACATTCGCTTTCTCTTTGGGTCTGTAGAAGAAAAAAAGAAGGAAGGTGATGGAACTTTTCATAACATTAAAATAACCTTATCTCCTTTGGTTGACGTTTATAGCTAGGATTTCCACTGACGAGAATTTTTCCCTCTTTTACGTATGTATGTATGTGCATATATATATATATATATATATATATATATATATATATATATATATATATATCGTAGAAATACGCGATAATCCATTTATGACGCAGCTTATTTCGCATATTTTTATCCGCGAGTATACGAATTAAAAATTCCCGTCACGCGGTAATATGAGGGGTGCAGGGTTCGCGCGCACCGAGCTAACTCAAGTGCAAAAATATTTCTTAAGGAAAAACCATCTGCACCATTTCTTTCGGTCTGCATTAGTAATGCACATTTCAGTAGGACACTGATGGATGGCGAAGATGGCCCGTTTATACTTATATAAAGTTTTTCGCGTGTACCCTGCGCACGCACACACACAGACAAACACAGAGACACCGTTGGTATCTACGAGGATTTTTCGCGAGCGATGAAAATCAATATCCTCAAGGTCTTGTAGCACGTCCTGCTGATGAACGGCGTAACACGCGACACGCATATCCGAGCCTCTAGCTTGACTATTTTACCCTCAACAATTCGTACGTTACGGGAAAAGGAAGGAAGAGACTCGGGATTTTCCAATGTCGATCACGTGCACCCCGTACCGTACTGTACCCACAGGCTGTGTACCGCGACACCCCTACCCCTTGCAGAAGGGAAATTTTATCGAGGCGGCTCCACACTCGGGCTTATCAAAACTTTTGTTATTTCGTATTTATTGTCACCCTGTGTCTCACCCAAACCTGCAACTACAACCGACTGGATTCAACTTATAACTTTTATCTTTATACTGCTCGAAACCTATGTTCGGGCGTAGGTTCCGTTAATTTAAGAATACCACAGTTTAACAAGTTTTTAACTGACGTTTGCTTCACGATATCATATCTTTCAGAAATTGCGATTGTCCTTTTGTAGAGAGAAAAAACGTCATAGACGCACGTTTATTGATAATATTATAGTTGATGCTTCAATCTCGACTAGACTCTTTGGATCTAATAAATTTTTTTCATAAACCCTCAAAATTCGAAGGATATATATATATATATATAGATATAAATGGTATTGTTACCTTTTTTCAGCGCTCGCTTCGTCCCGAATATCATCTTATGAGCACTAAAATAAATAGCGGTTAGCTATAACTTTTTCTCTTTTACTCAAAACGGTACGTAGACGCAACGTGTATGAAGTTAAAGAGATGTGATACTATTTATTTTTCAATTAAAAATCAATTTATTATTCTTTCGAAAAATTTGTGCTTTTAAAATTTTCTACAGTGTGGAAGCGTGATATATAAAAATTATTTTACACGTGTTACTGTTTGCAGTTGAATATAGTAAAATCTACGATAGTCGAGGCATATTCCTATACGTTAATATAAAATGTAATTTTTAATCTACCTTACGGTATGAACATGACCTATATAAATATTATTAAAAAATTTTATACATATAGGTGTATGATTAAAATTTATATATGATGAATTGTTACAAACAGAAAGTTTTTATAAATAATATTAATTATTTTTTGAAAAATCATGTTCATCGAATATATACATTTATCTTTTAACAATATACCCGCAAATAATGATTTGAATGTATCATTTGTTGTTAATTAAATTTTTGCGAAAATAGTATCCCATTCGATATTTTAAATACGCATTTTGGATCGCGAAAACTGCACATCCCCGTAATTCGAGTTTTCCGTCCACTTACAGTCGATAACAATACATTACATTTTTATAATAAATTTTTACAACAAAGTCGTTGGAAAATAAAGTTTTATATTAAAGATAAAGTTCGTGGAGCGATACAAAGAAAAATGGCACTCATAAAAATATACACTTACAAATGTTCCGAGTAGTAAAGACGAAAGTTCGGTCAGGCATTGAAAAGTTACAATAAAAACCATCGGCAACAACTAGAACGTACAACATTGTCATTTTTAAGTAAATCTAGAAAAGAACATTGTTCAAGATTTGCTTTGGGTTGCGCACATCAGAATTGCTCAACTAAATACAAAGTGTGTCGGGTAGTAAGAGAGAAAAGAATCTGTGACCGTGAGGGAAAGAGGGGACCGAGAGAGGAAAGGCGGAAAGAGAGAACACGCTCAACTCGGCTAAGGGAAAAACAAAATAAGCACGAATTCAAAGGAATGAATTAAGTTTTATGCTCACCTCGAAAAATAGAGATACAACTTTGCCGGCGTTTGTGAATGCGTTTCGGACAAAGCCGGCGCCAGCGAGGTTGCACTGGCTGCAACAGTTTCACTTCCTGCGCCGCTCCAAGCTGCCGGGTAAATCGAGTGAACGCGAGTGCATTCAACGGTGTATATACACGCCTCTCTTCCCCCCCCCCCCTCCTCTCTCTCTCACTCTTTCTATACGTATACACGTACCTACCGTCTTCAGAGTTTTCTCCCAATTTTTTTTGTTACGAAACGACGACATAACGAAAGCATATATGCGCGAATCATAACGCCCTCCGCGCCCATACCCTCATCGAACCCTTATTTTCATTTTATTTCGATGCCCTCGATTTTTAACGTACTACTGACAAAACATTCTAACAGCATTACTATCGTTATTATTATCCAAACTATTATTACTCTCGTTTGACTTACTTTTTTTTCCTTCTTCATTCTATATATTTTTCCTACATTTCAATTTTCCCCGCGTATGTGTGTATGTTTCTGTAAATTGATGTATATACTTCCTCCTGTATATTGGTTTTGAATGTGTATGTATGTGAAGTGTGTGTGTGTGTATAGAGCCAATAAATATCAACCAATCAATCTATATCGCCATCCATTGGTAAATGGATGTACTATCACTTATATTTTCTCTCTTATCCTTTATTTTCACGAATTGCTACACTTTTTTTTGAGGTTACAATTTTTAAAATATGTAATCCCATACATACACATGTACATATTTATTTTATTTCTGGAAATAGAGTAAGAATAAATGTTTACGAATGACTTTGTTTATTACGCACTCGAAGCTCGAATGCACCAGCTTTTGGTTTAATTATTTTCCCATATAAATTCATTTAATTATATGCACAAAACCAAAATAAACGGGTGAAATATGTTTAGTTGCGGGGATGAAACTCTAGTTTAAATTAACTTTCACTACTAAAAATTTATTAATATCGCCAGAACATTGTGTATATCAAAGTTTTCGAAAACTGTATATTTTATATGAAATAATGATATAAAATTGTTATGTACCTTGATGAAAATCGAATAGTGACAATAACGAGATTCATGAATTTCAACGAAGTAATCAAAGGAAATATTTTACGTGTATATACGTGTTTATCATAATTGTAAAAAGACGAAATCGATGTAACCGACTTCGAAAGCGCGGGTGCTCCTTTTTCCTCGGGATTACACAACGCAATATTCAGAATTCCGCGTTACATTAACTCGAGAGAGCTCGTTGCGTGTGTCCTTTACCATTATTAGGTAATTATCCGTGTCCCATTTGAAAATCAAGGAGAGAGTAGAAAATGAGAAAATTAGTTTGAGGTTATGGTTAGGAGGTTAGTACGAACTCATACTTAAGTTTCATTCGTACCCGAGGATGTATACAGAGTGTTTCGCCGGGGATCTCGTTGATCAATGCCGCACGGCTCCGCAGGCGGCCTAATGATTCGACGACTCGAGCGATTTATCGGCACGACGATGTAATTAACCACCGCTACGCGAGCTTGACGAGGGCGAAGTAATTTGGCGCCGGCGCCAGAACGGATATTCGATTATACTTGGTGTATTCCACGATCCTCTTCCTCTTGTTTCTCTCTTTCGAGTTTGTTTTTAGTTTTGTTACGCTCTACCTACCACGAATTCCCTCGTATTTTCTACCGTCGTTTTATGCGAATTTCATCCCTTATTAAGAATCTCCGGGATACTTGCGAGTTCTATTTTCTACTCTTATTGTTACATTTTTCTTATTTTCCTACTTTATAATATACTCTCGGAATATTCTTTTAATGACTGTATAATCATTATACTTTTTTCTATTTACTCAATTTTTAACCACTCGAATTATTTATTTTTTTCCCTCTAATATTTTTGGTGTACCCGTGTTTTATTACTTTGTACACGAGGATGTTTTAGTGCGTGTAAAAGAAATTGTTCATAGCAATTTAGAAAAAATTAAAATAAAAGTCTGATCGAACATTGATCGTATCTACTGCAAAGAAAACCTACGCTTCAATTGTATTTAGTCTTTCTGTTTCTGGTTTTTTGTATAAATAATAATAATTTTTCTATAATAAGAATTTCGGTCGATATTTTTGCATTTACGTATGTCAATTCGACATCCCTTTTCGCAAAACATTCCAATAACTTCAACTATGAGAGAAAAAAAATTTTTGAAAATTTAATGCAAAAAATAATAATTTTTAGTAAACGTATATCTGTATAGTACCGTTTTTTAATGTGTTGATTAATTGAAAATTGAACGTGCATAAATATTTTACCTTAAAAAACCACTAAATATTAGACAAATTATAACGAAATTTTTACTAGTGGTAGTTTTTACTTAAAATTTATATAAAAAATTACACTCAAGTGCGAAAGCGATTTTTACAAAAATTATATTATTACAGCTCATTAAAAAGTCTGAAACATTAATTAGATTTTATTACCGTGTACGAAAACAGTTGATTTAAATAACTATGAGAAATGAAATGTACAAATTGAAAAAAAAAACGAAATGTAAAATAATGTAATTCTAGTTTTCCCTATTAAACGCGTTCAAGTGTTATAATCGACTAAGCATTAATTCTTAATTGTTCAGGAGGCGCCTTTGCGGCGACCAACTTTGCAGTTTTATATCTTTCTAAGTAGAGATTCTTTGATAATAAAACCTTTCTACACTCGACGCGAAATGTTTACACATTTTATTAAACTTCTTTCGTTCGGTGCCTACTGATAAAGATGAAAAAGCTTGTTACATAATCGTTACACGATTTGATACAAGTAATAAGAGTTTTGATGATATACTTTTTATGTATTGTGACGTACGGGAAAAACGAGAAACGAGAAACGGTGCTGGATACGAGAAGGTAACGACAGCGATGCTGTGTTTCGCTTAAATTAGTCGACGCGTCTTATCGTTAAAATTGATATATTTTTTACTCAACGAGGAATTCAATTTATCCAAAAAATATTCTGTAAATATGTTGTTTCTTTTGAAGATGATCTGTGAATATTTTTATTGATATATTATTATTAATATTATATGTTAATCTAAAAATACTAACGAAACATTTTTTTACTATACTTTTAATTTACGTTATAATTTTTTTAATTACAAAGTTTTCATCTACGTACATTACAATGTGCATTGGGTGTGAAAGGGTTAATGAATAATTAATTGTTTCGTAAAAATCTCTCTGTCGTGTTATTTTATTTGTTTCGAACAGTATCTGTGACTTTTTTCAGATTTTTCTTATAGTTAGATTTTAAAATTTTAAGATTTTCTAGATAATTCTCTGCAATTCGGATGTCACATCCCCTTAAGTAAAATCTTTTCATATACATTCAAACCTCATGAAGATTCCCATGACAACATGCTTTGACAAGTGTAAATAAATACGAAAAACTTCGGCTACCATTTTCATGCGCAGAAGTCGAAGAGTGAAAAAGTGAGTAGAAGAGAAGTGAGTGAGAACAGGTGGGATAAACGGAATCGAGTCGAAATTTATCCGCAGATCGGTAGTTTTCTTTGATGATCCGAAACACTCTTAGACACGGTTCACGTTTTAATATAGGGCTGACCCCAACCTCCTCGTAACTATCCCATTCGAAGTGACCAGTAATCGGGAGTACGATCAGTTCAGGCCGTGGTGAGTGAGACGGGATCAGGAAGGAATCATTCAATCAATTCGTCGCGTTACCGGCGGGAACCACTAGTTGTACACGATCCGGACTGAGGTGATATCGCATCTGCTCGAGTTTCCCATAGCGTTAATAAATTATTAGCTGCGGTGACTCGGTTCGGCCCGATCTATTCTCACGCACGTAGTTCGTTTCCATCGCTTTTGCTATATCATTTTCTTTACTCCTTATTCGAGATAACTCAACTCCTTACTACACTTTACGAATGAAGTCAAACATTTTTTCAGATACTTGTTTTATTTTATTTTCACCTCGTATTCTGAGTGATCGGTAAGCGGACATCGGCCTTAATAGTATATTTTTGGTATTGTTTGTACAACATTCGGAAAACACCTCTACGCTTTGCGGGTGGTGTTCAATTTGTCAAAAATATGTGCGATATTTCGATTTTTTAAAATTTAAATAGTTTTTTTTGTTATTTCGATCCAGCAAAAAATAAAATGATCATAATTTCGAAAGTAATAAAATCGTCAGTTATTTTGTATTAGGTGCAATATTTCAAATTCCAAATAGTAGGGGAGACTGGGGTAAAACGGACTTTTTTGATTTCTCGCCTGCTATTAGTGCCATCTATATAATACCAATGACATCTCTTTAAGAATGTTTATATGATAATTTTGTATGTGATCGACATGTCAACAATACCTTTCTGTTGATCTTATCAAAGGTTAAAGGTTTCCGCACTTGCAAGATCGATTTTATCGCAGTACTCATAGACTCGTAGTACTTCCTAAAGGAAACAAATCATTTCAGTAAGTATGTAGTCTTAAAATTAACATTTTTATTAATTGGAAGGGGTATTTATTTTTTTTTTATTTTACATTTCTATGTAAAAAATAAATAATTATTTTGTTATCAACTTTGGGGCAAAACGGTCCATTTTGAGTTGGGATAAAACGGACTAGCATATTTCTATAGTGCTGCTTATATAACTGTAAAAGCAGCATATAATATATAAAAATTTATTTTTTTTGGTATAGAAATGCGAAAATATGTGAGGAAGACATCTCGGCAAAGCTGGTCCCAACATAACATGACTTCGGCCATTAAAGATGTTTCAATTTTGTATATTATTTAATTTTTGTATAAAAAAATTGTTAATTTATAGTTAATAATAAAATATTTCTTTAATAACAATGTTTCATTATATTTTTATTATTTTTTTGCCGTACAATATTGCTTAAAATTCATTTTTGAAAAAATAATGCAGGTGGTCGGTTTTACCCCGACAATTTTTTTCTAGGGGTAAAACCGACCACTTTCGTAAATTTTTAATAACACTATTTTCAGATAATTTTTTAAATAAACTTAGTCTATTTTTAGTTTCTTAAGAATAAAATAAAGACTTCATACATGCTAAATATTTTTTTTACTTGTTAATTTTTTTGTAAACAAACAATTTCATAAAATATTACTTATGTCGACTGTAGTATAACTAAATTAATTAATATTTTTATCGGTCTTACAGATAGTAGATATTTGAAAAAGAGAATTTATGAACATAAATATAGTTTGAGGAGTGTATCTGTCACATCAGGTTTGAAAGAGCATTGTTTAGATTTTGTTCATTCATTTGATTTTAAAAATGTAGAAATTTTAGAACAAAATATTATGAATAAATTTAAAAGAGAAAGTCTTGAGAATATTCATATATTTAAGAATGATAAGAATGTTAATTTAATGTTAGAGTCAAGTAAATTAAATAAGATTTATCATCCTATCTTAACTTAGCTTAGTTTATTGGTGTGAATTTATTTAGGGTGGGTCCTTGGAGTGGGGAGGCTTTTTTGAGGGTTTAAATATCGTGTGGAATAGATTTTCATTTCAGTCCCTGATGAGGAGCAGCAGCGAGCTCGAAACGTCGGACATCATATTTGGGGTTAGTAGATTTTTGGTGCAGGGGGGCAGTCAGATTGCTTTATTAATAATTTGTTTTTATGTTTAGTTAGTGTTTTTATTTTTTATATTTTATATTTTTTATTTTTATTTTTATAGATTCTTCGGGGGTGATTATAAGTAGGGGCAATCTGATTGCCCATATAATTGACTGTAAGATCGATAAAAATATTAATTAATTTAACAAACAATTTCTACAAAGTGGTCCGTTTTACCCCGGTCTCCCTTAGATAGATAATTTTCTAGATTATTCTCTGTCATCAAGGTGTGAGTAAACAAATATTATAAAAATTTTCGTGTTTACATTTTTAATGGTCGAATTTTTGGAACATATATATAAAACTGAAGAACGCATTACTTTCGAAAGAATGATCTTTCTATTTATCGTGGTTCTAAATAATAAAAATTCACTTTTCGCCCTTAAGCCGCTAAATAAAATTAATAGCTGTTACCAAAAGAAAGAGATAAATAATGTATAACAAAGAGATAAATTAAAAACAATGTATACCAGAGCGAATGATGACGGCAAAATAAAACAAAATAGACACCCTACAAATTTATAATCGAAATTTACAATATAGTTTATAATAAAATTTAGATAATATTAATAATTTAATAATAATTAATAATTATAATTAAAGATTATAATAAAAATTTAATAATTGTTTTTAATAAGAAATGTCTTTTTGGTTTTTACATTTATGTTTTCAAATTATCAGTAACTTTTATACCAGGCGGTGGGTAATAATGTACATATACTTGGAGCATTATATGTACTATTCTAATTTTTGAAATTGGAAACAATGCGCACATTTTGAATGTGCCTTCGATAAATCGAAGTCCACCCCGCTTAGCCACTTACTTTTTCACACGGAAAGTTCGACTCCGCAGCACTCTAACCCCTCATTTGGAATCGGCTGATCCAATAATCAAATGCATCAAGCAGTCATCGCTGATTCGAGAATTATCATTGTTACGTTTCAATAAATAAATGACGACGTTACTACGTGTAATAAAAAAAATTCTAACTATCGGAAGGGATATTTTATTTTTCATCTCGAGGATTACAATGCGAATAGCGGAATAGACCACATTTCCTCAAGGCGATTCGGTGTTTTCAAAGCAGACATTTGAACATGATACGTGCAGCTTTAAACGGTACAGTTTCTCCTTATTCCGACAGAGTCGTAACGCAGGTCGTAACCATCGTCAAGTCGTAAAGTTCAGTATGCGCAGGTATATGCACCCACCCACCCACACACACACACACGCCAAAAGACTATAAATGCAATTTTGAAAATTTTTTATATTTCATTTTTTTCTACTGTATAAATAATATGCGTAGTGGTAAAATAATAAAAGTTTGTAAATATGAGCGATAGATAATTTTCGTATCTTAAATTAAACTCATTAGTGAAAAGGTGTGTTAAACAGTCGACAATTCGGTGTTACCCTACTGTTTTGGATTGGTGGTAAACAAAGATAACTCCTGCATTGAAAAGTGAATGAACCGAATGAAGCGAACCGGTGACAACGATACGGAATAATCTGTGTATACATAGTGTCCGTGCAGTCCCAGTATTGTAACGATCCACTTCTCGTCACCACTGGCGAGTGACAAAGTTCAATTCGGCGGTGTACAGACAAAATTGAAACTTCTCGGACTTGTCCATTGCCTCGTGTGAATATCTATAAGGAAGAGGCGAACAGTGGGTCTCCGAGAGGAAGAGTGAAGAGAAGGGAAGGAAAATGCGAGCTCGGGCGTCGCAATGCTCGTAAAATCTTCATGTCGCATTCGTGAGCCGAATTTGGGAAATTCGGATAGAGATCCAGGATTCGAAAGTAGCGTCGTCAGTAGCAAACTTGTAACAAATAAGGAAATTTCGAGGAGCCAATCCAACGGAGTTGTTCGCCAAGGGAAATTTTCGAAAAGTTTATCCTCTTAAAAATGGATTTTCTGTGTACATCCCCCTTATTATATATATATATATATATCATTGGGATACAGGAGTCGAGAGAGAGAGGGAGGAAAAAACTTTTCATTTTTACAATCTTGGGAAATCGATTAAAAATTGAATCCCCTTATCTAACAAGTTTCATCGTGAGTTACGTCTACTCTCAAAATATTACTTACGAGCTTTCGATCTCATCGAATAAATATAATGCTCGACGAAAATTCAACGTGAGTGCTTTTTATTGTCGCTTAAATTGCGTTAATCAAATATTTATAACCAAACGCGGTCAACGCTCAGACCTTTTCAAATTTTAATTACAATTTTTACATTTACCAGTTATTCGGACACAACAATTCCGTCGGTTTAACACTTATAAACTGCGTGTTAATCATCTCATTGTTAGATAAATATAAACTGCATATATAGAGTCAATTAGATGTCCGATATGTCTAGTTAATATCAACAGAATGTATACGCCTACGGATACACTCCGACTGGACATTGATTAGCTGAAAGTTTGCGTAGAACGGAATCTTCTTCACATGTCAGTAATTGAATTAACCATGAATAACACATATATATCCTTACTTATTTATAACTGTTAAAACATTTATCAAAAATTGCCTCGTCACCGTTGTATACACCGATCAATCAAAAAGGCAATTCTAACTTACTTCTTTATTATAATTAATTCACGATAAACGATTGATTAGTCGATTAGACACTTTATCGGGAAATAATAAATAAATCATTACAATATATAGATTCCTTGTAATAATTATAAATAAAGATGCTTGGGTGTCAAAGGATTCAATCGAACGAAAAACGCAGAATTAAAAAAGTAAATTTTAATCACGTACACGTTTTCAATTAATAAAACGAAATAACGTTAAAGTAATACAAGTAATTACGAACTCCTTGGATAATAAAGAGAAAAAAGGAGGGAAAAAAATAGAAAGTAAAAATAACTCATCTTTTTATTACGCGAGGCTAACTATAAAATAAATCAATGTTTAAAATATGATAATCCTCCTTTATGAGAGTGCATTATCATTGCGTAGACGCGCGGGTGGTACGATCCGAGCATGCATCGACTGGTTTCACGGGTAAAAGAAGCACATTAGCAGTGAAACAATGCGAAAAAATACTTTGAAAAGACGGAAGAGCGAGAGTGAGAGAGGATGTGTGTGTGTGTGTGTGTTCAAAGCGAGAAAATTGGAAATGGTCGATGGTGTATATAGTGTAAAGGTCGCGGATAAGTCAGGTATATATCGCGTCGAGGCGATCCGAAGTCGCTTGAAGTACATGACCTCACGTACGGTGTACCGTAGCTGAGCCAGCTATTTTTACGTCGCTACACTTGATTGGATAACATAAAGTGACAGCGTTACGCTTGGACGCTGTCCACTTGGCAGCAATTGAGCCGGTAACACGAGCGAGATCTCTCCCTCCTTGACTCGCGGTTAAAAGCGTTTAATCGCGCGCGCCATTTCATTATCGGCGTTCTCAACTCCCCCGTCGCTGACAATAATAATCTTTATTCTCGATGCGATTCTTCCGTTCGTTATTTTAATTTATTTAACTTTTCCACGTTTCGTAATCCTTCGTTTTACAATAAGATTTTTCGGCGATTTTATCAATTGGTACTGTTCAAAGCGAAAAGATAAATAACCTTTTCGATGAGTGCGAGTGCTTGGGTAAAATACTTTTTAAGCTATCGTAATGATCAGTGACTTTTAATACAATTGCAATAATTTTCTAAGGTTCGTGTATTAAGAGGACAAAATTGGAAAAGAACTGTTCAATATTCATAATTAATAATTTTTTCATAATGATTATAAATGTATCTTAACTTTTTAAACATATTGTATTGCTATTAATATTTTATTTGAATTTTTAGCCAATTTATTTACAACATAACTGTTTTCTTAAATATGAAACTCTTTTTTTTTTTTTGGAATTACCGCAGGATATCTCGGAAACCACTTACAATAAAAATAATTAAAAATAATTTATTTATTATTACAATGTTAACACAGTCTGTTTCATTCTAGTGGGTTAAAATCATATTTGAAAGTTACTGCAAAAATTTCTGCCTATTCGATGAAATGGTTCCTAAGATGTATCCTGCGGTAAGTCCACTATGGAAAAAAATCAGAGTACGGAGTCCCATAATTAATTAAAATAGTTATGTTACAAATAATTTAGTTGAAAAATTCACAATTAAAATGAATAGTAATACAATTTGTTTAAAAAATTAAGAAATGTTTTGAAACAAAAGTTATGAAAAAAATGAATATAATTGTTAATATATTGAATAGTTTATTTTTTCAATTTTAACTCACGCTTATCCCTCTAAATTTTTTCTTTTTTGTAATCACGTTTATACACTAATTTCTATATATTATGTGCCATTAGTTTTAAAGCAAGGGAATTGTAGTCCATCGAATAATTATAATACATTTTTCTGTAAATTATATTAATAAATATTTGCGTAGTATGAAATTTAAACTGATTACCATAAGATAAGAAGATAGAGTTCGGTATATTTTCAATAAGTTATTATATATATATTTAATCCGTCCAAGTTAGCTCACGCATGACGCAATGTATAAATAGGAGGAATCATTATTTATCCTACGCAGGAGGGTTCCACGATCATTTATTTGCTAATTAGTCGTGGAACGAGTTAATTTCACCGCTCGAGTATAAATATCAAAATGTATCAATCAGCGACGGATTTCGATTACGCGCGCACCATACACGAGCTGGATCCTGATGAGGATTTATAAACGCGCTCGCGCGCACGCATTGTCAGCAAAGTCGGTATAGGGTTATACTTTTGATAAACATATGTCATAAATAATCCGAACCGAATGATCTGCGTTACTCCCCAGGATAACCCATTGATTTTAACCGAAATATATACGCTCGCGCTAACAAAACGGATACCTCCGAGTTACCCTCTCTATCTCTCTCTTTTCCTCTTGCTTCCAGTCCGCAGGGACGATTTTGCATATTTAAACAACACGCCAACGATTATTTCGAATAATAAAATCCCGCGTTTAAGTATAAAAAGTATATACAACATTTTTCACGATAATAATCGATATTATTGCATGTATGTAAATATACATTTTTGGTCGATCGGCTCGTAGTTGTTTCGAACAATATTTTTTCTTCTTCAAGTCTTGGGTGTTGTTTACACGCAATGATTTGCGAGCTATTTGTCGAAGATCGAGTAGCGATATATTTAGATGCTTACGCGTTCATAAACGTATACAGTCACCCTATTGTGACAACAATATCTGGAAACTACGCGGTGGACAAATTAAGCTGATGCGGTGCGAATCTTCCAATCTTGGTTGTTGCGCATTATGGCGATATCCGCGACATCAACTAAAGTAAACAATCTAATTACCTTGATCGTTCAATTATGTTTGGAATATAGAGTAAACGATAGTTTGTATTATCCGAGTTGTGTACTACGGAACATTGATCAATACTTAACGGTCTTCATAAAATTTGCCAATGGTGCTCGCATTAATAAACACCCATGGTAAAGACGTGCGTTATGCGTGTCATTCAATATGTGATCTTGATGAGGATTAATATTTATAGATGGTACAATATTTTTTTTTTCGCGCAATCGCTGCTGTGTAATAAATTGTAAGAATTTATTATATTTATATATATGTACTGTTTTTTTTTTACACTTTTTTCAATTATTAATATAGGTATGCGAGTAATCGCATTAAATTTATAATTGACCGAAATTGTTAATCGCTGGAGTAATGTCGTTATTAAATCGTTAAGGGAATATCCCACCCTGTTTGAATATATACTTACCGACATTAACTGATTTTACATATTTTTAACTCTGAATTTTCGTATTTTTTCTAATGTACGAGTTAAGTCACATTCTGTGATGTTCCAAAATTATGCGTGGAATTTAGAAAAAATGAAAATTAACAATTAGGTTTGAAAAATCAAATACGGAAATCTGTAATTTGTACGGAGTTTCCTTAAGTAGTCGGTCTTATCAAAGATAGCGAAATTAATGACTGAATATATTTTCGTCGACATTTATCTGCTAAGATGATGAGAGAGTAATGGATTTCATCTTTGATTATGTAGATCTCAGTTTTGTAGTTAACATTGAGAACGTAGTTGATTTGCGCAAATGATGATCGTTCGTACGATATCCCGTTTGGATAAGATATAAGAAACCACAGCCTTACGCTTATTATAAAACTTCATGCTTTTGCTTCTTCCCGTTCACTTCTCTCTCTTCTTCTTCTACAATATAATATTGTCCAATTGCTTCCATGGTGGTGTATAATATGAAAACCGTTACAAAATACAAATTATATAAATAAATAAGTATAAGGGATAAAATGAAACGTAGAATGTAATGCGAATTTTGTTAATCGACCGATCTATCCACCCAATATCCTCGTGACTAATCCAGTTTTCTAATTTCGGTGTAAGTAACCGACGCTCTTTGGTAAAATCGTTTGGATAATCCTTCGCACACGTGCATACGCGCGGATACGATTAAGATTGTGTGGGTGTGTGTGTGTGCGTGTGTGTCAGACGCAATGGCTCGCCATTGCTTAGGTACTCAATTGCACTCGAGGTAGTACAGAGAGTAACCGAGCCAATCGTACTGGCTCTCCATCTACTCGCTCAGTGATTTAAGCGGGCAGAACATTGTTTTCGAGAATGAATGGCTCGCGTGGCCATTAATGCGTCATTTCTTGGAGAGATGCCCGAACGCGCGGATGTTGAATCGGGTGGTGGTACTGCATCTCAGACAATTTGCCAATGCGATAACTTAGCCAGCTGCCTATACAGAGAAACTCGTCGAAAAGTAGAGGAACCGGAGGGTCTCTCCTCTTTTTTCTCGGTTCCTCGTATATAGGAGGGCCGTGCCCTCTCACCACCGCGAGATTTATTTGCTTTATAAATGAGAGGGGAACCGCCGGGTTACCCGCGGAGAACTCGTGATTCATTGCGAGCGCGACTCCTCCTCTCCTCCGGCGATCTACTTTCTCGCGGGGGTCACCAGCTTTGATCGCATCCTCTCTCCGTGACTTCGGCGGACGTGAAAAATTGGATTGGGACGATGTCGCTTCTCCTATACCTTACGCCCAGTTATATCGTACGACTTTTCCAAGGATGAACTCTCTATCGTGATATCCTCATTTTTTTCTTATTCTACCAACCTCTTTTTTGCAACTGGTTACATTGCACTCGATGGAAAATGTATTTATACGTCCAGTTTGAAATTATGGACCTTCTTTTTTATAATTTACGAGTTCGCGTGTAACCAAATAATTGAACGTGAATGATGATTTTGTCGTATTCACTAAATTATTACGTGCAATTGCTTCGTGATATATGCTCATAATAAACTTTTAATACGCAGATGGATTTTCGTCAAAATAATTGTATATTTCTTTAATTACTTTTGTGGCGACGCGAGTTCGATTCCGTATTCGTTGGGCATTCAACGTAAGGTCATTTGTTTATATATTACAATTCGTAATCAATACGAAAATGTACATATTTACGCAACGACAAAGGGTCTGTTAAGTGGAAAAAAAACGAAAATTAGGTAAGAAAATTTAGAAACAAGTCGGATAATCAAATGTTTTATCGATTTTGTATAAACGTATACGTTTACATATCTATTATTTACCGGACTCCATAATCGAGCAGTATATCGATCTATTTATCAATAAATTTAATATTTAGGAACGTTGGTACATGAATAAATATGAACGATGTGTGTGTACACATAGATTCGCGTGCAAAAAGTAGTTTTGATACATCACATTACCATACGCCGTTCGATGGACTACGGCCAAGAATCAGACTTACGTAAGCGACTTTGCACACTGAAAGTAAAATGAACTCTAGATTTCCAATACGGTATCGCATAGCATTATGCATTTTCCCTCAAAAATTTTCAACAACAAATGGTACTTATCCATTCCGTAGAAAAATGTATGCAACCGTACATTCATCATTACCACGGATATAATGTGGGTAATATTCGTCACGAGTGGTATACGATCGTGTATAGTCAGACACGAATATGTGATTTTAATGCATTCGTTCTTGTTTTGTTATTTCGTTCTGAGTGTGCGTAATTTATTTATTTATTGACGGACGATTATCTGCGTGTTGTCAATTGGAATAGATTTTTCCCAATCACTCTAATATGTTTGATTGACACTGGTAAATGAAAAAAAAAAAAGAAGATTCAGTTTTACAGAGATAAATTGAGCATGTATCTGTCAATGACCTAAATTCGAAAATAATCGTAGGCGTTTAGTTATCTCGCGCTATTGATTCGTGCAGAGAGCGTTGAATATACGATATAATAAAAGATGGAATGACCAAAGTGATTCTTAAATAAAAATGTTGACGTTGTTACGTGACAATTGCCGGGAAAACGATTAACCGAAAATTAAATTCTTTATTATCCAGAGTTAAAGGAGTAACGAACCTAATCTCGCAATATATAAATGTCATTTATATCACGAGGAAGGAGGAAGTCATTAAAATCAACCGAAGAAACCGAATCAGCCCGTACGAAAATACGTTGGAACGGTCTCACAGTGCTCACTACCTAAATACCTGCGTCTCTTCCAGAACGATTCTCTTTGTTTTACGAACACACGTATATATATATATATATATATATATATATATAACCAAGGTATATACGTTGGTCCGGCTGAACGTAAACACTCGAGCGGACAAACGCTTGGCTCATTATTTTTCGCGGAATTAATGCCGCGGAAGTCGTTTCGAGTGTGTTTTTTTGCTCGCCTCGGAACACAAGATTAACGAGACAGCCCTTCGTAATTTCGAGCTAGCTCCTATATTTTTTTTTTCTCTCCTTCCTCCTTATAACCCCCCCCCCCCCTCCGAGCCCTCCTCTCCCCCTTTTCGTCTTTAATACGAGCTCGCAATCCGCGGATTGTCGAAAAACAAGATTGATGGGCGCGTCCCGCGGAAAATCCCTCCCGTCCTCTTTCGCTCTTTCTCTCCCTCGGTTGACAATCGCGATTCTCACCGATATCTATATTTCAAGCCCCGCGGTGAAACTTTTCCTGACTAATACGCGATAATGCGATGCGAGAATCTGTCAATACCAGGGAACGAACCAACTTTTCTCCTTAGTTAACGTATCAATATTTTTCGACGTGGTTCTACATATACGTGTGTATACGCACCTACGTACCTGAGAGATAACCCATTTCCGCGTTTTGGGCTTACGTGTGTGTGTGTGTGTGTTTTTCGGTATGGAATATTGATTCATCTGGTATATACATAAGACTCGTATACTTTTTATTTCTCATCAAAATATAAAAAAAAAAATGTTTTTTTTTTCCATTTCGACCGCGAATTTCCCAATTTCTCTCGGTTCCCACCACTACCTAATGGACTCTGCTGGGGAGCCATAAATCTTATGTAAACGTAACCCGCGGGCCAGTTGTGCACGTTTCCGTGTGTGTACGTACGTACGTATCTATAACAGTATGCACGTGTATGTATATCGATGTACTTTGCATGACGCGACTCGTAAAATATCGATGGGCATATGCGCCCGCGGATCGGCGAGTAAACACAGAGAGTCGCTTCGTGAATTGGCCGCGTGCCGTTAAATTTTCGAATAAAATTATCCAATCGTACGTTTTCGGTTGGTGTTCGAGCGCACCGATATTATAATGCGACTCGGCCATACGGAATAATAAATTACCTGGCGGGCTGGAGAGGGCCCGGAATCGCAAATCGAATTTCGGTCGAGCCTCGGTCTCCCTGGGACTGTCATTTTAATCCAAGTTTTCAACAACTTGAATCGTCTTCGCTTCACCCTTCACCCTCTGTACACGTAGTTCCCGTGAAACAAACAACCTCCGGCACCTCCTTCCCTTTTAATCGAGGCGCTAAGGAATTCCTGGTTAGTATTGTACGCGTTACTTAATACGCGTGTATGTTTCGCTAATTATTCTCCTACCCACCAACTGGAGATATTTCACGCCAACGGCGAGATAATTCAACCGTACGTTATTTAACGAAAGTTCTCGCGAGTATGCAAGTTGTATATAAACAATCCGTGTGTGTTTTTTTTATATTTTTGTTTCAATTATGCGATTTTTCACGTTTAACGGACGTTCAATCGTGGTTATATATAAACAAAACCCATTTCAAGTATTAACGACCTATTGTCATCATCGCCGAAGGTTAATAAATATTCGATTAGTTTCACGTCAGTTCGTATCGTCAATAGACTTCGATGAACAATATATACAAAAAAAATGTATGTGTGTGTATATATATATATATATGTACGAATATAACTACATCGAAATTTCAATGGGACAAACTAAGTTCACAGAATCCAAGTATCGTATTGAATAACTGAATGGAATGTTTTGTACCTAGTAAATTTTTCTCTCTCTCTCTCACTCTTTCCCCTCCTTTCCTCAATATACGTGTGCGTGTGGTTGTGTGTGGTTGTGTGTGCGTACGAGGATACACACATGGTTATGTACGTAGGAAACTCTGGAGCAATAAACATTAATCCGCAACAAAACATGTAGTGTATCCGTGTCAAGCGTCTAAGCCCATTAAAATTATTATTATCGCGATTTTCAAGAGAGTGTTTATCCGAGTCGCAGTTCCAAGCGATAATGGATGTTGTTCCGCCGCGCGTTTTTATTATCACCCTCGTTTCGCAAAAGCTCGGACGAGGGCGCGGGCGGACACAAAAAATGGGGACGAGCTTTCCTCTCTCTCTCTCTCTCTCTCTCTCTCCCTTGGTGGAGAAAGTATTCAATCGTCCTTGCATCCGATGTATAAAGGCAACGGACTCTCGAAAGTGCGCGTCCTTTTCCCTACGACTCACCCTTCTCTGTCCTCGAAAAACAATTTCCACTCGATGAAATACCTATCTTCTCGACACTGGGAAAGTTCCTTGGCTCGCGATACTAGCACGAAGTAAACCAATTAACAGTTCGGAGTTTGGGAAATCTGGAACTTAGCTCGCTCGCTCGCTCGCTTCTCCGACCCCTCGACGGCTTCTTCTGCCAAATCGTAAGCCCTACTTCCTTTTTCCGTTCTGCGCATTCCCGCGCTTTTTCTATTCTCCCACTTCCTCTCTCTCTCTCTCTCTCTCTCTCTCTCTCTCCTTCTATTGTTTTTTCCTCTCGCGCTTTCTTTACTTTTATCTACGGACAGTCTTTTTGCACGACGTTTTCTGTTTTGTTTTCTCCGTCCAGAGCCTCCTTTGTACACTCCTGCGTATATATATATATATATATATATATATATATATATATATATATATATATATATATATTTATCTCTTTCTCTCGTCGTGATACGCAAAAGGATACACTCGGCAAGAAATAAACGATTTTCATTTGGCTCAAGATAAATCACGACTGTACATTTAATCGAAAGCTTTTTCTCGTTTTAAAATATTTTTTTTTTCTCTGCATTTTTCCAAAGGTCGTGCTTTCCTCTGTCTCCTTACAAAGAGTTTGTTATTTACGTTAGCGAGTTGACAATTCAATAAATAATTCTTGATAATTCGTCAGACCTTTCGCTCAAACCTTTCGCTCCTTTTTTTTTTGATATTTCAAGTTGAAGTTTGATAAATACAAACATTTATTCAACGTATATACGACGTATAAATCTTTTTCTATAAATCTTTTTATGTCACATTGGCTTCAGTTGCGTAAGATAAATATATCTGAAAACAAAATACTTTTAGAATATTACAAACTTTTACAATTATATTTTACTTTCATCGTGGAGTGACAGGTACAAAATATTTATACTTTAAAGAGACGAAAATCAAAATACTCTTTCAAATAAAAATTTTACCCGAAAATTATGTGATGGTCATTGGTTTAACAATTCGTCGCGATAAAAGAGTAAAGGATTACGATGTTCCAAAAATTGAGAGATAATAATATTACACTAATTAGAAAAAAAAGGTTGAAAAATATAAAACGCAGGCGAAACGAACAAATTGTTTAAAATAATAGATAGAGACATTCGATGGAGAATATCTTGGTGTATATATATATATATATATGTATGTATATACCATACGTGCTCGAATCTGTGATCCATACCTCCCCTAGAAAACTCTGGTTTTTGAAAAGAGGTATACGTGCACAGAGAGGGAATTTCGAACCACACGGCTATGAGATGCTGGCGCGAAACTTTTGAGATTGTTCGAAGTTTGAGAGTATTACTCGAAACGAAAGAGAATTCGACGAAATTAGTGCATTGTAAAAAGAGTATATATATATATATATATATATATATATATATATATATGTGTGTACCTTATATTTTTCTACTTCTTCTTTGTCTGTTCTTTAAATAAATTTTAAGATTTATTTTATATTATACATTCAGCTTTCAACGTTGAAGCATCAAGCATTAGAAAAAGATATATAAGAACGTTTACCGAGGTTAAAAGTTTAAGCTTTTAACTGCGTAGATTAAGTTGTACATGATACGTATGTATACCTTGAGGTAAAAGAAGAATCAACTAAAAAATACAATTATTTAAATTCAAAGCAGTTGCAACTAAACAGGCCGAAACTTTTAAAATTAATTTTACATTTACTTTCCTAACCTTCTTCCTTCTTTTTTCCTAGAAAAAACAGTACATTGTTTCCTTTTTATTCGTAGTAACTCTTTCCATTTTTTAAATTAAAAATTAAAAGCTTTTGCACAGTAATTTTTTTTTTATTTAAACTCGGAAGACGGAAATAAATGTGAATCCGTGATTTCGATTAATTTGTAATGTACACAACCGGTAGTAATAAAGTGACGCTCTCGCATTATCAACGTTATAATGTAAGCGTTAGTTTTTTTCGCGGATTGGTATATAGATCAACACTCGGCGCGCTTCTCGTTCGAAAGTTAGCCGAATCCACCGAGTCGGAAAATACAATGATTGAAATTTTCGTATAAAACGAAGCGTGGAGGAGTATATATCCGTCTCTCCGAAAAAAAATAAGTAAGGGTTGGAGAGCAGAGGACTAAGCGAGGAGGTGCCAACTGGTACCGTCAGTTTTCGCCTACAGCTCGTCGTTAATAGAATAATAATTTTCTCGGTCGGGGGTGGGACAAAGTGACACGTTTAAGTAATTAGGGAAGAAAAACTCGGGGATTCACGTAAGTGTCTATATACTTAAGGATGAGGTTCAGGTCACAAAGAAACCTTTATCACGGAGACGGTTTTAATTAATTTCTGTTTACGTCGGCGAGTGGATCGGAGAAAGGTGGAGAGGGACCCTGAAACCGGCACTTCCGAACTTTCTGGTAAACGCCTTATCCCGTTCCAATCTTCCTACGGTAAGGAGTGTAATAACGTAAAGTGCGCCTTCGCTGACAAGATTAGGAACACTTGATATTTTATGCCGCTATTTGCCGGCTGGAAACTGCCACTTTGACGCATGCCATCGAGAGCATTGCTCCTCTCTCTCTCACTCTCTCTCTCTACTTACCCCTGTCACAGTTAGTTTCAGTGGCTATTACTTTTACAACTATATTTTAATCTTTAATGGCTGGGGATCCGTTTGTGAATGCGCCTCCTCAATGAATTCTCCTAATGCGGTAACTCCAATTTTCTTTTCTACCGTTTCTAATTTCCTGATGTTTAAATCGAATTTTCAAAGTGATATATATCAGTGATAACGATAATTATCTAGTTTTCCTTAATTAATCCACTTTTATTCGTTAAAATTAACTTTCGAGCCTTTTCTCACTCTCTCTTCTAATTATAAAAAATATTCTCGCGTTCGTGGATTATCTTCGTAATTCCGTTCCCTTGAAAATATTATCAACGCATGTTTATACCATTGCGTGTGTGTATATATATATCAATAATTGGATAATACTTCAAGTGTACGTGTGAAAATTAAGTTTAATTTTAGGAAAAATAGCAATTACTCATGCGAAAGTCAATACTTTAACTTTTCGAGAAGGTCGTATTCTTTATACAAGTTCCTAGAAAGGCTCGAAAGTTCTTGCTTTGATCGTTAATGTTTTACCGATACAAAGTGCCAACTTTTGAAACATTGCCCTCAAGAGTTTCAAGTGCTCGCGATTATAGCGTCGTGCTTTTTTTTCTCTCACTCTCTTCCCTCTCTTTATTTTCAAAACACTCGAGCCAAGGGAAACTCTCGGAGATTATTCAAAAATTAATACGCGATTCAATAAGCTTCACCGTGGCATCGGATATACGTTACGTTACATTCGAGACGTGGAAATTGTATTTATTAATTATCATCGGTAATTTGCAAGGACATCGGAAACGGAGACCAATTTCAGTAGTACTAACTAAGCGCTCGAAGGCGCGGAGCAAACAATTGCCACCTCGAAACTTGGACCGCAAGCAATTCGCAATGCGGAATCAACCTCGAAACTTGGGAATAAATGACATCGACGCAAGAATCAATGGCGAGCGAGAGCTTGCAGGGTACCTTTCGATGTAAACGCGACCGCAGCTTTTCACACGATTACAAAGAGGACAAGCTTGATGAGTGCAAACCCGTCAAAAATTTTCTATTCTTTTTTTTTGTTTTGTGTGTGTGTGTGTGTGTGTGTGTAAGGGCCGGAGGTATTCATCAATCATACCAAGGACCCATTCACGTCGAGCATGTTTATTAAAATATCCGAAAGTTGTTCGATTAAAGTTCGCTCGGCGTAAAACGCGTACGTCACCTGTGTGATCGAGAGGGGTAAAAATTCTACGTATACACGTGTCCCTTCCAATACGTTAAAATACGATTTGTTTTCAACTTTTTGTTTTTCACTTTCTATCCGCGCACGTGTGTGTGTATGTTTTTTTTCTGCTTCATTTTTTACGAAAGCTCTTGGAGCAAATCTCTCTTCCTCTCTTTCGTCGTTATGTACACGTCGTGGAAAGTTCGACGCGACGAATACGTCGCTAATTTTTTTTTTTTTTTTTGGTACGTCAAGCTATCCTGATGTAATAAATAATGCATATGAAAAAGGGGACAAGCCGATCAAAAAAAATGTGTACGTATCATACACCCACGTGAAATATTCGCAAATTTACGCATTACGCGAATGATCGATTTATTCCGATTTCGCATAAAAGCAAATCCTTGTCCGTAAATAAAATTTATTCGAACAACGCCGCTTTTAATACCGACCGTCGAATCCCCGTATACATACGCGTACACAAGGAATTCGCGAAAATCTAATTTATTCAAGTTACTTGCAAAAACGAACGAAAGTTTTACACATTTTCATGGTTGCTTTTTAGCATCGAGGGAAACGACATAAATTACCTTGCATCTCGTTAACAATTATATAAACAATGGGGAGTGTCTCGTGAAGAAGAAAAAAAAAGAGTAGAAGTCGTCTTTTCCAAGCAAGAGACAACTCGGACGAGTATTTTACTGTAGTTCGACCTAACTAAAATCGCCTAGTTAGCTCTTAATGAGGGCACGTTCTGTGTAATGCGAACTTTACAAAAGAGTTGCGAGAGTACAAAAATGTTGCTACTCCTCGAATTGAAGGGTGAAACCAAGTAGCTACCGTTATATTTTCAAATGTAAAAAAAGGACTTTGGAATAAGTATATCCTTTCGTATAAATATTAATTCTAGGTAAATAGATAAATTAGAGGTGTGCAAAGACGTTAGTTAGAGTAGACTCGAGTTAGGATCTTAGTTAGATCCTAACTAGCCAAAGTTTCTAATTAGATGATTAATAATAAAAAAATCGTGTTACACCCTAATTAATTCAACCCTACGCACGCGTAATTAATTACAGGTAATAAAACTGTCATCAGTATAGAAAAATTAATAAAATTAATAGTTTCTAAGCATTTTTCAAATCTACGCATATTTACTCAACCCTTTCAGACCTGAATTGATAATATACAATTTTTTCATGATTTATTTATTATTTTATCAGCACGATTGTTTTTAAATATAGAATTGCAATATAATATTATTTTATTAAACTAAAAATACTAATGAATGTTTTTTTTAGTATTTTTAATAATTTAAGTTATAATTTTATGAATTTAAACTTTAAAAATAATTTTTTAATAATAAATAATTATTTATTACTTCACGTGTTCGTTCAATCCGTTAATTCTGTTGGTTCATTAGTGCGCATTAAAATTTCTAACTGTTGGATTTTAATGTTTTTTTATTTTTAGGTTATAATAAGTTGGTTTTGTATCTTGTTTTTTTTTTCTCACCACCTGTCAAAACGTTTAAATCCGTTAAATTTTATAAATAATTAAATAAATAAAATAAATTAATTAATTTGAATAATTAATGAAATTAAATCTTTTGTAAAAAAATATACACCGAAAGATTTTAATCGGTAACAAATAAAATTAGTAACATTGCTCACCTCGTAATTTTCTTACCTTAACGGGATATCGAATCCAAATTACAGGGATCTACACCTTTCAACATAAGAATTATGTTGGAAATATCGATTTAAAAATCTGCAAAATTCATATGGGTAGTTTTAAACAAAAGCAAGTGCATGATGTTTCGTTTTTGTCAGAAAAAATATAAATAATTGAGTAAACAATTTTCGGCCGGTAATTATTGATCTAAGAAAACATGAATTTTCAACGCAAAAATGAGAATTAAATTACGGATCTAAAAATCTGTAAAAATTTGAATGTACTATTCAAAACATGCCTAAGAGCATACACGAAAAAAAAATTTAAGTAAAAATGACTCAAGTGCTCCAGTAAATTTTACTGAAGTAACTCTATATTAAAATTTTTTGGTCTAGAACTTTAGTAATACTGACTTAAGTACGTAAATGATTTATATACATAATTTTGACTCATATTTATATAATATTTATAAAGTAATATTTCAAAATAGCATCAATATATTCAATTCTTTTACACTGATATATATGTGCGAATACACTATTTCTATTGCTATATCTAAACTATTACTTGAATAATTATAATGTAAATATCAGCCAAAATTATACATATAAATCTTTTATGTACTTAAATAAGTATTACTAAAATTTTAGTCCAAAAAATTTTACTATAGAGTTACTTCAGTAAAATTTAATGGAGCATTTGAGTAATTTATACTTAAGTTTTTTTTCACGCTATAGCGTGCAGGATTTTTAAAAAAATTTATTCTTTTGTTTATAAAAGAAATATTAAATATTACCATGTTCCGAGTGCGACATCCCCTAAACAAAATAACAATCGAATTGTAAAATTAGGAAATTTATGAATTTCTCGATTAATCGTTAGAACGGTAACGAAATTTATATATATTATTTATACAAATTATTATTACATTTACGTCTTTTTTTATTTCCTCAAACTTTAACAGTTTAAACAAAAAGTACATTTTAAAAAATATTTCAACTAATTTATTACACGAAATGACATTCATATAAAGAAATTTAAATCTACGAGTAAATTTAGATAAGCCTTCATAGTAGATAGGTTAGATTTGTACTAGATTAATATTGTTCAGAAAATCCAATTAAAATTTCAATCATTTCCATTCATTTCCATTTATCGTTTAAAAAAAAGAAGAAGATCCCTGAAGATGGGCTTTTTAATTTCTTTTTAAAACGCACTGGAAAAAAAAAATTTTGTAACTCAGTTAAATATTAACCCTAAAGAAATGAAATGGGTCAAGTAGTCACTCCGCAGAATTCAGTGGTAGCTTATTAATACGTCGGGAAAACAAAAAAAAAGTAAAAAAAAAGGTACACACCGGTTTTAAACGGAATATATAAATATAACGGTTAACCAGCGCAATATTTATCCCGCTCGACGATTTTAAATTGCTCATAAATGACATGAAAAATTGAAAAGCCATTTATTGTTACGAAACGAGTGAAAGAGAGGGATGAATAAAAAAAGAGCCACGAGCTTAACGAGTTTTTCTTCGTTTTTCCCTTATATGAAGTAACCGTGGATAAGGGGGTGGTAAAAGAGGGACCGGGAGGGAGGCGTGTCTCTTGACCGACCGAGCTATTCATAGGATTTGAAATTTCGTAATTATAACTGCGGCATACCTCCAATGGAAAGGACATTTTTTGATCTGGTACTACTCGCCCGTAGAAAGGATGACACGAGTTTTTAAAACGTCACCGCATGAATATTAATTCGGTCGAGATTTCTCCATTAAACTCGTCATCCACTCGCAAAAAGATAATCTTTGACATAGTTAGGTATACACGGAACTTGTTTCATTCTTGGAAATATTGGTAAAAAGAAGCCGGGTTGTATAACGCAACGGATATAATCATTGGAAATTCTCCGGGTGTCTCTCTACTTTGCGTCGTGATTTTTAAGCTTGGCGACGTTTCCCTCCGCACTCCAGCTAATGAAAACAACGGCATAAATTTCTCGCGTTCTTATTCCCAGTTCCAAATGGGCGGATGGAGTGCTAGGTGGTGGATTATTATATCTTACACACTATTTTTTTTTCCTTTTCACTCTCGGATTATTTTCTATTTTCATTAATGACGAATAATAATCATCGAAGTGTATACCTTCTTTTCACGTATTATCGTACTATATACATAATGTATAATTTCATTATTGCGTGAGCATTTCTCTTTGGGCTTGCTTTCAGGAGTATAACAATGTTTGGGTAAGCAAACGTATTTTTGTCCAATAAACGAAAATCTACAGAAAAGCTACCGATCCTCGATATAATCTCATAAATATTATCTCAAGCTCTTCGCAAGAACAAAAAGTTGACTTAAATTAGTTTGGATCGAGGATGAAAACAAAAACATCGAACAAACGCGGATAATAAAACTTGGTTAATTGTAAAATTGGCTGTAAAATAATTCAGTAAAATTCTTGTACGCGAAAACCGGGTATTCTAGTGGCCCTAGCACGTGTCATCAATTTTCATCGAATAGTCGTAAATTGTCTCTTCTTTGTGTAAAATGTGCGTAGGACCATTGAGCGCAACACGATTCTCTTGTATAATGGCTTGTATATTGCCTGTTGGAAATACCACTTTCCATACATTGGCAATGAAAATTACTTTCTCCCTTCTTCTTCCTTTTTTTTTGTTTCAAACTATACTTACAAAAATTATAATTTTATAATGTTAATTACTTTAATTACTTCGAGATTAATCTGCAATCGCGGTTTATCACTGACCGTGTAATTTCAGTCCACCGCAATAATCTTTTTATTTGATAATATTGAAAAAAAAATTTCAATTCGTACTTACTACGAATGTAATAAAAAATAATAATCTGTTTAACATTTTTAAATTAGAATATTCTTTCGGCATACAACTTTTCGAGGGAGTTAAATCTCTCGTTTCTTTCAATACTTTAAATCAATTAACCTAATAACGTTCACCAGAAGTCTCTATATTCGTAAAATATTGATTTACTGCATCGAAATACTATTAGCGTTATAAAATTCAACAATGACCTTTTTTTCGTTGAAATTGAAATTTTTTCAACGGTATTTTTTATATCTTAATTCAATATTAAAAAAAAGAAAGACAAACAAACTGTTAGATATATATATATATATATATATATACGTATATACCTTATATTTTTTAAGATAACTACAATAATTTCGCGAAAGTTTTATTTTCGTTCGAAGTAATAAATAAAAGTTTTAAAGTGTTTCAAGAACTGGACTTTCCTCCTATTCCTAAATAAAAAAAGTTTGATATCACTCAACTTTAATGTAAATCGTATAAAAAAAGAATAAAAAAATTTTTCTATCAATGGCAAGGAGCTACGCAGTATCCTTTTTGATCCTGTAAAAAAAAATCTCGATCGTACTTTATATTTTACATCGGTATACGTCGATAAATTATAATAAAAATCAAGTTTCTCGAACTGTAGACGTATAGATTAGCATTTATATATAATTATCGGATGATCGTCGTAAGGTAATTTCGTCGGTAATCTTGAAAGGCGTTGGCGGCCGTTAATACATTAAGAAATTAAATATATTAATTTATGTATAGGAAATATTCGAGGTAAGCGCGATATTGATAGAAGCTCATTTGGTGGTTGGCGAGATTGTCGTTATCGCGAGACTTAAGCTGTAATCGTTGTCTTGCCAAATTGCACCGTTAATCACTTCATCGTCAAGCTACGCGCGTAATTCCGTATACACGAGGGCAAGGGGGTATAGCTCGTTGCAAACACTGGACGCGCGCCCGCGCGCGAACCTCTATATATATATATGTATGTATTCGGCGTTCCCCTCTCGTTCGTTTCATCTCTCGTTCGGTTATGCGTTGCCCATGCAAATTCAATTACTTCGTCTCCGGGGTTTAGCTGCGTTAAATTCCTCTCTATCTCTCTCTCTCTCTCTTGGTCTCTCGTACACGCGCGGCAGTTTTTACGATTCGGCCGTTATTTTCGCAAGAGAACGAGGTGAGTGTGTTAACGAGGAAGTTTGTTAATATTACCGATGACACGTGATAAACAATCCGCGATGAGAGAGACGGTGATGGGGGGAGGGGGGGGGAGAGAAATGCACAATTGCCCTATTACAAGTTAACGTAAGCCTGGTTATAGAGCGCGCGAGCTTGTGCAATGGGTTTGCCTCATCAACCACTGTCGCTCTAACGCTCGGTTATAATTATCGAATAATTACTACGCTAAATTAGAAGCTAACCGGCCAGACCGAATTCAATTTCTCGGATCCTGATGAGCCAACGAGTTGCTAATCTTCCATTCCCAATATTGACTAGTTTTTTTTTTAGTCACATTTCGGTGGTTTTCGATCGTGGCCATACAGTCGATCATTTAGGTTGTGCGTAAGAACATTTTTAACCTGGATATTTTACACATTATTTATGTTTTTCGACGCGAAGGGAATTATTTTTTGAGTATCATTTTCGTCAGATCCTTGCGTTTGCTGTTTTTCAGATTTTTAAATTAATAATTTTTGAATCGTCGTTAGTACGTATATATTTACAACTGATATAATTACCGATGACGATTGAGAGTATCGTAAACAAAATAGTTGTTGAAAGTAAATTTAATAATTGTTTGTTACCTATTGGGAGAGATTGGAAATCAAAGCAAATCTCCGAGTTACAATATGGCAGTCGGTCTATCCACCTAATAGTGTTTGATTAATTATATTCGATTAATATGTCACTCGATTTGTAGAGTTCTCATATAATCAACATAATTTAAACTTATAATTTGTAAATCTATGATTAGATTTCTATTTGAATATAAAAAAAATTTCTGCACTTAAAAAAATTTTCTATACAAATTACAAGTTTGTAGGAAAAAAATCACATACAGACAGAAAAACTGAAGACAGTAACTGCAGTTTATACGAAAATGTACAAAACTTATAGTGAATATTACAAGAATTATGGTTAATTTTATTGTACAAACTATAGTCAATTTTACTGGAAATTACAGTAATTTTCCTCATTTTGTAATATTGTAATTTTTTACTATAGAAACTATTGTAATTTTTTTTCCAGTATGTAATCGTACGCAAAATAAAAATGAAGTTGACAATCTCGCTAATATTTATTTACACAAAGAGAAAATTTTTAGTAAATTTTACTAAACTTTCAGTAACACAGCAGCAAACAACTATAACGTGAAAAATCGCTGAACTTTTAATAAAACTAGAAGACTTCTCAGTAATAAATAGCTAAAAAGTTCAGTAAAAATTTTTTTGTATTTCTGAAATCTCTTACCGTGTTAATAAATATTTAGTAATATTTACACACACTTTAATAAAAGTTACTAACTTTTCTCTTATTGTATAATTGAATCGATGTACGTCCAATAGAACACGCAATTCCTGCCGAAAAGTAGCAAGTATAAAAGTAAATTCACAAGGTAATTATTTCCTCATCCCCGAATACGTAATACCTTCAGACTCCTTCTCTTTCTCCCTCACCTGTTTGCCGCAAATGTCGCGCGATTCGAGCGACACTTTATCATCTCGCAATTATTTCTGGAAGGGCCTTTTTCCTCAGCCGTGTCCTTCCACGCGATTCCCAAGGCTTGGGGGCGCGCGCGCACGCGGGCGCTCGAGGGTTATTTATTTTCCCGGTAACTGTAATTTTTCAAACACTGCCCGCGGATAAATGCGCCAGGCTGCTTTTGACGGCCCCTGAAAAATACGGTGTCGGCCGTAACATGGAGTTCGCCTGCTCGCTTCCTTCATCCACCTCTTTCTCTCGTTTTCTATCCCCCGTCGCGTCGATTGCGCGAATCCTTCCCCGGGCGCGAGGTGTTGCCGTTCCCCTGTCGTTAGTTTTGTTACTGCGTTACGGTTCCTGCTTTTGTATAGGAAATGTCGTTTTACTTTCGAATGCTTTCTGTCTCCTGACTTATTCCGCATCATTTGTCACATCTCCTTCTTCTTTCTTTTTATTTCGTTACAACTTTATTAAATATACTTGCTATTACATTTTAAAAACTATCCATTATTTACGTTAAATACTCGTGCGTTTGTGTGTATATGCACATACATTCGTACCATTTTAACATTTAACAATTGGTGCGAGATGGCATACTCTTTGGTTAAAGATAAATGGAGACGAAACATTAATTTAAATATAACAAATGGTTAATGTGTGAAAACATAAAATGTAGTATTAAGTGAAATGTGTACGTCAACTATTTTTCATCCTCGACTCACTGTTGGAGCATAAAGCGCTTTTACTTCTTTATAGGTCTCACCTTTCAAGATTTATAATGTAAAAACTTAATGTATATATGTTGTTTACGTTTGTCTAACAAAAGTACTAAATTTCTTTATAAATTTAATTGTAGAAAACGTGTTATTATTTTATTTTTTTTAATACTACCAAAGTACTTATTTTCTGTTTTCAAATGAAACATTTACTTGTGATAATATATTCAGTAAAATAAATAAAATACACTTCGCGGATTCAAATAAATGTTATTTGTTTTAAATAAAATTAATTTAATTATATCGAATGTTATTTTGTCAAAATATTCACTCGATATTTTTTTCCTGCTTGCAATGTAATATATCTGATTAACAGTATTATAGTGATTAATAATAATGCGAGTAATATTAATTAAAAATTCTCATTTACATATTGTATAAAAACAATAATTCGCGGCGAAAGTTGAAAAACGAAGTTGCAGTAGACATTTTCAGACCGAGAAAAATAATTTATCGATTTATTAAAATATTTTCTTGCGCACATTCTAAAAAACATTAGTTCATAACTAAAAATTATCAATAAATTATTTACACAACAACGCGTTAACGATCGTTTTGATAAATTTATTTGAAAATCAAGGAGAGACGAAATGTAGCATCATGAATGATAACCACGGTCCGCGTTAATACGAATGATAAATAACGTTAAGACAGGCAAAGCATTTGATGAGAAATAGGATTAGATTGAAATATCTTTGGTGGTATATACAAAAGGTATATAACACGTGTAATTATTTGAATAATACCGAAATCCTACGTTACACTGTCCAGGATTCGTCGTCGCAGTCGTTCGGTCCATTGTTGCGGTCGGGAGCTTTATTTTCGGCGCTGCCTAATTCCAATCCTGAAGGGAACCTTCATTCTTCCTCTACACGTAGGGACACATGTGCCTGTGTGTGCGCGCGCGCGCCTCTCTTCGTGTATATACACGGATTCGACCATGTGGTTCCCCCCTTTTCGTTCGTTCGGCTACACTCTCCCCTATCTATATATATATATATGTATATATATACCTTTTGCTCGTTTCATCGACTTTGTGTACCTATCACGCGTTATTTGTCTTCTATTCAACTTCCCCGAGTGAACTGATGAGCTGCTCGAACTTCCGACAGACATAATTTTCCAACTAACCTCAAGAAATTTCCGCTCTTTGTAAAAACCAATGATTTTCGGGACGGGTTGTTTATTTGCCGCCGCGTTATTTCACGCTCTCCCGGTGAAAAATTAATCGGACGTATACGCCAACGCTTTTTTTTCTCTCCGTACGGTCGATTATAAAAGTGAGATTTTCGAAACTAATGAGGATCGTATTATTTTTTAAAATTAAGCAATACGTTATTTCCTTTCTTACGTTTCGACTTCGATTTTTTTTTGCAATCGCGTCGCATTCGTAAAAGGATGACGTATCGCACCATAATTTTTTCGAACCAATGGCCCTTGTTCAAAGCAATTCGAAATAGTATCGACGGTATATAAATAATTGAATCACTCGGTACATTTAATATATTTACAATATACCCTCGTGGACTTTAATTTAAGCGAGTGCGTATATAGTAAATCAAAAATTATATATAACTAACTTCTATATTTATTACCACGCATAAAAATACAGTTTTCCTTGGGTGATAGGTACTTGTTTACAGAATGAAATACAACACTTATATTAGAATTTTAGTAAATATTTCTCCGAGTTCCATCAAATGAAAATATAATCCTGGATTTACTAAAGTTCTTTTTCACGGCGTATATATACGTAATACTCGTTAAGCCAGTTATGAATGACTTGCTTGAATTATCAATGAAATTTTAACGAGGGACATTCTACTGGGTAAATGCTTTAGATTATTGCGAAAGGATTGAAACAATTTAACTATTTGTATCGAATAATTGAATCGTCATCGTTGTCTAATTTTATACAATTGTATACTGTACCGTAGTGATAAAAATATGCGTTTAATGGGAATTGATACGATTTATAATTTGAATAACAACTTATAATTTTAATATTTACCTCAATATTTTTGTAATTAAAAATATTAATTTATTCATAAGCGCGATTTTCCGTTTGAGTAAGCACAAAGCCACTGAATATTGCAAGCATCGAATACAATCAGAATCTTTGTTTTCCTAATCAGGTTAATTTAATTATTAAACATCCGAGTGTAATTTAATGATGAAAAAATAATGACCTTCCTTGTCCTGTTGAAATTACGCAAATAAACTAGAATTTTTCGTTGAGCAATAGTTATTTCACCAAATTGATCTCGAGGAATTATAACGATATTTATTTTTATTATTTTACTTATTGTATTATTTTATATTTTATTATATTATTATTTCGAGAACATAACGGAACTCATCCTAGTATAATAACCGCTGATAACTGAAAAATCCAAGTTGCTCGAACGGTTATACGCGTGTAAGATGAATTAAACGTGTGTTATTCAATGAAAAATCGAAGGTAACGGAAGTATCATAAACGTACGGGTGAAAAAAGGTAAACGTAAGACAGTCCGATGAAATCTTGAGCGTTTAATCTTTAAAGGCAATTAAATTTGCGATAAAAAGCCAATCGAATAGAAATTACAAACCGAGCGAGCGCAACGAGGAGTAAGCGGTATTCAATTTGGCAGAGCAGTCGCTATTTCATCGTACGACTGGGCGCGCTGTGGCGGCTGCCAGAAAGACTGAGCTTTGACGGTATTCACAGTTACTGCATTCGCAATCTGTTTGTCGGTGACCTGTAAAATTATTTGCATCGATTCGATCCTATCCTCCCTACCTACCTCCCATCTCCCATTCCTCGCTAATAGCGTACATCGAATCAAATGGTCCTTACGTTACGGGGTGGAAAAAAAAACACAGCTATCGCGCACGAGTTACTGTACGACGTGGTTTGAAACAAAAAAGGTGAGTAATTTTAACAAAATGAATTTTTCTCTCGGCTGTTCGTTAAACGATCGAGATGGTGTATGTATGTGTGTACCGTTTGAGGATTGTATACACCGCAGAGTTTAAATTACCCTTATATATATTATGAACCAAACGATATTTCCCAGACACAATTATAATTGTTCGATATTGCGAGAGATCGATGGTATCGTGGTTGGTTGAAGCATCCCTTGCGTAAATGTTCGAGCACACTCTCACGGTATTGGTGTACGTGCGTGCGTGGGTGTGTGGGTGTGTGTGTTACTCCGAGCGATCGATCAGTTACTCGAAGTTCACTATTAAGATAGGATGAAATCAGGGGGAAATTATCAGACTCTGAGGTGGCACCGATAAAGCACGCAAGTGCTTAAGTTTCCAAGTGCCTTCGACACTTTAACACACAGATTATACGCGCGGTCTCGTGTACATTACCTTCCATTACTTACTCTTAATATATTAAAATAACATTCCCTTTTTCTTCTCTTTTTCAACCCTTTGCACTTTTAATGAGTTTATTATATATCTTTTTAACGTTCACGACCAAATCGCTCGAAATATTCGAATTGATATACATTTGAGATATACCACGTGAACTGGGGGAATAATTTTTTTACAATATGATTGTAATTATACAATGTAATCAGCGCACTCTAATGTAACTAAAAATAATTGTGAAACGGGTATATACGCAATATACCGTGAATATTTAGAACGTTTGCGTGTACGTACGTGTATTTTAATCAATCGATCAAAATACATAATTTTGTTAATTTATTTGTACTTATATTCAAATGTGTATTATTACTGTGTAATGCAATTTCGGTATTTTGCATAATAATCCATATTTTCGAATAACAGTATTTTTAACGTTTCACTATATACGTGTGTCCTTTTTCTCATTTATAAATTATCTAAATGCAAATTCCCGTAATAATTAAAAAAATATATATAGGTGTGTATATACGTATAAACAAAAATAAAAGCGCTCAAAATTATCTTGTTTACGAAAAGAAAAGAGTAAGGAAAAAAATAAGAGGAAGAAGATACGGTAAAAATTTTAAGCTCGCGGTAATAGCGTTGAGGGTAAAACCGAAAAAAATGGTAAAGTGCATCCTCGTACGGGGCGCTCGGTTCGGGGGCGCGTTAGCTATTTTGTCTCACGCAATATTCGCACGACGTAGCAAGCTCAAAGGAGCTTTTCGTCAGATGCGTTATCTGGAATTTGCACCTCTCTTATAGATAAAAGTCTTTTCCTTCCTGCAATGTCACGAACTTCCGTGCGCGCTCCGCCATCGCGTCCCGAGGTTGGAAACGCCTCGGCGACGCCGATGAAAGAACTTTAAAAGCTCTTCCGCCTTGAATCTGCTGGCGTAAATATCTTTTCTCTCCTTCTCTCTTCTACCCCAGTTCCCCCCCCCCTTTATTTTTTCTCCTCGTCGTCAAAGTGAATAAAACCGATTGTTATTCTTTTAGAAGGTGCCGAAAATTTCCTACGCTCATCGATTTATCGAAAGATATATACAGGTATATGCGTCGAAAATTACGCTTTGATTTAATATTTGGAACTACCTTTTATACTATTTTAAGTAATAATAACATTTCCTTCGTGAATATAATTACGTTACATTGTGTATCCGCAAATATATGTTAATTAGATCATTTGATGCTTGAAAAGAAAAGTGTATTTACGACGTAAAAAAAAAAGAGAGAAAGAAAGACAATTTACAACGTTGTTATAATTTAAATAAAAGTCGAACGGTTCGCCCATATTAAACGAGCAATCATAACTATACTTAATGATATTTGAAAACCAGGAAGTTAATCCATTTCATTGAACTGTAAAAGATAAAAAAAAAATACCGTGGTATGCGCGGTTATAATTTCAAATCAATCGCGAACGCGGAAAATCGCCAATATTTCGATTGTTGAGTAAATTTCTTTATTCCATTGCGTTACGCTCGCGAAATTGGAATAATCGCGGATACCAGAGTTTGTCAGTTTTGCGTGGGAATATATACGAGTCGAGTTGTCCAGTTATCGATTGTCACGTTCAGTGATACTTTTCAAAACCGCGCACGCGCGTACACGCACCCCGACCGTATACGTTCCGTGTAAATAAAATTTTGTTACGAAATGAAATGTTGTTTGTGTCAAATCGTTCTTTTTCCCTTTTCTGTATCAGTTTAGTTTTTTTAACGAAAATGTTACGTACTCTCGACCGACAACGTTAACAATATTTTAAATAAAAAAAAAAAATGTTCGCTTGTTTTCTCGTTGCGTTGTATCGATGTATCAAACAAATCGAATTGAATAGTTTAACGAAGGCACGAGTCTTATATACTATACGTTTGTGCGAAGAAAAATTGAGGGACCTCGGAAATCAAGATTAATATACCTTTGTACCGGGTTGATTATTTCAACGCGGTATATCTATTTTCCCAAATGATCACTTTGTGTACGACGCGTAAACGTTACGAAGTACCTCTTACAACAGCAACTTTATTAATATTATTTTGAATACACGTATACATGTAGGTATATATTTATAATTTCGTAACGTTCGACGTGCATGTATCACTATCAGGTGCAATATAATGCATTATCGTTATCGCATAAACATTGAGGAAATAAAACATTCGAGCTCCATAAAAATACGAAGTGGAACTTGAGTTTACTGAAAACAGGATACTTCCACTCGATATAACAGTATTCAGTATATATAAGAACCATCCTTGCGCGTGTCGGTGTGTTTTTTGTCGTCGCCGAAAGTTCATATAGAACACCGTGAAAGAGAAGAGACCAACAAGCCCATAATGGAGGAGAAGAGAGGGAGAGAGGGAGAGAAAGGTAGCTTCTTCTTTAGAGGAGAGTGATAACAGTTGCAAGTGATTTGCAGTCATTGCTCTCGATGGCCAAGGGAAAAGTTTGGCTATTTCGGCGGTCTAAACGATAGCAACATTTTTCGAAAGCACGCCCACTTGGACGGCATCGCCCCCTTGGTCCTTTTTCCTAAGAATTATGAACTCGGGGTCGCTCTCGTCCCAGTATACCTGAACGACTGACCGCGCACATAACATTTTTTTTCCTTTCCCTCTCTCTCCCTCTCTCTCTCTCTCTCTCTCTCTCTCTCCCGCTTTCATAAATAGAGCTCAAACGTTATTGGTCCCGGCGCGGTTATTATCCTACATCTATTCGTTGAAAACACCGCGACTCTCGAGTCCCTTGATAATTGCAAAAAGAACAATTATATACGTGGAGAGGATGCACACACGGCACACGTTCTCTTTCGCACAGTAATAAAGATAATCAGCTGAATTATTCAGCAATTTCTACGCGTTGGATTCCACTAAATATATATATATATATATACCACAGCGACATATATATATATATACATCCCGAAGGTATTGTTACGGCAACTGTATTGGTAAATTCAAGTTTTTCGAAAATTAAATTCGATCGAGCGTTTCCATTGCACACCTTCTAATTCTTCGTTCAAATAATATTTAATTCAATCTATATATACATATTGCGTTCCCAAGAAATTTTTTAATATCCCGCGATATTAAATAAGAGGTACGTATACGTATATACACATATACTTGCGGAGTTGATTTAATTGCTCGAAATATCGATACTGTGGGAATTTGAGTGTCGAAAAAAAAAATGCGAATGGGACTTTTTGAACAAAATAAAGAGGGGCGGGTAGGAGGGGGGGATAAAATTGAATTTCATTGCATTCAGTTACCCACGTGCTGGAAATCTAACGAAATTCCACGTCGTGTTGAAATTTTCAAATAAAATTATTCTTTTTTTTTCAATATTTTCCACCAAAATAAAAATCGTGCGCGTATAATTTAATTACGGGTCCGAATTAACGTTACTCGTATTTGCGTATTAAATATTCATACCACTTTTGATCTGGATCTGTTACTTCTTTTTATTATACTCGTGTAATTTTTTATACAATCGCATTAGTCTTATTTTTAAAAGGTAGTGAAAAAAAAAATAATATGGATTGAGAAGCATTTATTACACATTCAAATGATAATAGTCGCGTAGTGCATGTATTACCAAATTATTGCAGTATTTTATTATTACTACAATTTACAGGAATGTATTAGTTGAATAACTGTGATCTACGTAAATTCAAAAGTACTTATATAAATTAAAGTTAAAAATAAGTTCGTAAATATGTGATGTTTAAATAATGTAGAAAAAGCTTAAAATGGTAGGTATACTGATTAAATATTCAACTAAATAAAAATTATTAAATGTGACATAAAATTACGAATATTGCTGTATTTCGGATATATCTTAACTAAACTCAAGTACACTTAAAATGATTAAAATTGCATGAGAATAAAGATTTCAATAAATTTTTTGACAGAAATTTGAAATTAAGTTATATGTTTATATAAAGTATCTAAGTATTCCTTCGATGTATTTTATCTTCCTGAAAAATCATACTTACAAGGAGAGGTCACACCCTCTGGAAAACGGATCCTTACCAAACTCTAGGATATAATTTCTACTATATAATCATGCAGAAAGCCGGAGTTTTAGTGTCCAATGCCCATTTTTACGATAGATATAAGCAAATAATAAAAAATCTCGCCGAAAAAACCGTTGAGTTTGAACGCTTATAACTCAGAAACAATTAAAGATGTACGTATAAACTAAATTTTAAAAGAAAGCTGAGGTCGAGTAGATACGTTTTGAAAATAAGGAAGCTTAAATATTTTGATATGGTCAAAAGTTATGGGAGAAATAAGAATTAGCGAAAATTTTATCGTAAATTTAAAGTTAAAATTTAATGATCTTTTAGCCCAAAATTTCGTCTAATTCTTATTTCTCCCATAACTTTTGACCATATCAAAATATTTGAGCTTCCTTTTTTTCAAAACGTATCTACTCGACCTCAGCTTTCTTTTAAAATTTAGTTTACACGTACATCTTTAATTGTTTCTGAGTTATAAGCGTTCAAACTCAACGGTTTTTTCGGCGAGATTTTTCATTATTTGCTTATATCTATCGTAAAAATGGGCATTGGACACTAAAACTCCGGCTTTCTGCATGATTTTATAGTAGAAATTATATCCTAGAGTTTGGTAAGGATCCGTTTTCCAGAGGGTGTGACCTCTCCTTCTTAGTTGCAAGTCTTTGCGTTATTTCACAATCCAACAGTAAAATATATTTACTATTTTATTATCAAATAATAAATCATTTAATTCGACTTTTTAATGATTTTTATTAAAGAAATGATGAAATAAATAATTATTTATTTTTTAATAATATGAATAATATGTAATTAAATTTGAAATTCTCTATCAATTATTTCGAGAAAACTTAATTTAATACCGTTTCTTAATAATTCTTATAATTTTAATATTTAATTAGTATCAACCCCGTTAAGGGAGTATGAAACCCAAAAATTTTTGAACATTAGTACAAAGCGACGAAAATTTTACAACAATTAATCTCATAAACTACTGCATGAATCACTTTGCGCAATCATAAAAGGGCAACATTCTCGTGGTTTTGTTTCAAATTTAATACGAAATATTAATATCTGCAAAAGTAATATATTTCGTTGATATTTATTACTTCCAGTCTATAATTTAGGTTTGACATTCCCTAAGAAGAAAATTTTTCAAAACAACTAATTTCAAGTTGAGTAATTTTAAATCATTTGTATAGTATTAATACAAAGTTTTTAAATCATATGTGCATTTTTAATGTTATGACACGTTGCAAGCTTCGTGCAAAATTTAAGAAATAGCGCGATTAAAACAATCTCGGCGGTAATTCATTTTGTTCGTTTTCATTCTGAGTAATTAAACGATAACTACCAATTTTCGAATCCCACATCTTCCGACTCGATGACGTTCAAAATCGAGAAATTTCAGCAGGTTGTCGCGATCATCGTAATTGGAAAAAAAGAACGCGTGGTCGCGCGACCTTAAAACTGAATGCAAACCGCAATAGAATGGTGGGGATATAGCATAGTGAAATGAAATAACAATTATGTTGGGTCGTAAACGCGCAATAAAATCTCGTGTATACCGTGGCCCGTGACAGTACCTGGCACGTGTGCACATCCGAGCCAGAATAATGGGCTCGAATGGGATGGGAAGGTAAGGTAAGGGAAGGAAGGGAGAAGGGGTAATAAAATTTCGAAGTGTAAGGAAGCCCAAGTGGGATGATGGGGGAGAGGCTTTAGGAGGAAAATAAAAACGGTAACTGCCTTACACGCGACCAGACTTTTCTTCGAACGACCCTGCCGACAGCATCAAACTTCCCGATAAGACGCAAATTTCCCTTCCCGGTACGCGACGCTTTTTTCTCCCTTTCCCCCTCTCTTTCTCTCTTTCTCTCTCTCTCTCTCTTCTCCACCCGTACTTTTTAAATCCATTTTTAATGTGAAACCAATGATTTTGATGTTTTACGATTAGACGCAGGTATACTCGTATACGTAAAATTCCTATTATCACTTTTCGAATGTTCGTTTGAGTAATTTTCAAAATGAAAATAATTACATTTAATCGAAATTGGGATTCCCTCACGAATGAAACTTCTTTTTTTTTATTAAAATCTTGTATATATATATAAGTACCGATATATTACTGAACGTTCAATAATTATTGATCGTACATTTTTAAATATTATTATCTTGAAATTCATTTGATACGATACAGTTACCAATAAACGTGTACGTAACTTATACGAAATTCAGTATAATTTACAATATTGTATAGTCCATATGTATGGTTTCATGGGAAACAAATTACATATACGGATACAAACAATACTCGTCAAAAATGAAATGTTTTTACATTTCCTCTCAATAATCATTGCATTATTTGAATAACATAAATTAATTTTTAATACAATAAGTTCGAATAATATATATACGGATATATCGGTAAAACAAATCTATTCCATATTATATCTTATACTGACGATATTTTAACACTAATGCACATCCAATATTAATTAAAATTTTAATTAACGTGAGCATCGCGAAAATATCGTAGAAACGTTCGTATGATTATATGTATATATATTTGAGCTTATTGAAAGTAAAATCAAATGCAAAAAAAAATTGCTAATGCGCTTCTAGAAATGTTCAGGTAACACCTCCGTACACACCTTTTTAATCACGTTATTTTTTTGTTCCGCGCAAGTGAAGTATAGTTACTTTGCACCATGCGAAAAAAAATGTATTGATTTCGAGGAAGCGGGGAGCGGCTTGCAATGACAAAGGATCGTTGGGTAGCGTTGTCTCCTCGTAAGCAAACCAATATAAAGGATGCTCACGATCTCGTCGTAAAATATTACGCCGAACCTCGTGTCGTCGAAGGGCAGATGCGCGTCGAGGTTCGTGCTAAAGGGTAATACGGACAACGAGTTTAGCGTTATACTACCAGTGTTCTGCTCAGCAATAATCTTACCCTTGCTTTCCTTCCTGGTCTCGTTCATTTTTTTTTCTTCGCACTCCCACCGGAACACACGCGCAAACGAAGGGTAGAGAAAAACGTGAGGGACATAATCTTCGAAATACTCGAATGAAAATTCCGATTGCATCAGTTTTCCACGACTTGGTTGGTTAACGACCTCACGCTAGAAATCCTCTTGAAATCAAGAAATCGATTGCTCGTGATAAGGAAATGAACATTTTTCATAACGTCGATCGTACGTTTTCGTTGTACACCTGTTGACGATTAGTATATATATATATATATATATGTAAAAAAACTCTTCTGCGATTCGATCGCATTAAATTACTAATTGATATAAACCAATGTAGCGATAATGATTTTTCTGTTTACGTAGGATAAATATAATAATTTAAAACGACGCGGATTATCTAATTAGAGTAAAATAAAGTTTATGTCGTTGAATAGATGGAAATACGTATTAATTCAATAAAACGTTGCGAAGCGAGATATATTTGAAAATATCGTTTTTGAATTCGCTAACAATGAACGTTTGTAATAATTTTCAAATAATAATTTATCGGAGACATTTACGTAACAATTTGTATAATATTATTATGTTAATTGCCTCTAATAAAGGTATAACAAACCATTTAAATAATGTCAAAAATGTCACAATTGTTGTTTATAATAATTGCAATAAATTAGCTTCTGTAACTTATTATTTCATTAAACGCATTAATTTGAACTCGTATTTTCTCAACGTTCATCATTTAATATCTCATAACCTTGTAAAATATTAAAATAGATGATGTATTTATAAATAATATTATAATTTATTACAATGATTTGCCCATTATATTTGATTAGATGAGACTGATGCTTTTGTCAATTATTAAAGGGAATTGACCCCCAAATTGCAGAAAATTGAAAATCTCAAAAATTTAAAAACCTAATTGTATGAAAAAACTGAAAAAAATTACAGATACTGTTTAAAACAAATAATGAATTACCATAAAACCATTATTATCGGTAATGTATAGCTACAAAACAATGATTTACGTCTGTCCAAAAATCTCTCTGATTTATTAATAATAACATTTGAAAATTTGATAGAATACCTTATAAGGAAACGGAACACCGTTACAGATCATTTTTTCGATAAATTGAATGTCTCGATTAATAATAAAAATAAATAATATTTTTCTGTTTTTTGGAGTTCACATCCCTTTAAGAATTATTTCTTGATTATTGATAAATGGATCCACATACGTTACAATATAAAAATTTTCGAAATGACTAGCATAATACGTAGATTTTTTAATTAGAAATAATGTTGATGGTATTATAAAAAGAGGAATGTATATTTGAATGAAGAAGAACAAAGCATTTCAAGGAATGCGAATTGAAAGAAGAAAAAGGTATAGCAAAAAAAAAACAGGGAATCCTGTCGGTAAGATCGAGCGTGAAATGCAAAAAGGAGCAATCCCTCGCATTGTAATATAAAATCGATTAGCAAAGAGGAAAGGTACAAGTTAAAACGAGCCCTCGGAGAGATTCACTTGAATTCGTATATATGAAACGAGAATATATATATATATATATATATATATATATGTATAGGAGGCCTCTTTCCGTCATGAATATGGAGGATGCTGTCGATCGTCGGCCGTTCGACAAAGAACTTGCTAAGCCAGCAGCGCCAGTCTGGGCGTCATCCTGCAGGAACACGAAAACGCGGCGGAGGGAGGAGGGACCGATAAAAAGAATCCGTACGACCGGTGCCACAGCCCGTTTGCAAAATATATATATACATACATACATCACGAGGGGCGCTAAGCAGATGCATAGAAATGCAAACTAGAGGAGTATTTTCGTGCCTTTGCTCGCGTTCTGGACGTATATATGCGATAATAAAACAAACAAAGACAATTTTAACGAAAATCTAACCAAATGGAATCACGAGCATTTGCAAATACCCATCCGATCAAGGGTGATCTATGCGTCTGCTTTTGCGGCCCTTTTAACCTTCGATTCAATTAAATATTCGCCTCACGTCGAACGACGATTACTCCGCTATCTTTTATTTGGATATATTTAACGTTGCGAGATTTCTTTTTCAATAGTGTATACATGAAATTAGAAAATCAACGAAAATTATTATTACGATTCTTTTAGCGATTAATCGTTTACAATTCTTAAGGTTTTATATTCATTTATATTATATTAGATAGGTATAATGATAGGAAATATTTATATCATACGTTTAATATTCACCGATAATTCAAATTAAATATTTAACTTATTTTTAAGAGGATATTTTATTTCTCGAACGTATATCAATTCGACATTTCAATAAGGAAATTTTCCTGGGTGTCTTAAAAGGATGTTCAAGTCAATTTTTACCGATCGAGTGAATTTAAACGAAAAAACTATTCTACCTAAGTAAATATGGTATCTTGGTGAAACTAAAATTAATATTTTTGTATAAAATTTAACATAATGATAAGTAACACTTAAATGGGTAAAGTTATCTTGATTTTTTATAATTTACCAGATTTATGTTATGAAAATAGCTTTTTCAGGTCCATTGAGTCGGTCGGTAAAATTTGACTACTACGTTCCCGTCAAAATATAACGATCAGCCGGGCAATAATCGTTTTCGAGTTATTTACAAAATTTTATTAATTCACGAATTGCCTATATATATTTTTTCAGAATTGAGATCTTCAAAAACGTTTTAAAAATGTTTATTTACAATTTGCGAATAATACTTTACCCTGACGTTTAATCCATAAAACATGCATATATTCGGAGGATGCACCGTTTGGAAAACGTTTACGCCCACTTAGAACTGACCGGAATCGATACTCGTTGGAAATGTGAGTCTTACTACGTGAAATTTTCGAGACTGCCAGTGCAATCGAGATTGTTTAACTTTTTTCACAACAATATTGTCAGACAATATAGATATTTCGACATTATTTATGAATAAAACAGAAAAGTTGACTAAGTAATAAAAATAGTGTAGTTGGAATAAAAGTTTACGTTAGGATATATGTATATATATATATATATATGAACAGAAGCATATCAATAATAACGTCATAAACAGAAATATATGCATGTAAAGGAAAATTTGGAGGGTCTAGAAGAGGCTTTCAACGTTTATCTAGTCAAGCTTGTTGCCTATGTCCAACGTAGAAGTGGAGGACAACGAGCAAATAAGAGTGGGCTATACGCAATGTACCTGACCTGTCGCCACCAGAAATTCACCCTCTCTCACCACAGCTTGCAGAAGATCTAATGCGACACAACCAAACGATTGCGTAACACCACTGACGCTTATATTTTCCGTGACTCGCGGTCCACTATCGCATTTCAACCAGTAATTTATGTTGTTATTATTTATAAATGTAATATATATAACCCATCAGAGTAGAATCCACATATCATACGTGCAGAAGCAACATAAGCGTATCGATTAGATGAATAAACGCAAACGGAAATGTCTATAGAGAAAACGTTTTCTATACCGTCGATATCTCTCGCATCTACGATTGCTTCCGTGGTACACAGTTTCATAATCCTCTTAACTTAACCGACACTCCAACGCTTCTCGGCGTTCGGTTACGGTCATACATCGATATGCATTTAGAGAAATGAAAAGTAAAATTATCACCCATCCCCGTGATAACTGGTGAAACTCTTCGTGATAACATTTCACTTCGAAATGTTTATTTATACCATATATCTCGTTTATAATTATTTAATTTCTCGCGTAAAGATAGCATATCGGTACATAATTAAATCTACCTTATTTGAAAAACGTACGACCCCCTTTTAGAAATACCTCGCTCGCGAATTTCCTTACGAATGTCGTAGCAAGTTATCCATCGAACTTAGAAGCTTGCAAATCAAATTCCAGATCAACCTATTCAACTTCACGATCACCATAAACCTGATCTATGTGAAGCTCGTCTAGAACCTTGAGAGAAGCAACTTCACTGGAATGATGACCCACATTGACGACATGTTCAAGAGAGGGATTATCAAACGAACTGCTTACTCCAAAGATACGTTACCTACGAAATGTCGCTATACGATATTACAAACATACACACGGCGAAAAATAGTGTATGAGTATATTATCACTTATATATATGTATTGATTACATTTATTTATTTTTTTGAAATAAAATTTTGGCTCTTTTAAAACACTGTAAAATAGAGGTAAATGACCGAAATTGGCTGTTTGTTCGTGTAATTTCATGTAACTATTTTGTGCCCTTTTGGTCATTGACAGAATGATCTAAATACAATTTGTCATATAAAAAAATTAATTTACAAATATTAACAACAAATTTTTTTAATTTTTTAGAAATCATAACTTTTTCTGGGAAGATCTAAAACTATTTAAACATCAAATAAGGACTGATAAAAAAAATTTTTCCGTTTAGTAAAATAATCGATATTAAAAAAATAAAAATAAGATAAATAATTTAGATCATAGATAGTATTTTTTTTAATTATTACTGCAAAAAAATTTAATTGATTTAATATGATATGTTATTCAATACGTTTGAAATAATATTTGTTTGAAACTATAATGTAGTTTCAACTACGTTATCTTTCTTTCAATTAAATTTTTTTTGTTTTTAATCAATATTTCTTATAGTCACGAGCAATTATACTTTCGAAGATACACAATAAAATATTTAATTGAACTCACTAAATTTTTTTTCATCGTACGTTTGTTTACTTTTAAAAAATTTTAGTATTTTATAGAAAAATGAAATTAAATATTAATACCTTATACACGTAAACACTCGTAACAACAATATAGACGTAACTCGAGTTACGTAAAATGTGCAATAACAACGAATCGTCATAATTAAAAAAAAAAAGGAAAAACGAAAAATATGATCATTATTACACAATGGGAAATGTTAACCACGAATATGTATAGTAGGATAATCCCCTAGCTGAAATCGAAAACTCGGTCACCGCAACGACCGAAGCGCGTATGTCCCTCAGGCCTCGAACGTAATCGCAATCACGCGCGCTTAATTCTGTCGGGCGTTCGAGCCGTCGTTCAAGCCCTTACGAGCTCAAATTCCGATCAATAATAATTTCAGATTGCTACCAGGAAGATAGATAGATGTGCCGTCCAAGGAACGCGAACAATTTGCTCGAACGATTCCGAGTCTGTTTGCTCGCGACGCGTGTATGCAAACCTCGGAGATATCCGGATCGTAAGTTCAATGATTACTCCTCGGAAAGTCTCATGTGAACTGGAAACTGGACGCTCGAGGAGCGCGACCAATTTACTCCGAGTGTTAAAAACGGTTGTGATATCCCTTCGAGCAATTCATTCGTGCAGTTATAATTCGTGTCATCGTTCAGTCAACATCGGTCAATCCGTTTGGTTATTGATATAATGTTTTACTTATAAGGATTCCCATGAATATTTTACTTTATTATTCGAAACATTTTTTTATTTTATATATTCTTATAGATACAGACTCTTTTTACCTTATCCCTCAAAATAAATATTTCATATTAAATTTTTATTTATTTATTTATTTTTTTCAAAACCGTTTGGAACACTCTCAAAGGTTCGATAAAATATATACTTTCCAATAAAATCTATATTTTGAAATATAAAAATATTTATTGGTAAAAAGATAAATTGATCTTGGTAATTTATTCAATTAGGAACGGCTTTGTCGAAATATTTGTAAGGTACGAAATAGTAACTGTGTAAAAACCAGTTAAAACTTTGGAGAAAAAAAAAAGGTTTACAACGTAAAAAGGAACATTCTTCATCCGTGCATTTTGATGAATTTGTATATTCCTGGGACCATTATGTACGTACAAGATGAACCTTTAAACCTCCTTGCGAAAGCTTCACTGACAAAGTAGTTGGCAGCGGTTTCATTCAATGAAAGAAAAGCATGCCACGGATAAAATAAGACGTCCATAAATCATACAAACGAGCTCGTCGGGATTGAAAGTTTCGCTATACCCTCGGAAACCATGTTTTCTTTCATTTTTATTTTTTTATTATTACTTTCTTTCCCGGGCTTTTTTTTCAATAAAAACAACGTATCTCAAAAGCATCAGCCGAGCTTCGTTCTCTCCTTATCTCCCTCCTCCACCTCCTCCCCGCGCTGTCCTTTTTCGTTATACGCGAAATGTGCAAAATGGCCCGGGAAGTTTTTCGACGAAACGAAAGCTCACGCGAAACGTGCTGCCATTTGATATCGATTTTTCTCGATCTCCTTTGGAGGAAGAAGAGAGGGAGAGAGAGAGGGACTTGGAGATTTTTCTTCGAAGAATTTGTCATTTTCAAAGGAGTGAGCTTCGCCGCTCGATTTGAGAGTTTGCCCATCTGCCGTTTCCAACTTTATCCCTCCGTAAGAGAAAGAGAAATTGAATGAGGGAGGAGAGACGTGAGAAAGGGGAGGGGTGAAAGAGAGAGAGAGGAACTAGGCAAAAGGGAGAGAAAAACCGGTACGCAGCGTGAAAAGAGGAAACGAGAAGTCGAGGAAGGGAAAGGGAGAAGGATTTGAGGAATACGCAATAGCTTTGAAGATGGATCGTTTCGTTTTATCGGCGATGGAAAGGACTACTCGCATAATTCTTTATGTACACTATCTGCACTCTCTGCATTTTTAGGGTTCATAAACCTAACGATGTGACTTTGTTCCCTTTCGTCTTTTTTTTTCTCTCCTTTTTTCTAATTACCGAGTCGAGCGCGAAATCCGTCTATGACTTGTTCAACATGCCATTCGATCGTCCAAAAGTTCGATCATTTTACTACTTTCTTTCGCAAATTTTTATTATTCTTCCTGTATGTACTACATTATTAATTTTCAAACCTGTTTTTTCTAGATTAATTTTATTGACCTTATAAAAACGTTATTCTTCTACACTGGTGTATGACTCCAATCAACATCAAGTTAAATTTAAATACTTGTATCAAATGAAAATTAAAAAAATTTTTTCATACTAAATATCATTTTTTCTAATAAAATAAAATTTATTAAAAAAGTGTGAATGCAACTACTTTACAATACAATATTCTTACGGTAGGTACGAATTGACCTACCCAGCGTGGTAGTTATGTTATTCTAGTGAAGTGTGGTATCTAAGGGTTAAGTTTGATGTCTGCCGAAAACACTGTCATCGTTAACCTTTAAAACCACGATATTGCATAAGAAAATTAATAACAACGATGCGCGCGCATTCCAATTACCTCGAACAAACGGTAATTCAATATCATACAATTGGTTGAGCAAACCAAATTTTATCCAAGGAGGAAAAAGGGACAAGTTTACACAAGGCGTATTATGCATTTAAATGATTTGAGTTATCGAATAAACGAGAAAGTTGTTAGGAAAATCTCGATGGCAATGAAAAGCTACTTTTCGCTTAAAAAGAAAAGGAGGGAGATATTTTTTAAAATTGTCGCAACGTTCGTAGTCGAAGGATGTTAGCAGATGTTCGTCCTTTTTTCCGCAGCGGAAAGCGTCGCGCAGAAAAGGGTGAAAAAGCGGTAAACGTGAAAGCTTAGAGTATCTTTTAGAGCTTCCTTGGGAAAAGCACAAATGGAAATCTCTAAGGCAGTCAGGAGCTTCTTGCATCAGGAGTCCTTTTCAAATTACGTTCTTGTCACTTTAGATCGAGCATATATACATACACATACATGCCGATTCAAAAAAATCACCAAAAAAAAAACACGCGACAATTATATCCATCGTTGGAGGTAAAGCGAAAAAAAATTGTCTCAGTCGTTTGTAAGGAGGGAATAAAAAATAAAAGTCGTATAACCAGAGAGAAAGAGGGAGTAAATACATTGAAGTATACTTTCTATTAAATGAAATATCGAGATTGCAAATATTAACTTTAGCGGTTTTACCTTGGGCGCAGTTAATCTTCTTTGTCTCAAAGTACACTGTAATATCGCTGCTATTTTTTATGCCTCGAGACTATAAGATTTTTCTACGCGGGATCATCATAACCGACCGGAGACCATTTTTTCTTATTTATAAAAGGCCACTTTTCTCGATTATGACGTGCACCCGGCAATATAAAAGATTATAAAAACGTAAATGGGGTCATTCGGTAATAAGTAACCTGGGAATACATTTATTTCATTTTGAACAATTAGCGAAATCTTATCAATGTATACGAGCAACAATAACAATATGAATAATAATATTAAAAAAATAAAACAAGAACGATAAATTAATTACGAAGGTCGAATACGATGCGTAAAAATACCCTCGTTAAAAACTGATTCAACGGAAAAATTATATCAATCGATCGTTATACGCATCGTGTTTACGAACCAAGTCTCAATTTCTACGAAGCCTTTCGATTAACCTGTATATATTACGAATTTCCAACTGATTGTTTTTTGTAATCTAAAAATGTATAGCTCTACGTTAATTGATGCCCAATACGCATCTCCGTTAATTTGCACATCGAGCGCACTTCGATTATTTATGCAAATTCGAAATATACGTTTCACGGAAAAATTCAACTGTGTAATATAATAATAATAATAGCAATAATAATGATAATGATAACAATGATAATAATAATCCTTTGTGCGAAATTTCTATCGGGTGCATATAGCCAAGACCAAGCGAATCGATGCCGAAGAACAATCGTACACGTCCATTGAATATACATATATATCGAACGCTCGCTATCAGCGGCTACACTCAGCCGGAAACACGGTAAAACAGGAAGAGGCGAGACGGAGAGTGAGAGAGAGAGAGAGAGAGAGGCTGAGGTCAGATAGAACTCATTCGCATTCTAATCAGCTCTTACGTAGACCCTACGTCCAGAAAAGCAGCTTGCAGCTCTAACATTAACTTGTTATCTCACGTGACCGTAGGTGAACTGCCAATTGCAAACCGACGTTTACTTATCGGACTGCTTTGCATACTCGATTATTCCAATTTATTTTGTCATTTTTTAGTAATGACGACGATGGATTCTTTCATAAATGTCTGTATACTATCCCTTTGATCCCTGCTATCGACGTCATTTTAATTGTCAAAGGATATGCGGTTCTTATATTTTGTTAGACATTTCAATGTTCTGAGGGTAAGTGGTGTTTTATAGCTTATCAAAATTATTAGCTGATGATGCGCTTATACTTAAAAAATTGTTCCGACTATTATTTGAGTGTTGTAAATTCAGTATTATCAGTGTTTATGAGTTGTCTTTTTTAATACGGTGAAAAATGTGCGTTAACCTTTGGAGAAATTTAATTTTAAAAGAAGATAATCAAACTTCCTAATAAGTAGCGTGCGATCAAATGCTTCTGTGGCTCGTTTCCTTGGCATGTAATTTAATGAGTATATAACCGCAGAAACAATCAAATTATTTTTACACTTTCCTATGAGCTGTAGAATTAAAAAATTCTACAGATTCTCCAATAGAACGTTCTTACCATAAATTTTCTAATTTATGGAAAAATATATCACATTTAGCTAAATTTAATTTAAAAAAATGGTAAGATTCCTATCATTCGATTCATTTTACTTTTTAACGTATTCGTGTAATCTATAAGAATTTATTTGTATCATGACGTTCACTGTTTATACATTTAGAATCAAACAATCTCCTTAAATTTAGATGTTTCTTTCCTGAACAGATATGAAATTTAAGAAAAATATTTTTATTTGGATACCAAAGATGGACAAATTTCATGATTATCTACTAAATTACTTAATATAATATAATATTAGAATAAATCATTATTAATGTAATATTATTAAATATATTAAATATATTATAATAATTATTAAATAGAGTAAAATTTCTACTAAATCAATAACGATCAATAATAAATGCAATCGATTAATGTGGATGAATTTAGAAATTGATTTCCAAAGATTGTTTAAATAAACATGGGTTAAATATTGTTTTTTTAAGGGGATGTCGGACTCAGAAAATGGTCACTTTTAATATTTTTTATAAACAGAAGATTAGATTTTTGTGTTTTAAACTATACCCATACGAATTATTTCAGATGGTTAATTCAATATTTTAGATATAATTGTTATGTTGAAAGGAGTAGATGCCCGACATCCCGTTAACAATAAAAGTAATCTCTATTTTTAAAATGTTGGAGTACAACGATATATACACATATAACATTCCCTCTCCTCGTTAAGATACAAAACTTGACCTACAGTTTTATGATGACCCACACAGGAGGTTAAAAGCGAGGACAATATGAAGGAAGTTTTCAGTGCTAAGGAATCGAGATAGAAGCGAAGATCACTTATACTATTCTACTTATACATATACTATTGTACTTATACATATTTCACTTTGTATCTAGTGTATCAAGTGTTGAATAAATAATTCTTATCAAAATTCAATAAACATTTATTCACTTTAAATACAAATTCTAACATAAAACATTCCGTAAAGTAAAGCGTTTGAGTATCAGTAATGTTAAACAAAATGTTAAACGCTAAGTAATATCGTTGCTCTCCCTGATCCTCATCGGTACTTATCAAAGTATATAGCTCGCTCGGTATTTTCCGTGATAATCTAAACGAGAATGGGTTCGATCCGATCGGCTCCGATCCGCTCATTAGCCCGATATCGCATCGATATTAAAACTTTGTCCGATAGACGCGAGAAATTTCGCGTAGGCCCTAATACGCGAGGTGATTAAAACCGTGCGAGCGGACAAAAGTTGTCGTCAGTATTGTTTACTACGAGTTGCCCCGTATCGTCCTCGGAAATATCGTCTCTGGCGTTGCATAGATGCAAAGAGTGAGAGAAAGAGGGAGAGGGAGAGATAGACCGCACACGAGTCTCGAGTGGATTAGTAGGGAAGCGAGCCCACGAGGCGGAATTAACCCCATAATTCAGCGGCTTGGCTCGGTAAAAGCCACAAAGAAAGTTACCCTCGCTTTGTCTCGTTCTATCTCACGGTAATGCGGGTCAGGAGGATGATCGTCCGCCTTTACCTTGGTGTTGTGCTAAACTTTTCGCGGGCGCGTCTCTCTCTCTCTCTTCTCTCTCTTCTCTCTCGCTCACTTCGTTACTTAATTACATGACGGGTGAAATCGCCGCGACACGAATCGAGCGATTAAAGGCTTTCTCGTGACTCTCGCCAATTTATTCTTTCGCGGTGGTTATCATTTTTTCTTTTTTCTCCTCTTTCCTTTTTTTTTGTTTACAAACCCGCAATCGATACGATTCCGGTGTTTTTTTTTTTGCGTTTCTTTCGGTTATACCGATACGTGACCTGTAGGATTTCTCCGGTTTCTTTTAAACCCCCGTGTTTTATTGAATAAATAATTAGTCGAACGGAAATAGACAATTTTTGTATTTTGTTGCAAGCTCGGCACAAAAATATTTTCTCGATACATTTTTCACTGTGGTTAATATTTATCCGAGTTTTTTTAATCTTTTTTTTTTATTAAGAAAATGCAATTCTTGATAATTCAGTCTGGTATAACGAACGTTTAAACCAAAGATTCACTTTGAGGAGATGCGCTGTAAGATGAACAAATCAACTGTACAAATATAAGAGTAATTAATATACCTTTACGTGAAAATATGGTTATACTTTTACAAGCTAATGAAAGATGGATTTTAATTTTATCATTGTTACATTTGCTTAATGTACTGAATAACGATTACGCGTTTTTAACACTGATGAGTAACGTTAAATTAAATATTAAAATTACGCGGTGAAATAATAATAATAACGTAGGCGCCATTAACCAAAATAAATATACCGGGAAAATGCGTTTTATAAATATTTATTATGTAAGCGTATAGTGATTTTATAATAATATAGAATATGCGATACATTGAAATTAGTTGAGCGGAAACAAAATTTTATGAAAACTTCGCCACAAAGTGGCTTTGACAAGTCGAAAGCTATTGTATGAATACCACATGAGCGTGTATTTGATGTATTTTAATTACTTGGGTGAAAATAAAACGCAAAAACTACGGTAAAAGCGAGCTTTGACAAGTCTAAAGCAAATCCGTTAATATCGCGCGATCGTAAAATTTTGATGCGTTGTAATTAATCGACCGCGAGAATAAAAATAAATTATTCAAATTTGTTTTCGCGATAGACGCAATATATCATTTAAACGGGTATCGAGTAACTCATTTATTGCCCTAGCGATTTAGGCTGTACAAGTAAATAAAACATATCGAAATGAAAAGAAAAAAACAACCGTTAAATTTTACCGCGTTATATAATAAATGTTATTGAGAACGTTAGTCACGACGCGATGTGTTGTTGTACACGGAGAGAAACAAGTAGCAATGATTACTATACATGACATAAGTCAGAAACGATAAAACTATTTTTGACTTACTATACTTGTAATTCATAGCCTGAGTACTAAAAATGTATGTAACGAGTACTTTTTTTCTTTTTTTTTTTTTGCATCATGGTACCCCATTATTTGATACGTATATTAATTAGCACTAAGCAGAATAGTAATAATTGATTTTTTTTTTCTCCGTGTAGATGATTAAACGATCGAAAAACTAATTATTGTATAGCGCACTGAATAATTACGGATTTATACGCAAGCGTAAAATAATCGGATAGAACTTTTTACTTTGCACGATCAAATATTACGCAGATTACGGTTATCGACTTAGCCCGCGGAGCAGAAGGGGGTTGCGCAGGAGAGAAAGGCGTCCGTGTTGGCTCACGAGGTGCGGCATAGGCGGCGGCGTCTAGCAAAGCGGCAACTCGAAAAGGCACTCCAAGAGGAGGCTAAGCCAAAAGTTTCAAGGATTATCCAACGAACAGGAGACTCTAGTCCGAGAGTAGGTCGAACTTTCCTCAATGTGAACATATTGCCAGCGACATTGGAAAATAATGACTGAAACGAGGACAAGAAGGACCTATTGGCGCTGATGGCTCTAGAAATATCGCCCGTTGCCGGGTACTTGAAAACATCCGGTCTGGGAAAAACATGCGACTTACTTTGACAAAAATTTTTCCCTTTTTTTTCCTCGCACGATCCCGCTTTTTTATATTCTTTATTTTTTGTTTGCGGTACCCTCGCGCTTTCGATATTTATCGCGGAGAAATCATTTTTCCTCCCCCGTACCAAGTTTTATCGTAAAATCCAGTCGCGTTTTACGTTGCGCGGTACCAAGAATATCGTTCCTTAAACGAAATGCGTTCGGTTAACTGTGGATCGAGTATACGGATAATAAATTGATCGAGTACTATCGGTATTGCGTGGAGTCGAAGAAAATTTTGTAAAGAGGTTTGTTATGCGACTGGGTAAACAAATCTTTTAACGTAACGCATCTTAACCCTCTCGATCAATCGAACTGGGAGATGCATGGAAAATCACCAGATCGAGTAAATATTATGATAAATAATTTCGATAAATCCGAGTAAAGATACAAATTGCGCGAGAAGCTAAAGGAATTCGTGGAGGACAATTTATTATAATATTAATAATCTTTATGTGAAAATTTTAATATTCCACGTTTAAACAACCGAGCGCAGAAATTTTATTTCTACATTTACTTGCACAATTTATTTCCACGGAATAAATTACATGTTAAATAAATAAGAGTAAGTTTCCTGGAATTTTAGCTTTTGGATGATAAACGCGTCGGAAAGTCATACAAGCCCCGCGGAACGTATATATGTACGTAAAAGCAACTTTCAAATTACGTTGATAACATTGAGTAAGACTTTCAAACGAAATGTATGAAAATTCCTAACGCACGAAAATCTTCTTCCACGGTCGAGCTGGCTAATGCGTCCCGTTTTCAATAAATTATCAAAACCGAAATCTCGTTATATAAACTATTACGTAAAATATTATAGGATATGTAAAATTTGTTGCGTCTTCGAATTAATGAACTATATCAACTTTTGCTAGATTATTAAATTCTTTACCCGTACTTTTGATCTGACTACATCAAAGCCGTTCCCGGTTATCCCGTCGCAGGTGCGCCAAATACAGGAAGAAAAGAGTCCGCGGCACCCACTCGCTAATTAATTTTCATAAAACTAAAATGAGGAAAATCTAATACGCGTACCATATGTACGACTCACTCGGACGGACGCGAAAAATTCTCGCGTGACGGCAGTTTGCACTTTGGCCAATAAGGTCTTTAACCGAGGGACTTGTTACGCTCGTTAATAACTTTAACGTCGGAGGGCTCGACACCCTAGGTAATTACTTATTAAGGATTCGACGAGAATCCAAAAATACCGCACTGGGATCGTTTCTTGTTGAGTATATGTATATAGAACGAGTAAAATCAAATTTTTTGGGAGAGACGATACTTTTTCCGAAAAAAAATGAAATGACGTACAAAAATGTTTTCGAACGAGGAAGAATCAAAGTGAAATTTTCACGATCTACCTAACGATTAGAGACAGAGAAATTTTAAGGTTTCTCAAATCGAGATACATTTTTTCTTAATCGTTATATCGTAAATATCATTGCAATTCGTTATGAAATTAAATCGTATATATAAAATATTATTAAATTTCATTACGTTCTCCGGGTACAAAGACTTAAAATGTCGGAATTACTATATTAAGTATCACGTGTAAGATAATGCAGCTCAAGAAATTGTAATGTTAAGCTTATTATTCTAATCTGCAGGAAATGAAGTATTCGCAGTAGTATTATTATACGCGTTTAACGGGATTTTCATTGCTTTTGTAATAACGTAAACTGTGTATAATTTACAAATTTCTAATACGAATTATAAAGCAATTTTAATACGTAGCTTAAAAATATATATCCTTCTCAACAACGAATAATACATGGATAAATAAGAGCAGAGCAAATGTTATATGATCGTTACGACGTTCTAAAGATAGATTACTTACGCTTTTGCGCAAGCGCGTATAATATTAACCTTCCTGATGAAAATTCACCAACTATTTTTTGTTCAGAAATATTAATTACTTTCTCATTATTATTATTATTATTATAGTTATGCAGTATTACAAATTTAATTAAAATTTTATACAATTTTGGTTATACCTTTCACAGAATATTAACTCGTAGAGGTTCGTGATGAGTGAGTGGGAACACGCAAATGTAAATATAATACAAGGCATATATTACTCGTATCCTGTAAGTCTAATTTCATAGTATAAAGGTATCTATCTGTAATTTCAAACATTGAAACTAAAACAACAAATGATTAATTTTTTGATAATATGGAACAAAACAATAATAATAATACATAGGGTAAAAAAAATTAATAAAAGTTACCTATATTTTTAGGGTGAAATGTTGGCGTACGCGAGGTTATGTCATGATTGTCCAGAACATAATAAACAGTGAAAATCAAATTAACGTTTCAGATATTTACTTTTCTCCTTATTTTTTTAAAATAAACTGTTTTTAAAATAAATAAATAAATTAATAACAAATGAAAAAACATTATTGCTACTTAAGATACGTAATTTAATAAAGAACAGTGAATAAAATAAACCATAATTAAATTGTTACCTTGTACTGTGCTACAATACTCTTTCTGAAAAAAAAAAATTCTGTACTTGAGTAAACGAGATAAGCAATAAAAAGGACACGAAGAAATTATTCGAGATTTCCCTCAAAAGGACATAAATAAAAATAAAATAATGTCTCTAGGCTAGATAGAGGAAACATCCTAAATCTAATATAAATGATGAATCTAGGATTTGCAAAATCAAAAAATTCGAACAAATGATCGCTACTCGAGTATGGGCTGAAAATCGTGAAAGAGTAAATATATATATAGAGAGCGATGTGTAGGAAGTAAGAGAGCGACGTTATCGGATACCCGTCGAGAAATGAGAAATAAGGTCAAGTGCAGAGAGTAACGGGTGAGGAGGCGCCTTCGAATTTCCCCAGTTGATTCTGTTATGCCGATACCAAGCGCGAACTCGACGCGGTGACATATCCGCGCGCTCGCTCGAGTTTACGCTCGGTCCGTATGCGCGACACGTCGCGGAAATTTATCCTATACCGTCTCGTACGTCATACCCGAGCGTCATTTCTGCAGCACTCTCATCTATTACCTTCGATCCTGATTAACTCCCTTCCTAGTGATCCATTTGGTTCTCTTAAATTATGGCGCGTTGGTACGCTCTCTCTCTCTCTCTCCCTCTCTTTCTCTCTCCCTCTCTCGCTTTCGATACGCGCCGGATTCTCCTTCCCCTCACGTTGTCGCTGCATCGGACGGTACTGTAAACAGCTCGGTAAACAGATGATTACGACCAGCTTCGTTATTAAAGGGACGATTATTAACGTTGTAACAAATATTTCGAGATTTGAAATTTACAGGGTGGGTTAGAATATTCATTTACATTTAATAAAAAATAAGGTGAAAAATATGTATATTTAAGTATGAAGAATAAAAAAAAATTACTTCACTTAATAAAGTTATAGCCGTCGCAATTACACACTCAAACACTCTCGTAAATACATACTTTGAAGACAATAATGATGGTATTAATATGATGGATCTCGCTTTTATCACCAACAGCAAGTTTAAATAATTGTTAATGCGGCGTGGCGATTGAGTGACCTCTTGATCAAGCGAGATCAAGTGCGGACGAACTCAAATAATATTGTATCAGTCTTGGTCTGTGGTCGAGGACCGCCTTATATAGCAAGCGTCTCCTTCAATTTGTTTCAAACGCTCCAAGCGCAGAAGTATTATGTTACGGATCTAAAACTGGCATACTTTTCTTATAGAAGCGTTACATCAAACGTGACCATTTAGAAGCCGTCAACAAACTCTCGATCGATAATTCTTCACCACTGACATCTCTTGCCTTATTTATTATTGTCATTTTAACATCCTTCCATTTTATGTAACAATGGATGCAATCACATACCTCATGAAATGTAACTTTATCACACAATACAATTGTGCATAAATAGTAAATAAAAAATTCTTCGGCAATCTTTACTTCCGAGGTGTTATAAAACCGACCTTACTATTCTCTCTTCTCTGAATCACTCAATAATAATACAATCACCCTATATACATAGCATTAAGCTCCGCGTACACTACTTGTCCTGCCGTTTGGAGCGTAACTTTACAATATTTGCCACTGAATTTGCAATACGTCGGGTATTAATTGACATTTATCGAAATTTAAAAAATGTGCTTAACTGTAGGTTTAAATCCTGTAGTTTAAAGGGACAAGCCTGGGTTAAAATTGAAAAAAAAAATTCAATTTTAACAATTAATAATTTTTTTTATAACAATGGAAAACATATATTTCTTAATTTTTTGAATAAATTATGTTAGTCTTAACTTTTATTTAAAATATTTTAGCCAATTTATTGTCACATAACTGTTTTAATTAATTATGAGACTGTAATCTGATTTTTTTAAAATAATGGACTTGGCGCAGGGTATCTTAGGAATTACTTCATCGAATAGACTGAAATTTTAACAGTAAGTTTTAAATATGATTTAAATTCACTGAAGTGGAACAGAGTGTGTTGAAATTGTCATGAACATATCATGGACTATCCCACGCTTTTTACATTTTTCGAAATTTAGAATACGCGGTTAAACGTGGTATTGCATGGTGCTAATGTCATTACATTTGGTTTTATGTAGAAATCACGTGTTTACACATAGCATTGTAGGGTATTATCACAAGTAGTTGCACGTAACATATACTGATTTTCATCCTCCTCCGTCTCATATCCGTTTCTTATTAATTCTTCTCTAAATAAAGTAAAAATGTTTCAAATTTTACGTATGTTTTGTATATTGTAGTTCTTTTTTAATCCCTTCTCCGACCCTCCTCTTATCCTCCTTAGTGTGGTTTTCAGGAGGGACTGATACGGAACGGAGGAAGGATACAGAATAGATCAAAAAAGAGAAAAACACATAAATAACTATCTCTATACACTCGCTAGACAGATCGTCGCTTTCTTTAATATATCTATATATATAGCCACATAAAATCATAGTGGCATCACAGTCCATCTTTGCGACACGATTTTCATACTTGAAATTATTAGCTGAAAATAATTTCTTGTCAGAACATTACGCTTATATTGAATTCCTTGTTCAGCAAGTTTAAATAACAAAATAATGAAAACCATAAAATAAGTCTAATTTGTAATTTTTACACTCCATTATTCAATTAGTGAATTGTCGATAGTTGAGGGTAAATAATAAATAAATCAAATTTATTTATTTAAGTACACAACATTTAGTCAGCCAGCTTAGACCTCTTTAGGTGCTGAATTTATTGGACAAAATCAGTATTTATATAATTTTTATAAAAATTATGAATTTTTCAAACTTAAATTAAATTTTGCCTTTGTATTAAAAATAATATTAACAGCTCAAGTGAGCTTCATCGAATAACATGTGAGGCGAAATTAACGATTATTTGTGCAAAACAAAGCAGGTATGTGTTTACAAAATATACGTTATAGTTTCTGGATTTTTATTTTTCTGATGATTTGTTATACGATTTTTTTTCTAAAAAATTGTAACCCGCGAAAATGTTTATTATTATTAAAGAAGAATCTTACAAAAATTTATGATATTTCTGTGCAATTAAATATTATATTCAAAATTAATTGCTGTTTTTAGTTAAAGATTTATCCAAAAAGAATTTTTTTTGTTTTTTGTCAAAAAGTTATAACCTATAACAAATGAATTATTGAAATATTAAATGAAATAAACATTTTTAAATTAATGCTTTTATTTAACTAAATCCAGTTTATGACATTATTAGGCCCCTTTTAAATAAAATATATTTCCAACGGAATGTAATGCAATTATTTTAGAAAATCTTCGATGGACGTGTATATTATATTGATATATAAATATATAAAATTTAAATGCTCCTGAAAATAGAGAGCACTCCTATACAACGTTTAATTTTTCAGGCGTATCGTCAAACATTAGAAAAATCCATTTTCCATTATCAATTTTGCAATATCAACTTGAAACCTATTTTTATATTACACATATAATAGTTGTAACGTGAAGAAAGTAAATGACGCGATATGTACAAATTTCGGTAACGTATATCGTGTTATTTGAGAAGTAAATTTCAATCCATGGAAGCTATTAGATGTAGTATAGTTATAAAAGACAGGCTTATTAGCCAGTAGTGATTACTCGAAATCTAGAGCGATCAGCATTGTTCGTTGAAACTTGGGTTAACAGATTGGAGGAAATTGAGTTCCTCTTCGACAATTAGGAAGGTCGTTTTGCGGTCCAAGATCTGTATACCTCATCCAAGTTTTCGCGTTAAATCATGAAAGCTCCTGACGTGAATTGCGATAACGACCTGACTTTGTCCACTTAAAACCAAGGACATTCGGAAAATGTGCGAACAATTGCATTATATATGCATTACTTTCGATTCCCCGTGGTGGGACACCCTCGACTAATTAACATGGGAATTTTCAACCAAAGGTGCGGCATCGTTAATAAGACATCACCGACTAGGTCATGGTTTGTATGACCCACTCACGATCAAGATAAAACGTTTTACAAATTTAGATTTTTATATTTTACGATGAAGTTTTCCACCTGATTACTCGCGAATGGAAACAATTTACCCTCGGAGAATTATTCTCCGCGAAACAATTCGCACGGCGATAAGTAGATTAAGCGTTAATTATGCGTCGCAGCTGGAGGAATTGCAAGCAAGATTCCCGAGATACCGGGAGCTCACGCGTATGGGAGGGTTTTTCGCATTTAAGGCGTGGTTCAGCTCAACTCGCTACTCAAGACAGAGATGGATACATTTCTTCGTCGATTTTTTTGTTATAATGCGGTTTTTCTTTCGTATTTGAAAGTATTTATGAAACGTTGAAAAAGTGAGATAAAAGTGCGAATCAATTTTATTAATTCTACAAAATATTTTCTTTTTTTCAAAATATATATTACCGTTTAAAAGAAGAATTCGTAAAGTTCAAGTTGCGGAAAAGAAGACGAGAAATCATTTTATCTGACCGACCACAATCTTACTGTATTAGTATTTAAGTATTAAAATTTTCTCTTTTTATGCATGCATTAGACTGAATTGCTTATTTTAAACGTATTTTTTTAATTACATTTTTAATTACAGAAAATATATTTTAAATCTCCAACACAATTTTTATCTCTACTTTTTAAGTCTCACAAGGAGAGATTACGGCCTTTGGATCGCGGATCTTATCCAAACTTTAGGACTTGTTTTGTAATGTAATAATATGGAAAAAGCCAGAATTTTAGAATCCCATGGGCATTTTAATAGAACGTTCTAATAGACGTATATGGGCTTCGTTTTCTTAAATCCAAACCACTATATCCAAACGTTTTTTTTCAACTTTGGTTCGAATATCTCTATTTAGTCGTTTAGGAGTTATAATCGATTAAAGTAAAGCATCCGTATTTCTATATTTTCCTTTAATTACGTATAACTTCGGTAAAAATGCCCTCGTTTAACGGGATGTCGGAGTCAAATTTCAGGAATCTGCCCTTTCAACTCAAAAATTATATCTACAATATTGAATTAAAAATCTGGAAAAATTCGTACGAATACCTTAAATTGTAAGAAAGGGCCTGAAAAATTAGTTTTTTTAATAACAATTGAGTATACAATTTTTAGTCGATAGTTATTAGTCAAAAAAGGCATAAACATTCAACACAGACATCAAAATCAAATTATGGGATTAAAGATCTGAAAAAATGTTTTTCAAAAAAAAATTTATTCATTTGTTTATAAAAAAAAATGTAAATGTGATCATTTTTTGAGTTCGGCATTCCCTCAAGAAAAGAAAATGAGGTTTCAAATATTGAATAAATAGTCTAAAATTAGATAAGCTTTTTCTTGAAAGACCTTTTCTTCAAAGGATGAGAATTAAAATCGTTGAATTGTAGTTATTCATATTTATTTAAAAATAAATCTTACATTTTTTCAATTTAAAATTTAAGTTTATGAAGTATAATAATTATTTTTAAATTATAAAATTTATATATAAAAAAGTTTTTTATACATCGATAAATATGGATTAAAATTTTGAACTCATATTTTAAATATTAAGTGAAAAATTTTTGAACGCTTGAGAACAACAGTATTGAGACGAAAATATCCATCTATATTTTTTTCTACGTATAAGGTCTTTTTCTAGAACGAGTTGAACAAAATAGTGCCCCTTACGCGAGAAACTAGCCGCGCGTGCCCGTTTTTCTTGGACGGTCCCATATACCTATATAGAATTAAAACGACGAGATACATTATCCTCTTTGTCTTTATTACACCAAACTACGTAATTAATGTTTATCTTTTTAATTATTATTATTGTCTTTCCACTTGAAAATCAATTAATCATCTTTGTTGTTTATTAGAAAGTATATATTAATCGGTATATCCGAGCTAATTTGTGTTACTCAATATTTTGTCAAATATTGCACAAAACCCTCTTTTTAGCAACTTACTTACATATCGCTAAGTCTTAATTGTTGCCAGAGGTATTAGAAAACTAATGAAGGAAATATTGAGATAGAAAAAATCAACGTCCCCAGGTCAGGATCGAACCAACGGTCTCCAGCGTACCGGGCAGTTGCCTTACCACTTATGGCTACCGGGAACCCGACGATTCCGTGCATTTTGTACCTTGAAGTCTTTGTTGTTTGTTAAATCGTATTTCTTTAAAAATTGTAGAAAAACATGTATGTTAAAGTTTCTTTTAAAGAAAAATATGCACAATTTAAGATGAGTTAATAAAGCATTATCAAGTAACTTATCCATTATCCGCTGACGTAAGAAGTAAACAAATGCATGCGCATCTTTTGATGTACTACACTATTTCTTTGTTATGTAGTAATAGCCGACTTGGCGAGACAGCCAGAAAAATTAAAACGTGATATCTTCTTTTATTTTGTTTTTATAATATTTTTTGTTAATATTTGTACACACATACGTCGGTTAATGCGTATGTGCAGTATTTGTATGTACACATACGTCGCATAAGAATTGGCTAGGAAGGATCTCTCGAGCATTGGCTCATATCCATTTCTATTGCTCCAGACTTGAAAAGTAGGGAGGTTTGGCGAAGAAAGTATAAATAAAGTCGAATTTATCAGGTTCGCGAAACGAAGAAAACAGATGATTGTTATCGAGATATCGCGTGCTATTTCAATATTTCGCGTAAGCAGATGAATAGAAAGAGTATGCGTTATTCGTCTATCTTCAATACCGATTGCACCATATTAAAAAACGAAAAAATTTTACATTCACCTATTTCGAAAAGGCAACCCCTCTCACATACGTGTATTGTTGTGCGGGATAAAATTTATATTCTCTTGGTATTCTATATATATACATCGATTTATTTTATTCGTATAGCTATTAAAGGCTTCTCGGAAAAATATTTGGATTACTCGTTTTTAGTTTATTTTTAACGAGTCGTCAAAATGGAAGGTAATAGTTATTTGTTACACATAATATTTTTTCAATTCTATAATAAAATTATTTATGATTATGATTTGCGAATTAATGGAGGCAAGGAAGTGGAAGAGGAAGGAAGAAGCGAATCAAGGGTCGTAGACCTTACCGTTTGAAAGATCATTAATACGATCTTTATAAAAATAGGGATATTATTATAAAATCTTAAATTTTATATAATCGAAATTCAAAATTTTTTTTTATTATTTTAACGTCGCTATTTTATGTCTTGGTGAAGAAAGCGCACTTGTTGAAAATACATTCCACAGTGGTGCTTGTATCAATCGGCCGGGGCCGGGAATCGAACTAGGGACCTCCAGATTACGAACCCGACGCCCTAACCGACCTAGCCATCGCAGGCCTTAGAAAATTTTATTAAGCATATAACTATCATTAATAAATATAATACATACAGATAAGATACATACAGATAAATGCACTGAGAAAATTTTTTTAGTAAAAATTACTATTTTAATGGTAAACGAAGGACATACTTGCACAATTATAAAAATTGCTACTAATAATGGTAAAAATTGCGATTATTAATAGTAATTTTTCCCCAATGGTGGCAATTTTTACGATTATTAATAGTAATTTTTTCAATTATGTAAGTCTGACCTCTTTGTGGTTCAGGGAGATTCAAAGAATAAATGATAAAATAAGGCCTGTGATGGGTCGGTAGGTAGAGCGGTGGATGCGTTTTCGGAGGTTCTAAGTTCGATTCCCGGTCTCTGCCGATTGGTCCAAACATCACTGGGGAATGTACTTTCAACAAGTGCTTTCTTAACAAAGACATCGTATGACCCCTGTCGCTGATAATCATTAACTTGGGAGCATAACAAGTTGATAAAGAGTCTCAAAAGAGAGAAAACCGTGGTATTGTATGAGCTGTATTTTGTAAGTATATCCACTAGAAAAGTTAGATTGAGAGGTTCGAAGAAGAGAAAGAGGCGGGAGGAATGGACCAGGGTGCATAACATATAAAAGGTTCATATGACGTTTTCTTTTATACATTTGATAGCGAGTGGTAAGATGTGCGAAATAGTTGCGACATGAACGGAGGAAAAATATATCTGTATATGTATATATTTAGCGATACGGTGGAATATGTCGTTTAAATTTATTGTTCTCGCGATCTGCGTATAAGCTACGTATTTTACTCATTTTCGTATTAATTAATCGAATAAATTACCATCCATCGATGTAAAATTAGCGTTTTTGTTTATTCTGGTAAATAAATTCCATCTCCTATTCGTTAATCTCGGACAATCGGTAATGAATCTAAAAAAGTCCCTCCGTGATTCTCATAAAAAACTATAGAAATTATTTAGAGCCCGGCGGATGTGATTGAAATACCGTGTTAGAAGTAACCGAGTTGGTATACGGGTTCTCGTGAACTTGCAGGAGAATCTTTAGAGGTGAGAGGAAAAGTCAAAGATTGGGTTATACAGCTCCCTCAGAAGCGACAGTGATATCAGTGTCGTGAATTTCGGGTTGATCGAAGAGAACGTCTCAGCAGTTAGAAACTCACCTGGTCGGAGCACAACCCCGGAGACACGAGAGCCTCTCTCCGGGGCAAGAGTCACGGTGACGAGACGACGCAGGAGTTCCACCGACTTTCGCGGTCCCGGTATCAGCGTGCATTAATGAAAATCGATCGCTCATCAGGGTCACCGAGGTACCCGCGTCAAAAGCCTCCGCTACCGCTACCCCTAGCCCCCAACTGCTTATCTTATCTCGTTCGAACCAAGTTATATATACATATATACACATCCTCGATATATATATATATCGTTATATATATATAAGAACGTCACGGTGATGAAAATTTCATTTAGCTAGGAAGGCTCAACTGCCCACGGTAATTAGTTTCCTTTTTGTTATCCGCGATTCGTTCTATGTTTCGCAATTAAAGTTTTTTAATTAGATGACGGGGATGAGCAGTGTCTCGGTAACCAAGGGAAACTTGCATTTTATCGAGTGGACATAACACAAGACAAGGAGTTTTGATACTTTGCGCGGAATACTGCAGACTCCTTCGGTAATCCGATACCGTCGAATAGCGGAACCGATAATACGTATACACGCAGTGTTACACAACTTTAAATTTATTCGGGAATACTTTTATTTTCTATATACGTACGGATGATAAGGAATAGATAGACGAAATGTAAGCATCTTTTATACTTATACGCGGGTGTGCGTTTACTTTATACTTGCGGTATACGAAATATGTAAACGAACGATCCTGATTGATTGAACAATTTCAAATCATTCCGTTTCCATGAATATAAACGATATGCGCTTGATATACATATATATATATATATGTTGGTAACGTCGGATTTTTCAGAAAAATATACACTTATCAATGTATTGATTTCGAAAAGTCTTTTTTTTCATAAACGCGGTAATTAAAATAAAATTTGTGTACAGTGTATAATTATGCGAACTGTATATCAGTGAACGTTAATTCTCCTAAATTGATAACGATCGCGTTAAGGAAATAAAATTTGCTTGGTATCGTTCACTATCATAGGCGTCTGAGAATCAAAATGTATGCATCACCGAACTGAAAATGATACGTATCGAACCGACAAGCACAATGTCGAACGAAAATACAAAGCATGTATTTTCCTTACGTCATTTATTCTCTCATTCGCGTTGCTGTATGGCGTTCACCTAAAAAATATGGTAATTAAAATAAAAAGGACACATATCTGCGAATACTAATGTAACGTCACTCTAAAGTACATATACTACTCTCGTATGTGTATAACTCGTTTATACATGTATATGCATAACATGTGCATGTATATATGATTATATCAATAGAACTGAATAAACACGTTCTATAAATGTGCAAAGCAAATAACTATAACTAATTATTGTAACGAAGTAGTGAAGCTTAACGTATAGAAATGTCGATTATGTAAAAATATATCATATTTCGTTTTACGATTCCCTCATCTCCATTGAGAAAAGAACAAATATTTGTAGTTACAAGTATACGAGGAACATTGCTCACTTTGAGCTTACGCTGCGTCTTTTATTTTGCTTACTATACGTCCAACGTTGATATTGTTTAATAATAAACCTACTGAATCTTCTATTACAAGAGTCAACTGCTGCATTTTCGTACCCTCGATTAAAAATATGTCATTTACGCATCTACGTTAATACGAATTTTCATTAAAATTATGTAACCATCAGGATGTTTTCAGTGTATTTGCACGAACAGTATAACCTACATTTTTTAATTTAATTTAATTTTTATTTTATTTGTTTATGCGTTGTAAATCGTCTATAAAGAACAATTTTGAAGTATATTCTTTCTATTGAAATAATTACTTATCTACGCAATTAACAATTGAAATATAAATAAGAACTTGTCTTTCTTTGGTCGGAATTTTTAAAGAATCCAACAACCCATTTTTCTTACGAAACCACTGGTAAATATAAATTATTTTAGAATAATGGAATATTTGTGAGAAGATAAATTGTTCGAAAACCTTTTTCTGAGCAAACGATCTTGATACATCGTACTTTAAGAAAGTTGAAACATCTTATCGGAAACAGTGATAAAATCCTTTAGAAATTATAGTTTAGAATGTTTACTACGTATAAAACTTAAATGAAGCAATAATTTTCAAAGTAACGAACTGATTTTGTTAACGTTATAACCCATTATTTACAAAAATTAAACTGTGTGTTATAGTAAAACAGAATTATATATACTTTTATTGTTAAAGTGACATAAAAAATAATGAAAAAATATTGAGAATTTATGTAAATCTGCAGAAAAAGAAATATTTAGTAAATATTACTATACGGTTTTAATAAAAAACATAATATTGAGTAACGTTGATGCTCCGTAATGCCGATATTAAATTTACAAGTGAGAGTAGTAAAATTTACAAAATAGTATGGAAAAAAAATGTTAAACAGTATATTTGTGTATATGTTGTACTTTACTTGTTTATATTCGTATATATATTAAAATTTAAGAAATAGTATAAATTGCATATACGACTATTTGCAGGAGTAAACAAATAAAATGTAATCCATCCGTTTATATAATACAATTTCTGTTAATTTTATCGTATTTATTGATTGATAAAATGTTCAGTTGATAAAAATCTCATGGATCCTGGACTTTTTTTGTAGTGATTAATGTTTAGTATTAATATAATGATATTAATGTATATTATTAATTAATTAGTATCTAGCTTTGTAGAAATGCAAACAAAATTATTTGTTAAATTATCTCTGAACCCCAATTACAAGCCTGATAATAAAAAGAAATAATATTTACTGTAAAATTTTCAGCATACTCTTACAAGGAGTGTTTCCACCCGCCGCGTCATGGATTTTGCTGCATCTCTGAGAATTATTTTCTGGTACACAAACATGAAAGAATTCATATACATTATACTCTGATAGATTGTTTGACGAAAATTTAAGCAGTTAAAGAGATGTGAGACTAAAAGAATTGGAATCATTATTTATTTTTTAACTAACAATGGGTTGGCTTTTCCCAAAAAATCTTTCTGTAATGCTCTTCTACTTGTTTTGAATAGTACATATAATATTTTTCAAAACGTTTTATTACTAAATGATTGAGACTTTTGTGTAGACACAAGGATCATTTTTTCACCTAATTATTTTATCGACAAAACGTTGTTATTAATTTTTAATTAATTTAAAATTAATTATTTCAAAAAAATCTTTTTATCAGCTTCTATATTACTTAAGTGTCACGTATGAAGTTTTCCAGATTTTTAGTTCGATAATTGCAGAAAATTTTTTAGTTTTTGAAAGTAGAATCCTACAATTTAGCTATCATCTCCACATCCTCTTAATAGAAAATTGTATGCGGTACACTCTCAAAGCCAAATCTGGTAAAAAGCAGAAGTCAAATAAATGCGACTTGAAAAAAAGGAAAAATTATGGAATAAATAAGATTTAGATAAAATTTTAATGAAAATTTACTATTAAAATTTGATAGACTTCTTAGACAAAAATTTTATCTTATTTCTCCCATAACTTTTGACATAAAATTGTTTATTAAAGTTATTTAAGCTTCTTTTCTTTTCATATCGTATCTACTTGATTTTAGCTTTTGGCCAGATTAGAGTTTGAGTATATATCTCTGATTGTTTCCGAGTTATCAGCACTTAAACTGTAAAGGATACTTTTTTCACAATTTTTGATTCACTACTATAACTTTCGTCAAACAGCCTATGAGATTGAATTTAACATAAATTCTTTTATCGTACAATTAGTGTATCAGAAAACAGTTCCTAAAGTTGCAGTAAAATCTGTAAACCAGAGGGTGGAAAGTTGTTCTTGTTAGTACAATTAGTACAGCTAGAAATAGTATAGGTACAACTACATTATTTTCATCAAATTTACCATACTCACCGATAGAGAAAAATATTTACCAGAAATGATACTAATAAAAACTATATTAATAATGTATAATAGACATAAAATAAAAGAATTCAAAGATCCCGCAGTCAAATGACTATTTAAAAAATTTTCTTCTCAATAATTCCTTTACGCATCCTTCTAAAACGTTAGAGCTACATATTTTTCACTAAAGCTTGTTGTAGTAAATCTATATACGTAAAATAAAAAAGTCCATCAAAATGTATGACATATTGAAATAATTAAGAGTATACAAAATTGGTAAAAACAACAAGACAAAATTAGGAGACGATTGAAAAGAGAAGAAAAAAAAGTGTTTCCCCCGTAGGTACACTTACTTAACAAGGTGCATATATCGACATACACAGAGCCCGAGAAGGTTAAATTACACGCAATCCGATTTGACGTGGCGACGCTACGGAGTCGAAACTAAAAGGGGGTGGAGAGCGGGAGGGAGTGAGGAAGGAGCTATAGAGGAGGGTTTCAAGAGAGACGCGGAGTTTACTTTGCCGGGATTCGTGTTGTTATCGAAACTATCGAAAGCGAATCGATACGACACAGACTCGGGGGCGTACAAACCGTGAACAATGTTCAAGCGCTCTCCTTCCATTTCTCATTCGGAATGGGTGCGGGCGACTTGGGTGATATCGATGAAATGTAAAAAGGGCTAGATAATGCTGACCCCCCCCCCCCCCCTCACACCCCTCCACTCCTCCCTTCCACCCGACCTTCCTTCTTCTCCTCGATTCTCGAAGATCGCCGCTCTTTTCTCGCTTACGAGGGAGAGACGATCAAGACTTAACGTAAGATCGTTCCTTTTCTGTCGAGGCTTTAGATCTCGCGGAATCGCGAGATAAGCTATTCCTTTTTTTTATTCGACATGGGGGATGGTTTACTTGAGGGGGGTCTCGAAACTCTCGAGGATTAATGGGTGGTTGCGTCAAGGTTACAACCGGTACGTATATGTATATATATATATATACGCATTCCTAGATTTATTCGAGGAGTTTCAAGTTTTCGACTTGTATTGTGTGCACATAGAGAAAAATTTCAGTAAATTTTACTAAACTTTCATTAACATGGTAACAGACTGCCAAAACCGTAAACAGTTACTGAACTTTTAGTAAAAATTGGTAGAATTTCATTTATTATATTTATTTATAATAGTAAAAATGGACAAAAAGTTGAGTATTTTTTTTGGGTGTCGGAAGTCTGTTACCGCCGTTACCGTTACCGTTAAATTAGAGTAAAATAGTCTAAAACTTTTCTGCTTATGTGTAAAATGGTTTATTCCGCAGCATGAATACACCCAAATTAAAACGACAAATAAAATACATAATTAAAAGTCAAGATTCTGGTGGTTGCACTATCGTATTTATTCATCCGTCAAATTTTTTTACGAAAACAACATTTCAGTAATTTCGGTATAGTTACACAATAAACATCTTCAAGTTCACTATAATTTTTGAACAATTGAAAAAATTTGTATAAAAAACGAGATAATTAAGAATAATATTTTAATTTAACAATCATTGAACAAAAACTTACAACTGTTGATTCTAATAAAGAACAATGATAATTTTGTACATTGTCTTACATACGTCTAGTTATCAAGGTGGCAATCGTCAAAGTGAGTAAACGTCTCAGATTTACTTTTAAAACAACCCGAAATATAAGAAAGAACTTCTGCAACTTCTGCGAATCTATCAAATCAATATCAAATCGTCTCTAAGCCATGGTTTATAAATTATAAATAAAGTTATGTATAAAGGTTTTATAACAATTTTTTAAATTATTTATACATATAATTTATCGTACAAGAGGAGTTAGCATGAATATATAACATTTCAGCAAAAAAGTCTAAAATTTTAACATTTTCAAAATCGAAGGAATGATTCAATTGATTAACCTGTGACACGTACTATAGCCGACTTATTATCATTTTTATTTTTGTAATCTCTCTTGATAAAGACCAGAGTCTCTATTTTTTATCAACTCAATTTACTATCACCAGAATCAATAATCAAAAAATTGAAATAAATAATGAATTGGAAACTAAATGTATATTATTGCGAGAGCAAATGCTTGTACGGTACAAAAGATATATATGTAAATTTAATGCCGTGTGTTACACATATCGTACGTTCGTTTTACAACTGTGAAAAAGTTATTGATTCCGAAGATTCGACATACATATATGTAGGTTTTGCGAAAGCGTAACATATAAGGAGAAATACGTTTTTCAACTAACTGACACGTAGTATAATTTTCTAAGCCATAGGGTGCGCATAGGATAGCGCAGAGAGCGCGTGCCGATTTTGGTGTAAATTTATTAAACGGGCGCGCGATATAAAAATTCGCTCGAGACGTTTGGAGTGACAAGCAAAGTGGAAAAGCGATATATATATATATATATATATATAGCTTTGAAGCTTTCACGATGATTTGATTGAGCAGTCATCGTTCCTCGAGCAGTCTCGCTCGTCTATACGTCGCATTCGAAGCTAACGTTACGCGATGCCGGCAAGAAACGTCAATATCAAATGCAGCATACGCAATCCGAAAAAAAACCATATAACTCCGATACCACGAATATATCACGTGTATCTGTATACGTATATTATGCATTTTACAACGATGCTCGGTCGAGGGTTGCGAAATAAATACTAACGAATCTGCGGTATTTTTTTTTCACTACACTTCAGAGAAAAAGGAGTATTTGAAATAAATGACGTTTCTTATCTGTCAAAATTTGATGACTTGAATATGAAGAAAAGGCTATTTACTTACAGTTAAGTACATATTATTTCAATAAATTCTTAACAAACTTTTATTCATTATTTATTAACCTATAAACTTAATTATTAACCTAAAATCTTAATAATTAAGAACGAAGCATTAATATCGAAGAAATATTATTTTATTATAAATGAATGTCACTTTTTAGAATCATTTCTAAATTTTCTAGTTGAATGTATGTATTTTATCTTATTTTTAAAAATCCATTACGTTCAATAAAAATATCCTAGAATAATTAAAAAAAACGAAAAATAGGTATTTTCTTGATCTTTAAACTGATATCACTCAGAAAATACCTAAATTAATTTTCGGAAAAACTGAAATTGATTAAACAATTTCTATTTTAGAAAAAAAAGTACATTATTTTAAACAGGAGGATTTTTTAAATTCTCTTCAAAAATCGTCCCATCAGCTTTATTTTTTTCTTGAATAATTAATGCTAGTAATTTTGAGTTATATTAATAATTATAATCTTGTATTATGCCTTTTTTAAATTATTCTACGATATTTTCTTCGAAAGTTGTGAATTGTTAAACATTAGATAAAACATACACGTTTAAATGGAAAATTTCCAAATGATCTAAACTTATGGGCGGTACTGTATGTATATACATTATTTTTTCTATCACGGGAAACAAAGAAATTTTTATCGGGTAAACGGTCAATTGAGGCGTTTAATCAGTGTCTCGTATACAAGTATTAAACGAAACAGTAATTTCCCCGGGTTTACGTCTGTATAACAAAGGAAATTACGAATACTGATGGTATTCCGAACGGTCGTACAATGAAAAAGCCCCGGCGTTTAAAACCCGTTGTTCATTCGTAGATTTATCAGCGTATTATCGTGACTATGTATGTATATATGTATACGTGTGTGTACAAAGAGGGAGGTGTTCAGGTACAGGATGAAAATTCTAATGGCGCGGCTCTATACATTTTGGCTTTCGCGAGCAGTGAATTTATGTGCCCGAGGATTGTTAAAGCTCCTCTCACGTAATGAGAGTGTCCGGTTGTAGGATAGAAGGGAAGCAGAAGAAGAAGCAGAAGAAGAAGAAGAAGAATAAGAAGAGAAAGAGTAAGAAGTTGGAGCAACAGTAGGACCTTTTCCTCTCTTGGCCTCGAAATTCATTAACGATCCTTCGCCTCTTTCCTTATCGTGTACTTCAATCCCCTTGGCTCGGTCTCGCGCCACCACCCCCTCGTGTGTGAAACCTCTCCCTCTAGCCCTTGATGCGCTGCACCCGGCTAATGGTAATTTTATAGATTCACGGTGAAACCACCGCCACCCCTCTCCACGACCCACGCTAATTTACTCTAGTCACCGAGATGGCAATAATGAGAGATGAGAGTCAGGGACGGCACAAAGAGTATACCCGGATTATATTGTATATACACCCTGTCATCGGGACACTCGCAATTAATAACCTCATCAACGGTTTTACTAAATTAATTCGAGATTAAACGGCTCCACCCGATATTCTTTTAACTCCTTTTCGCCATTTCTTTTCTTTATTCTTTTTGTTTTTTTTTTGGTTACCTACTTTCTTCTCTTATTTTGACTAAATACTATCCAACTTTTATATATACATTTTCCCTATCACATATCGATGCTTCGAACTAAAACAATCCAGGTTATATTTACGTATGGTTTATCGTTTTTAGAATATACTCAAACCGACGTTTACATCTAATCCAAAGATTTATGCTCCGTTCCTCTTCGAGAGGATGTAAGCTTTTTGTTACTATTGACGAGTTCAAAATAACGGAATCGATGTTCAAGCTTAAACATTAACAATCGTCAGAGTAAATTCTTAAAATTATCACGAGAAACCTTTACTATATCGATCATATTATCTTTAACAAATTGTTACGTATATACACAACTCGCTCGTTGCTATTTAATTTAAGCGCAACGTTAAAGCAGCTTTTTTTTCTTTTTTTAAACCGTTGCAATCGCGTATAGGAAGAGGAATTTTTTTATTAAACAACAGATATTTCATTACAGGGAATAATTGTTTTATAATTTATAAAAGAATCTCATCAATTAATAGCCAATTACGCAGCAACGTAGGTATATAAATAAATTTTCGTTGTAATATTGTCTACATCGATATATTAAAGAGTAATATACCTCTTTTTTTAATGCAACGTTAAATTGATTGTTATTCTTTTTTAATTTTGTATGCATAACGTGCTTGTTAACTAAAAAAAAGTGGCACTCGTTGTTTAAAAAGAAAAAAATACGTATTGAAATAGAAAAAAATTATATATAGATATATCGAGCTTGGATAAATAATCAGCTACTGATCGTGGAAATGTCCATCGATCGACTAACGATATATACATATACATATATACATCCAGTAAATAACGCATCAAGTAGATAGGTAGTACTTACAACTACGTCATCCAAAGAAATAGAAAATAAGTAAGAATGAAAAAAAAAAAGAAAGAAGAAGAAACGATCGGTTCGGTTCATCATTGAATCGAATTCTACCGTTGGGATTAATGAAGCCTCGAGGATAGAAACGAACGGATAGCATTAGAAAAGGATGTTGATTTAACAAGGGCAATCAGCAGGTTTCCTGTATAGAGCTACGCGCGCGTAAGGATTCCGATCCTTAGGAATCGAAGGCTGTTAGCCACAACACACGGATATGTCTTGCGAAATCCCAGCGGTTGTTCCTACGAACGAACCTATAATCCGAAGTGATGTATATATATATAAACCCTCGGTTTTACTTTACCCAAGGATCCTCAGCTCTATCACGTATAGACCTTACTCCTCTTAGCAATATCGCGCACGTAAATCTGCAATGGCCGGTCCTCCATCCTCAAAGGCGATAACTGACTCGTCAGGTATATATATATATATATATATATATATATATATATAGACTCTCGGCCGGTCCGATGTATATATAAGAGGGGATAGACCCATTCGTGTCTCGTACTTTATCCGACAAATTCGCGCCTTCTTCGAAGGGTGCGATTTCCAATAAGGTCTAAACGGCTCTCTCTTTTCTACTATGAAATAAAATAGGTTATATGTATATAATGAACGAGGGTGCGAGAAAACAAAAAAAAAAGAGAGAAAGGGTCGTTCTCCTTCTTATCTTAATATTCCTATCTTCGCCTATATCTTTTCAGATTAGTATCGTCACCGAGGTGTGTATATATATATATATATATATATATACATCTCGAACACCGCGTAAGAAGATGACGAAGCCTTCACGTTCTTATAAAAAAATCATGCCTTCTCGGGTTTATAGCCTTGAGTTTTCACTAGGGAGCTCTAATACCGCATCTTCGTTTATTTATATTTTTTTTCCTTCGCGCTCGCGAGTGCTATAAAGATAAGGGATGCCCACCGTATACAAAAGTTGTCGCTCGAATAGGAGAACCGATACGATCTGCTCCTATATACTTTTAAAGTGTGAATAATGCAATTTAGACGGTGATGATCGATTTAAACGATCGACTTTTCATATATTTTCAGATAAGTCGTTATAATACAGGTCGATGTGTATAATGCATATTTTTTTTTAACTTTATATATAGATAATAAAATTTATTAAGTTACTCTTTTTTTGTTCTACTTATTAAAATAAGATTAGCAACGTCGCGAGACAGTTGTCGCTTCTTTTGATACGCGATTCATCAAAACGAGTTTAATTGAAGACATAGAATTAAATGAGATTTCATCTAACGTTCTTGAAGCTCATAAACCGCTCATAAATAAGATTTCTCTTTGTCAGTCTGATATTTAAATACTAGGTAACTAATAGTATATCGTTTAACAAAATTCTTAAAGGAAATTTAAGCCGTTGATTCCGCGATACAGTATATAAATTATGTTGAATGAGCTAATGAGCTTGTTTCAATTATACCTTTGTTTATATATATATACATATATTCAATTAAACTTTGTACTGTATTGATATTGTTAATTGTCAGCTCATAAATTGTAATGAAATTGACACACGACGAATAAGTTTACTTCGTCAAATTGTACTTTCAGAATACACCGCTCTTATTTTAACTCTGGAAAATAGTCATTCGAACAATTATAATTTTTGAGTATCAAAATATAAAATACTCTTGAAAAATGCATAGGTAATTAGTTTGACTACCTCGGACACGAGCAAATAAGTCCAACGTCAAAAATTTTAATGACGTAGTGTACGCTTTTCAAAAAAAAAAGGAAAATATAACGAAACCGAGCAATTAACCTAGGAAATGAACCGAGACATATAAAATCTTGGGAAAAGGAAAAGAACTTAAACATTTTCGTAACACCCGACTGTATAAGGAACGTATATATATACCGTAATGAAGAAATAGAAAGATGCTGTATAATCTAGCATGTATAAGCAAGCGCATGTGTATGTATGTATATACGTATATATACATGTATATACGCGTTGACTTGTTTTTCTTTTCACACTTATTCGTGGGTATGACTCAGAGCCACTCGTCTAGAGCCTCTTTCCACATCTCGCGCCCATTAGCTTTGTTCTTTTCTCCACTTGCGGAAGCTTCGCCACCTTCGCCTCGTGGAAAAATTCCGCGGCCGAGTTTTTCCGCTCTCCTATATATATATATATACAGACATAGAGTCGTTGTCTTTCCGCTTCATCTCTCTTTCTCTTTCGCCTGGGGGAAGGTGGCATACTGCTTTAGAGTCAGGGCGGCACTCGACCTCAACAACCCAACAATATGTGCGGAAGATTACCTTATTTGTTACGTTCATCTAACAAACCACAGAATCCGGCGAGGAGATGGAGAAGAGAGGGCAAGAGAGAGAGAGAGAGAGAGGCTCTCTCTCGCACACACATTCGCTAGGGAATAAAGCTCGTCGAGCCGCGGAATAAATGAGGACGTCCGCGAGAGTAAAACGATGCATGAATCTTTTATTTCGATGGGAACACCCGAATGTCAATTCGTACGAGAACGTAGAATTTCCCCTCCCCCCTCCCTTCCTCTTTTTTTGCGGACGTGACTCGCACCGGATTCGACAAAATAATTCCATCGTGGCCGTGAGACCGAATCTTTCTCTCACTCTCTTTTCGGTACTATCTCTTTTTCACTGCTTTCGAATTTCTGACACCTAGTCGACACCATTGTTCGATTGCTCCCTGAATTTTATTAAGCCGTTTCTTCGAATATCTAGATTCAATCTTTTACTGTTTAGTGACGCATGATGCATGATATACCAACTAAATTTACTTTTTTTACACTTTTTACATCTCCCGAGTAGTCGATTGTTCGCACTCTTTTTTACTTCTTCCTTATTTACACTAGTGGTTACGTATAGTTATGTTTTTTCGTTATTAAGACGTACAACTGCTTTTTACCGTTCGTGCAATAGGGTTCGCAAAAGGGTTATATTTAATTTTTCAATGAATAGGTTCGTCGAATTTCACCGCTTGCATATAAAATAATTTTGGCGCATGATAAATTTTTAAATCGGAGAGACTTTTTTTTCTTTTTGGAAATACTTTTGAAAGTAATAAGAACAGAAAATGTAATCCCGTAACTTTTTTATATTTCGCTGAATTACGTTGGTAATACAATGTTTATTATTTATTGATTTTTTTCAATTAATACATTTTTGCCTCGTACTTTTCATGCGTGTACATTACGTGCACTGAGAAAAAAGAATTATAGTAAAAATGACAATGCTGTCTATAGTAATGAAATGACAGACTGTCAAAGTGCAAAAAATTACTATGTTATATAGTAAAATTTACGAAACTTAAATAAATATTACAAAATTTGTACTAAAAATTAGTAGAGCAAAAATGAATAAATTTGTAATAAATTGTTACTATGTAACATAGTAATTTTTATGATTTGTCCACTCTGTTCCTAAATTCCTCAACAACATAACAATATTATAACATTATATAATTATTATAACATTTTTCTCCGAGTAATAATTTTTACTATACAGTACAGTAATTTTTTTATTTATTATGAAGTTACAATCCCGAACTTTGGTAAATAATTTTTAAATAAGGTAATTATAATAAAAGATATACTCTCAATTAAACAATAATTGGGCAAGCCAATCTCATAATATGTATTAAGCATATATATATATTTAGATATTATTACGAACCACACTTTATTTTATTAATCTAAAGTTAATTACAGTCATTAGTAACCATTATAATTACCGAATGATAATATCAAAGCAACGCTTAAGATTAAAAAAGAAATCCATGTCGATTTCAATTACGAGATAATGTAAGGGATCTAGATAATTTAATAAACATCCGAAGGTAGTAGTAGGTTCCTCTTAATTAGAGAAACATCATACCTAGGAGTAACCGAAGTACAATCTAATTAATCTCGTCGTCGTAACCGGGCGAAAGCGCAATGCACACCGTGTTGTATCTCTTAATCTTCACCGTTTTACACACACTAACGTGGACGTTATTAAATATAGGCGGGCGTACGATTCAAGAAGTAAGTAAAAAAATAACGTATTATACACCGCGCGTAATCGCTCGTATACAATTTGTACAAGCCTCGATGATCCAGGTGTATAGTTTTAAATTAAACCAACCTTTTTAATTAAGATCTTATCCGGGATGATTATATTCGCGCGAAATGTGCGTGCGATTCGTTTGGAAGACGGGTTAATCACGTTAATGGACGAAAAGAAAAAGAGCTTATCGGCGTCATGCGAACCTGCGAACCTTTGAACGTATGTACATATAAATATATATATGTATATATACGCGTGGTTCTGTCACGCGATTTCAGTACACGTACATATGCCTTTTCGTTCGTTCGTTTTAATATGTAGAAGAAAATTTGAAATATTCCGGCAAGTTTTATTGCGACAGCTGATCACACCTATAACGATCGTTTCATATTTATTATTTTCCTCTTACACGGATTTGTTGTACCTGCATTGTATTACTTACTTTTCATTACGCGACAATGAGTTAATGTAATTCTGTTTCATAATAAATATATATATATATGTTATGTAGACTTTTATCCAACCGTAATATTCATCGGAAACGTGTTAATTCACCCAAATATTACGCATGTTTAACTAGGAATACATTTATGTGTCGGTATAATTATATCAATACACATTTTGGCTTTGTCATCGCATTATTTTTCAAAACCGATGAATATACATATATATTATAATAGTAGGTATATATATATGGGTTGGTTCGTGCACCCAACAATTAAACACGTTATATATGCGCAGGGAAAAATTGAGTTATTTTTGTACACCGTGTAGAAAGGGATATAATGGAAATCTATAAAGAGACAGAATAGCGTGGTGCACATTTATATATTAAATATATATATATATATATATATATATATAATTTTTAATTGTAATATTAAATGTTATTACAAGTCATTGACTGCGCAGCCTCAGATGAGACCAGGAAACTTAAATTTAACTGAATTCTTGAAGTACTGACGTTGACTGGAAGGAATTTCTCGTAGACTCATGATGAATGATTTCCAATCCACAGTTTCACATTTGATGTTTCTCAAAATAGATGCAAATTATATATATTAATGTATAAAAATGACTATAATTAAGTTTATAAAACAGTTATCAATGACATTGATCAACAAAAAATACAGTTATTAATATATTTGCAACGTTTCGATGAATCACCAGCACGTTCACTAGGCATATCACACCTAAAAAACTCTGAAATGATAAAAAATAATGAAAATGTTAAATGTTTATACCTAAAATTTAATTAAAATCTGTATTTTAACAATAGAAATGATAAAACTTGACATAAATACATTTTTTTACTAATTTAGGGGTGATTTTTAGGCACGACCGCTACACGGGAGAGCCTTATATTTTCATCATCGAAAAATGGGTGATGCATCAAAATATACTAGATAATAGTTTGTAAGAGAAATTTATGTGTATTAGAATTCATTTAAGGCCCTCCCTAAAATGTATGTATGGATGTATGGATGTATGTAATCATGTATCAAAGATAACTCAGTCAATTTTTTACCGATTTAGCTGAGATTCACAGGGTAACTTCGTCATAATGTAATTAGATAATGGTCCTATTTTCAGATACATAGCACTGAAACACTTTAAGTTATGGCATTATTTTTAATTCCTTAGAAACGGTTTTGTAGCATTATCTTGAAATGTATTAATCCTACGTAAAGACTTTATACGGACGAAATGTTCGTCTCAAAATAACAAAACTTTTTCCTATTGTACACTTAACGCTCAAAACAATATTTTCGAAGATAAACATAGACTAGATGGGCCGAGCTCCCCTGCGCGCTGCCGCGCGCCAACCCCCGCGCGCTTCGCGCGCAAGTTTCTGTTCTCAGACTGCGCCTGAGAACAGAAATTTATAAGGCACGACCGAATATAGCTTGCTTATTATTATATAAAATAATAATAATAATAATAATATCATATACATATATATGTTCTAATAATACATTTCAGATGTATTTATAGATGTTAAATTTTAGATATAATTCTAATATTCTGAATATTAATGTATTGAAGAGAAAAGTGTTGTTCCTTAAATATCTCAAAAATTTAAACAAAAAATATTTGGCAAGAAAGAAGTAATAGGAAACACATTTTTGAAAGAAGAGGTAACGTGATTAAAAAAAAATACATATGTACATAATTTACATATGTTTATATAAAACCGTATAGTATATTTTTTTTACATTAATGTTCCTTCTAAAGAATATTTGGTAAAACAATATTAATGGGACGTATATTTTGGACAGTAAAGGTAAGTAAATATGATAAAATATTGTGCAATTTAAATTTGTCTATATGAAACAATATAATTAATTTATTTATTCGATATAGAGCAGCATTCATGTATATTGTTTAAATTTGTTAATTTTTGAAGAAATTCATTTGTATGAAGCTTTGTTTTTTTTTGTTATGCAGCTAGTGGAAGGGTTACTGGAGCATTATATAAATTTAATTTCGATCCCAAAGATGTGTTATCGGGTGCCTCTTTGGTAGTATATTTAGAGTAGTGTATGGTACCTAAATGTCCTTTATGTTTAAATTGATGAATTTGTCAAGTGAAAAACTAAAACTCAGTGAACAAAGTCATAAATTGAAATATGTACATGAAGAGTGAATTATTAACTTCTATTTTAAATTACAATGTTATTAATAACATGTAAACTTTAATCATTTCATTTTTTTATTAATTAAATAAATTAAGAAGAAAGTAATTATAATATTTGAAAAGACAAATATATTTAAGTAATATAAAATCAATATATTCTTAGAATTTGCGGACACAATAAATTTGTTATATTTATTTAACGTTCAAGTCCAAATTTTTCAAGTTTAAGAACAAACTTTTTTGTTCAATTTTATTTAAAAATTTTAATTAAATTATAATTTAAAATTTTAAAATAAATTGGACGTATTGAAAACATGCTTTACAGAGTTTGACGTTTCGATTATTTACAAAATTTTATTTTTGTGTGGTAAATATTTTTTACTGTTTTTTATTTTTTTATATCAAATTTTGTTATAAAAATATTAGTTTTTTTTAATTAATAAAATTTTTTATTATAATTCTTTTTTATACGATTTTTTGTATTAAAAAATAAATAAAAAAAGAGAATTGTTATAAATAAATATTTTTGTGAATAATAAAAAAAATTTGAAATTCAAATTTGAATCCGGGGGGGGGGGGTTTACATAAAATGCGATATACATTATACTTATGTGTATATGATGGCGCTGATGGCACTATTTAAACGGACAATAAATATAACGGATAGTTATTAGTTAGTTTATTTATTTTATTGTGTATATAAAATTATGTATATACATTATGTACACTATAACGGTAAGCGAGTTACCGATCAGGTGAGTAACTGAAAAGAGTATCGACAGCGCGGCGCGCGCAGAGAACGCGCGCGAGAATCGTGCGCAGTAGAGTATCGTGAGAGAGTTCGCGCGCGATCGACAACAACACGGTGTTGGTGACCGGTGATTGTTTTTACGGGATAAACGAGCGAAAGGACTGTTGTGCGTTGTGTGTGGGTGTGAGAAGCTTCTCCCCACTAACCTCCACGTCGACGGGTGCAGCAGCACATCTCACGGACAGTGAGAAAAGGAGGCTCGGCGAAGCCCACCTTCTCGACCGTTGGAGAGAGAGAGAGAGACATATACGAGGACGAGCTCTCTCTCAATAGCACAGCCTTTTCTCTTCCGAAGCGAGATATTCAGATACGCGGTAAGTGGTGCACCACATTTAGTCCCGCGTGTCTATCTAAATTTCGTGTCCCGATTTACCTGGTACGGTCCAGGTGAGGAAGCGTTCCTCCCTTCCCCCCTCTCGTGACAATACCCGCACGGATAGAAAGGTCGGTGGTTCGCGGGAACCACTTCACGAGAGAAGGCGCGCGTGACGTTGTAAGCTTCTACGTAAAAGCTCTCTACGTCAGTGATTCATACGTCACACGGTGTGACGTATGCCATCAGGTTAAGCAGCCGATCATATCCGGATCGGTTGCTCGTAATCGACTGTTAAATAGATTTTAACCGATTCTTTTCGCGCTGACCTCGGGGGTAGTCATCGGTACGACTCCCCGCAAATTGTTAAAGTTCATTTACTGTTTATTTATTAATATTTATTTGTTAATTTAATAAATTGACTCGGCGAGACTATCTTTCTCGCCGATTAACAATAATATCGATTGTTGATAGTATTTTACCGGTTAACGTCCTATCCTACGAATACCGCCCTCTCCGGTGTTTATCCTAGTTGGCAATTTTGGGCATAAGGCCCCAACACACGGTATATAAGTCAAACGGAGTGTTTGACGTTGTTAACGGCATTGCACGGGAATCAAAGGGATTCCCGGCCGCATCGTGGGACTGCACACTTAAGGTTGGTAAGTTGGGACAGATTGGGCCTAACCGTGGGCCTTACGTATCCCCAGTACCCACCCCGTTACAACTGGCGCCCAATACGTGTGGATTTTGGATACAGGACATCGGAAAAATCAACAAGCACGATATAGTTGTTCAATTGTTGATAATATTGTTAATTAACAATTGGATAACTCGCGAACAATAACGAGGTCAGCAGTCGCGTTTCGAAATTCTGAAGCATATTTCGGTACTCTTTCGTTCCCCCTCGAGGCGGGATTTGTTTAGTAACAAATAGAATTGTTATAAACAAATAAAAATTTTTTTATAACAAATAAAATTTTTTTTTATTTTTCTCGTCTCGACTACTGAGTAGTAGACACAGGAAATTGGTTCCTGGTCGAACATAGGTGGCGCCACTAGAAAAAGGTCGCACAAATAGGAAATTTGGTGGGTTTTCGAACGGAATCGATAGACCGACCAACGTTACTTGGAAATTGGGTAGTTTGGACCAAACCAAGTAACTAGCACCACCTAGAGGAACGAAAGAACGCGACACAGCGCGACATAACCTGGTGGCAATTAATCGGTCTAAATAAATTGTTTGTAAGTGTATGCAAGGTTTAACTGGTTTTTGCTGGCACAAAACAGGAAGCTTATAACCTGGCTCAGACCTTTACAAATTGTATTGTAGGTTATATTTTTGTAAGAGGTCAAGCGCGCGGTAACTTAAATTATTTAATTTATTTATTTATTGATTTATTTATTATTTATTATATAGTACCGTTAAGTAGCGCAAGGTAAGAGCCAGGCAGTAGTTTATCGTAAATTTATTAGCAAATTTGTTAAAAATAGTTTAAACTCGGTAGTGCTTCCTGATCAAAGTAAGACAGGACTTACTTTTGGCATCCGGTTTTGTGCTTTAGCGGTTAGCTTAGGTAGAAGCAAAACCCAGTTACGCGGATTGGACATTTGGCAAGTAACGCCAAAGTTAAATATTCGACAGCATATAACCTTGCACACACATAGTGCGTCAAGCCAGCGAGGCTACTTACTGTGAAACGTATAAACGACGCTACAACTGAAGATGGCCGCTCAGCAGAAAGACGTCGATAGTCAAATCGACGCATGGATTGAGACGCTCACCCGGGAGCAAATCGAACTACACCTGGACGCCTTGAACCTAAAATCGGCAGGCTCGGTTCATAGGAAAGCCGAGCGACTCCACCAGTGGCTATTAGGAAATTATTCGGCCCAGGAGTTTAACCAGGAGGAAGACGAAGCCACAGCAGTTCGCAGCCGTCTCCAACGGAGAAATAGGTGGCTGCAGATGCTAGGTGAACATCAAGACGAGGAGTCTGATGAACCTAGCCCAGATCAGGAAGTGTATCTGGTACTGCGGGAGAACGCTGCGGTAAAAGATAACCTGCACAGGACGGTGCAGGATTTCGATGACGTCGAGCTAGAGGAAACGACGTCAGCCGCGACCAACACAGAGCCTCAACCCGAACGAGAGGAAGAATGGCTGTCATTGGTCTCTGAAGAGGGAAACATTTTTAAAATCCCTCGATCGTTCTCCCAGACCTTGGTGCAGCTTATCAAAAAAGTGAATGACCTCACTGTAAAGGTAGATAAGCTGATGTCTGAGCGCACTCAAACCGCTCACAGCACGAGATTGGACGGTGCCAACCAATCTCACCATGTGCAATTTCAGGACACATATACGTGTTATGGTCCTGATGTGAGCGAGATAGGTGAGGCGCAAGTAAATGGCGAGCAACAACGCGCAAGCGCCCCTCAGTCTAAGCCTGATGGAGCTTGGAAGGGGGGGAATGCGCGCGAATCCCAGAGGATTCCTCAAGCGCGCAGCTCGCCAAACAGGGATCGGACATTCTCAACACCAAGCTTCTCGACGTCATCGAGGTTGAATGGGACACCTCGAGACGTCGGCGGCATTGTGAGGAAGTGGCAGGTCAAGTTCTCTGGCGACAAGAGCCAGAGCATCGACGCCTTCCTAACCAGGATCGAGGATTGCAGGATCCTGGCCAACCTGTCAGAGGACGAGTTATTGCCGTCACTCTCGGAACTTCTGACAGACACTGCCGCCACGTGGTACCAGAACGAGAAACACAAGTGGCACTCCTGGCAAGATTTCGTGACTTCGGCTAAACGTTGGTACGGAATGAGCCAACGTTTCCAGCAGAGGATCATCGCCGAGTCCAACGCACGGACTCAAGGACCCGATGAACCGGTTAGGGACTATATGACGTGCTCTATCGCAATAATGCGAAAGATAGTCCCTACGCCGACTGAAGCGCAGCAGCTCGATCATTTGTATCGGAACATGCTGCCACAGCTTCAACGGCTGTTCAAGAGAGCGGAAGTGAGCTCAATTGAGCAAATGCTGGACCTCGCCACGGAAGCGGAGCAGACGATAGAAGGTGAAAAAGTATATCGTCCACCACCTACGGAGGAAGGGTCTCTGCTTCCCGAAATGGCGTATAAGCCGAAGCGGAAAAAAGGTTCGCCGAAGGCTAAGGTAGCGGCCGCTGAGGTAAGCCCGGCCAAACCAAGCGAGCCAGACGTCGTCGACCGCATCGCAAAGATGCTGGAGGATGCGCTGCGGCCCATCGTCTCCCAATTGGCGTCGACGACCCGACAGTCACGTAGGAGAAGCCCAAGGTCTGGCTCTCCTAAGAAAGGCTCGCCGGCTAGCCGATCTCCGAAGAGTAGGAGGTTTGGCAGACCTAATGGCCCGAGCAAGAGCTTCGGACACCGGCAGGAGAAGAAGAGCGCTAGTCCAACGAGGGAAAAAGGAAAGGAACAGCCGAAAAACCGAATGGGCTCGACTTTCGATCCGACTAAGCCTCTTACCTGCAAGGGCTGTGGGAAAATTGGATATTCCCTCAGGTACTGTCCGGTGTGCTCGGGAAACGCCAAAGGGAGCGGTTAACAGGGACGAAAACCGCGACCCAAGAGCTTGAGTCCCCGCTGTCCCAGGTGAGTTCGGGACAGGCCCGCTCCAACCGAGAGTATGGTCCAGAGAGGAGCGGAAATGGGCCTCAAAAGGAGGAACGGTCCCAAGAAGCAAGCAGACCAACCTCATCCTATAAACCAGAGGATGAGAGTCGTTGGTGGCTTCTCGTGGAAATTGGGGGCTTTCGTATAAGAGCCTTATACGATCCCGGAGCTTCCACGACCGTGATGGGACCCAGCGGTCTGCAAATCGCCGCGGCATTGGGCAAGGAGCTCATTGTGGCGAACGCCGGACGCGTCAAGATGGCGGATGGTAGTTACCAACCGCTAAACGGTCACGTGATCTTACCTTTCACTGTCGGGAAGGAGACACGTGAAATAAGGGTAGCGATCATACCAAATCTTGACGCCGAATGCTACGTAGGAGTAAATTTCGTACGAGCATTCAGAGCCATATTGGATCCGGATAGCGACCGCCTGTTCCTCAAAGACAGCAAGCAGCAGATCCACCTCGAAGTCGCTGGAATAGGGGGTATGGCCACCCTCTCGTCCGCTGGGATAGCGGACGCCACCGAGGCAGAAAGGGAAGAGCTGCGAGCGCTAGTAAGCAAAGTGCTGTCTAATACTTCTCCCAAAATCGGGCGAACCCAACTCATCGAGCACTCGATTGACGTGGGATCAGCTCGCCCGATAAAGCAGAAGTATTACCCGGTGTCGGAGAAGATCCAGGAGGAGATGCACCGTCAGGTCCGAGAGATGCTAGATTTAGAGATCATAGAGCCCTCGGACAGCGGTTGGTCAAGCCCCGTGGTGATGGTACGCAAGGAGAACGGATCACGTCGGTTTTGCATTGACTTTAGGAAAGTCAATGCGCTAACGAAACCAGACGCTTATCCCCTCCCGTTCATGCAGGATATCTTACGCAAGTTGAAGAGATGTCGGTACATTAGTACTCTGGACATGAACTCAGCGTATCATCAGATACCTCTCCAGAAGGAATCGCGTCCTTATACGGCTTTCACAGTCCCGGGGATGGGACTGTATCAGTTTAAGCGGATGCCGTACGGATTGGCATACGCCGGCGCGACCTTCCAACGCATGATTGACCAAGTGGTTGGTCCTGATCTCGAGCCCAATGCCTTTTCTTACCTCGATGATATTATTATAGTCACCGAGACATTTGAAGGGCACAAGAAGTATCTCGAGATGGTGCTGAAAAGACTGGCCGAAGCTAACTTGACAGTGAATAAGGACAAGTGTGTCTTTTGTCAAGATGAGGTGAGATATCTTGGCGTGCTGGTCAACAGGGATGGTATTCGTCCCGACCCAGCCAAGACAGAGCCTATAAGGGTTTATCCGGCTCCCAAGAACCTCAAACAGCTTCGACGATTCCTCGGCATGGCGTCGTGGTATCGGCGTTTTATGCCGGATTACGCCACGATTGCCGAGCCACTTACCCGTCTAACAAAGAAGAACCAAGGGTACGAGTGGTTAGATGAACAGGAACAAGCCTTTCAGCAGCTGAAGGCCCTGATCATGACTGCTCCAGTTCTTCAACGTCCCAGTGCAGATGGACTGTTTAGCCTGCACACGGACGCGAGCGATACCGGCATAGGAGCCGTGCTCGTCCAAGAGATAGACGGAGAGGAAAGAGTCATTGAGTTTGCCAGTCGCATTCTCACAGCACCCGAGAAGAATTATAGCGTTACGGAGAGGGAATGCTTGGCCGTGGTCTGGGCTATTAATAAGTTCAGACCTTACATCGAAGGGTACCACTTCAAAGTGATAACGGATCACAGTAGTCTTCGCTGGTTGTGTAATATGAGAAATCCAACCAGTCGACTAGCGAGATGGGCTTTAGAGCTTCAAGCTCATGACTTTGTCGTCGAGCACAGAAAAGGAGCTCTGCATCACGTTCCCGATGCCCTATCTCGCATGTATGAAGACGACGAGCCTACAGTAGCAGCAATGTCGTGGGCTCAAACTACTGAAGATCCTTGGTACCTAGACTGGATCAAGAGCGTTTCCGACAGACCCCGTGATTTCCCCGACTGGAAAATAGTTGGAGGAAATCTGTACATCTATCGCCCCGACAAGGAGTTAGAGGAAGTGATGGATGATGAGCAAGCATGGAAGCTGGTCGTACCCGTAGAGAATCGACACTCTATTCTGAGAGAGTGTCACGATGACCCCTCAGCTGGCCATCTCGGAAGGGAAAAGACATTCGCCCGCGTGGCCCAAAACTATTATTGGCCACGGTTTTACGCAGAAGTTGCGGATTACGTCAGGCGATGTCAAGTGTGCCAGCAATGTAAGGTCGAGCAACGTGCACCCTCAGGGTTAATGGGTCACCGTCAATCGGACAGACCATGGCAGGTGGTAGCAGGAGATATCACATTATCGAATATATATATACACACACATTTTATTGGGAATGAGCTTCTTGGTTTTTCCTCTTGACGTCGTTACACGCGAACGTAATTCAACAAATTTTTAATCTACGGTATTGTATTCAGTACTTTTATACAGACCATCAATATCCGCGGTGTGTGATTCACCGTATGTGTGATTTAAATAAAGACAAAAAATATTTAAATTATATATAATGTATATTTACTTTATTAATTAAATTACCTTACCTCCGTCGCTGATTAGCACCGGTTTGGGAGCATAAAAAGAGCGACGTTAAAATAAAAAAAAAAAAAAAAAATTAACTTAATTTTAAGGCATTTTCTAAAAGTTGATATTTAACTGAAACTGATTATCCTTAGAGTAGAATAGAATTGAAAAATTTGAGGCTATAAATTGATATCATATTTGACCCTGCATAATTGCTGATGCACTTATTAGTGATTTTCGGATAAACGAATATTCTTGAGATGAATAATTGAGATTTATTTAAAATTCG